>PVIU01001013.1:0-118468 GCA_004026605.1 Ondatra zibethicus | reverse complement strand
AGCGCGGTGTGTGGAGCTCTCTCAGAGCCGGCGGAGAGCGCCCTGACTCGCGGCCACAGCTACGCTGCAGAGCCCGGCGCCCGAGTGACAGCGGCGCGAGTGCAGGGCAGGGGACCCGAGGCGCGCTGGCAGCTCGAGCGGTTGGCAGCCCTCGCTTGCGCCCCACAAGTCGCCCCTTCCCGGCGCTGCCCGCACCCTCCCGCAACTTGAGTCAAGTTGACAACTCCCGCGACCGGAGCCACCCGCACGGCGCACCCCTGCCCTAGGAGGAGAGCGAGCCGCTGCTGCGGCGCAGGGGACGTTCGGGCGTCGGCGGCTTGGTCATGAAGGCAGCGCGCGTCGCCTAACTCGTGGCTGTCACCGCCGCTGCTGCAGCGGGACCGGACGGCTGGGCGCTGCGGGACAAGCCAGCGGCCGCCAGCAGGAGGCGCCGAGCCGGGCGGCAGCAGCGGCAGGCACAGCCCGTGGCCACCGCGCCGAACCCGGGCGGGACTGGCCCCCCGAGCACTTCGGCCCCTCGGCATTTCGGGGGCGGACTCGGGGCGCACGCTTCGCGCCCCGATCGCAGTGACAAGCGCTCCCGGGACCAGGAGCTGGGCTGTCTGGCGCGGGGAGGGTGAGGACACACGGTGCTGGGGCTCGCGCGGGACCCGGGACGTCGCGATGAACATCGTGGTGGAGTTCTTCGTGGTCACTTTCAAAGTGCTGTGGGCGTTCGTGCTGGCCGCGGCGCGCTGGCTCGTGCGGCCCAAGGAGAAGAGCGTGGCCGGCCAGGTGTGCCTCATCACGGGCGCGGGCAGCGGCCTGGGCCGCCTCTTCGCTCTGGAGTTTGCCCGGCGCCGGGCACAGCTGGTTCTCTGGGACATCAACACGCAGAGCAACGAGGAGACTGCAGGCATGGTTCGTCACATCTACCGGGACCTGGAGGCGGCCGACGCCGCTGCTCTGCAAGGTAATGGCCCGTGCTTTGTTGGGTCAAACCTCTCCCCACCCCGGAGGGTCCCCACACCCTACTGTCACGGGCAGCCTCGCTCTCCAGGAAAAGAACACCCACAGGTCTTCCAAAGGCGAGTGGAATTTGCCCCTTGATAAGAGAGCACGGTTTTCTGTGTTGAAAGACTGGAAGTGCGCTAAAGCCAGGTTTCTTCGGCGCCACGCTGGGCTTTCCTAAACTCTGCCAGTAGTGGAGGGCGGGGGGGGGGGGGGGATCTTGCTACTAACACAGGCTTAGATCCGAAAGCAATTTCCCAGTCTGGCTTGCATGTGGCATGATGGGAAGCTACAGTGTCTTTGGGAAGCTGTTCCACAATGAACTGAAGCAGTTATCTGTTTCTGTGAGGTCGGGGCCGCTTAGGCTAGAGCTCTGTGGATCGTTTCACACTAACTTTAGCTCCGGGAAATAATTACATTGTTTCCCCATCCTTAAGTAACTGAGAGCGATTCCCTTCCTCTGAGAAGGTGCTTCAGTGATTTTAGACCTTTGGTAGACTTCTTTCATGGTTTTGGGGTACCCCAATCTGCATTTTATGAGCTTAACAGCTAGTTTGCATCTGAAAAAAAAATGTAAACCTAAGTGGGGATCATGATCAGCTATAGATCCTGGTCTAGGAAATTTGGTGGTGGCCAGATTGACTTGGCCTGCTCTCCCTCATGCCTATCATTTGTTACCAAATTTACCAGAACCTGGGCTTTTTAGGTGAAGTTCAGGATGTCACATTTTCAAAGCTAGTGTGGAGAGGCAACAAATTTGAGCATTTTTGCTCCCTGCCCAAGCCTAAGAGAAAGCAACATTCATTTTTAGGGAAGGGATTTTGATTTTATGCTGTTTGAATCCTACTGTGGTAAACTTGCACATTAACTTCTAAACTCCATCTGTGAGATTAATTCTTAAGGGAATCAGTTTAAAGACAAACCAGTGACCTCCATTCTTTCATTAGAAACTTCTCATCCATTTCTTGGCTTTCAATGAGTTCATATTGTTGCTTACAATTTGGATTTGTGAGCCTTGGAGTGGATTTCTGTTTTGAGGGTAGAGCTTTCTAGCCACTGGCTTCCTCCCACCCCCATCTGAAACCAGGAATGTGTAATGTGTGTTATTCTCTGGGCTGAGCTCAGTTCTTTGCAGGTGTCTAGCTCCAGCAAGTTGATCCCATGTGGTCTACTTGTATTGGACTTGCCACAATTACATGACTTTCCCCTAAGCAAGGTTGTCCAGTAAATTGCTGTAATTCCCAAAGACTTTCTGGGGAGGAAGGCAGCTGTAAGCTGAATTATTGGCAAGCATTACGGTGTTAGAAATTTGAAGCTCACTGTAGTGTTTTTGCTTTGTATGAGTTTTGTCCTACTGACTGCCATGTGGTTCACTTTCTGCACCCTTCTCTCTTCCATCCTTCCCTCGTCTGGATTCCGAGGACAGCTGGCAATGGTGAGGAGGAAATCCTGCCCCCATGTAACTTGCAGGTTTTTACCTACACTTGTGACGTGGGAAAAAGGGAGAATGTCTACCTAACAGCGGAAAGGGTCCGTAAGGAGGTCGGTGAGGTCTCGGTCCTGGTCAATAATGCCGGTGTGGTTTCTGGACATCACCTTCTGGAATGCCCTGATGAGCTCATTGAGAGAACCATGATGGTCAACTGCCATGCACACTTCTGGGTAAATATAAATGTCTTTGTTTTTATTCCTGGGTTCTCAGTGAGAAGGCTGGGAAAGGCAGACTCGTGTGCCAGCATGAGAGCCACCTGCGCTCCACATCTCATGACTGCCCCACCATGTCTGCTGGGTATTTTAAACTGCCCCCTTCAGTGTTCCTTAAGGAGGTAGAAATTGGTGATGGTGAACTACTTTGAAAGGTTGCTGTTAAAATAACAAGAGGGAGTATAAGCCCTAGCTTTGTTTATTTAGCTTTCTGTTGAGTTTAGAAAACCCTGGTTCTTATGGATTCGTAAAGTCAGGGGTTAGGCTTCCAAACTACTACTCAGCCACATTTTAGAAAGTGCCAGAAATTCTGAGATCAGCATCTGTGGTTAATTGGGAGTGGCAGGCCACCTTGGCAGCTATTTAACATCCATCAGCCATACAGATTGTTCAGATGGTGGACATCTCGGGACTGTTTTATCTGGTGCCTCTCAAATGAGGAGTCATCTTGAAAGAAGCACAGAGAGGGGAAGAGCATTTGTGAGTCCTACAGCATCCAGAGAGTGCAAGGGGTCTTCAGTTCCCAGAGGACCACACCTTTTTAGCCGAATTGTCAATAAAGGCAGATGTAACGCTTTTCCCTCCAATTCTGAGTGTGTCGTGTTGATCCATGTTTTACTATTTTTTCTTTGTATTTTCCTTATATAGTCAGAAATAATCCAGTAAAAGAGAACTAAGGAGAATTGAGAGTAGTTCAGGTAGTGGTAAGGTGTTAACTGAGCATGTGCAAAGCCCTGGGTTATATCCCTGCACTAAGGGGAAAGGAAGAAAGGGTAAGGAGATAGGGTTTTACTCCCATAGGCAGAGATGTCTTCCAATAGAACTAAACAAAGGGCTGTTTCTCCTAAACAGGTCACATTAAACCTCATTAATGTTTTAGCAACTGCTTAAAAACTTAATCTGTCTTCTGAAGTATTCAGATATTGCTTGTCCAGTATCAAGGCTCTTCTCTGGTCCTGGATGAAACTTATCCTAATGTTTTATTTGGAAACATGACCTTTATGTAATTTGTTTCCAATTTGTAGAAATGAACATATGAATAAGCTGAACTCACTCATCGTGGCATTTTAAATGAGTGTACAGCGTGGGAGAATGAGCACACACATGTACAAGTACATAGGTATGCAGTCGGTGTGCAAAACAGATAAGCCCTTTGCTGCTGCAAGAACAGGCATCAAGTGTCACAGCACTGCCGTGAGTTCGCAAAGGCCAACTGAATGGACTTGGCAGGCTAATTTGTCAAGAATCTTATGTGTTTATAATTCTAAGTTTAAAAAAAACTCCCCAGGCAAGGCGTAGCAGCACAGACCTTTAACCTCAGCACTTGGGATACAGGGGTAGATGGATCTCTATAAGTTCAAGGTTAACCTGGTCTAATAACAGTTTCAGGCCATCCAGGGCTACGTAGCAAGACCTTGTTTCCAAAACAAACAAAACTAGGGTCAGCGTTTGAAATAAAAAACAAACTGCTCGGCACAGTGTAAGTTCCCTGTTAGAGATCTCGAAGGTTGAGCCGCCACAGATCCCAGTTGATTTCAGTTGCCTCGCCAGCTTTGAAAACATCCACATCCATTGGAAGATTAGAATTAACCAGACACTGATTTTCCCCCTCAGTAACGTTTGAGGTGATGCAAGATTTCCTAACTATTAACTTTAACCTTCACCAAGTTTCCTCAAGTTTCACCTTCTTGACTATTCTCTGCATAATCATTTACTAACATATGATTTTAAATATACCCAGGTTTTTAGAGAAACTGTGCAGCCTTCAGTTAAATGCATCCTGCAGGACAGCAGCAATTCATTAGACATGAAATTAGGTGCTGACTTAGAGTGCTGAAGGAAGCCCCCGGCCTCCTGTGAAAGGGTACAGACATAGGAAGAAATCACATCCCTGTGCCCGAGTTCATGCACCAAGGGTGAGCTGCACCTTCCTAACCTCCTCGCTGAGCTTTGAGTTACTTAACCACACAATTTAGGGAGTTCTTGGAAGCCTGGTTGGTAATGACATCACTTTGTATTAAACTATGGGAGGCTCCTGAATTCTCCAGCTGTTTTTCCCCTAAGCATCTAAACTTAAGAGTTTATTTTCAATATTGAGTCAGAAAATTCATTTTAGTCTTGGAATTTCTGACTTCTTGCCAAGACTTCACAAACCTTTAGAGAAGCTGAGAGTTAGCAACTGCAACATAAAAGAAGGCTGCTTTTAATCTTTATGGTGGGTGCGGGGGTGGGGGGTTAAAAGTATTGCTGAACGCCACTTGAGTTCAGCTTCCATTTCTGGTTTTCTTGTTTGAAAATGTCAGTGGTAGGTTTGCAAAGATGTGTTGCCTTGGCTTCTACCATTCTTGTTTCAGAAGGAAATAACCAGTGTGCCTTTTGACTATGCCTGGGCGGGGAAAAGAAGTTGCCCCATCCAGTTAAAAATGTCGGTCTGCTGAGCAGAGTACATTCAGCCATTTGGACAGATCATCTTAAGCCAGACTTTTAAGTAGCAGTCAATGTCTGTTTTCGTAGAGTAACAAGTTGTGTGTTGATCCTGACTCAGTTCAAGTCCTGGAAGGAGAACTAGAATAGCACGTGACTCCACCTTGGAGGTGCTCTGCAAGCTCCAGCCACTGTGCTTGCTGCCCAGAGCGCCCTCTTCCACTTCTCCTCTAAGGTCTATTTCAAGATGGCGATGTAAATGCCCCTCCCAACCCCTGCCTTTACTGGTACCTTGGATTTGGGAGCTGTAAGGAGCCTTAAAACTGTCCCTTTCAACACCCTGTTCTCTGAGCCCCTGCACATGCTAGGTGAGCACTTTATACCCTAGCTACACTCCTGGCCTAATCCCTAAAAACTATGTATAACTTTTTGTTGTTTGTTTTTTTTCCTTTTCTGCTTTTTGTGGCATATATTGTCATTTTGTCCTTTGGTACAAAGTGTTTTCTGAAACAACTTTGTCAGTTTTGTGCCTTACATAACAAAGTTGGTGACAGATTGTTTGGTAGTTTGTTATACCTGAACCCCCACTACATACGCACACACACACACACACACACACACACCTGGAACTGTATTCTAATTTAGTTAATAAATATTTTATCATACGTAACGGGCTTCTGCTTAAATATTTAGAAGGTAACTTATTCAGAGAGTACTCAGATGGGTCCATGCTGTGGGTTCTGAGCAGGGAAACATGCTGGATTAACCAAGCTATTGACTTCAAGTCAGGGCTGCCTTCCACTCATTGTCTGTGTCTCCTTCAGTTCCTACACACACTTTTTACTCCCCTTGCTCCTGTGTGCTCTTATTTCTGTAGCGTACTGAGCCTACTCCTAGGTGCAAGGCTCGGGCTTTTAAGAAGACAGCTGTTGGTGTAGCACTGTGAATCAAACACAGATTGAATGCATGGCAGCCATCATTCATTTTCTGTGACCCAGGCCTCAAGAGGAGAACCCGTATTGCTGCTGTTTCCTTCCTTCTGAGCCACATACACTCCTGCAGACTTCGAAGACTTTTCCCTTAGCTTTCGTATTTGGCACAGCCCTCCAGTCAGCTATGACACTAACCTTCAAAAATGTTCTGTCACCAGCAGATCTTCCAGGAACCTTCTCTTGGTTCCAGTCAACAAATGAATGATGCAGGGTAGGCTTTAGTCTGCTAGTCTGCTGTGACCAATGAGAACCAGTGCATGTGAGCATCCAAGTCATTCACACAAATGCTGTGTCAGTGAGAGGCAAGAACTTGAAAACACACCTCTCATCCACCAAGTGACATTGAAGCCTGGCCTCCATATAGTGACTGCAGCCTCGCAATTCCCTGAAATAGCTAAGTTAGCTTCTCTTAGGGTTTCTTCCGAAGAGGGAGTCTTGGTTGGTTTCTGAGCCAGAATTTAGCCATAGGTCCTTTTAAACCAGGGAGCTGTGTTTGGCCTTTATCAAATTGGCAAACTGGTCCCTCATTACCAGAAAGAGAAAAGCAAAAGCATTCAGCCTCAGGCCTTTTATGAGCAGTAGAGATTTTCCATGGTAAAGGACTAAATCTGTCAGATAGCTAGTCAGTAATTTACTTCTATTGATATGGTAGTCAGACAAGATAATTGGTAGTTAATTAATAGACCACTTAACTTAAAAGGTTTCACAGTTTTAAAATACTAATTACCAAATTCAGCATTTATCTATATCTAAATGTCTACAGTCTATTTAGTAAAATCCATCCAAGAGAAGTGAGAGCCCACTGGCTAGATCAGAGCAAAGCAGCACTTAAAGACATTAGTGCGCTACCACTGTACCTGATCATTAATGTTTGCATTCTTAGGTGATTTACTGGTTTCTAATCTTAGATACTGTATTCTCTGACTAGAAAAACCTAGTTGGCTTAAGCTCTCTTAGACTTTAAATGTTGTGTTTTTTCTAAAGTACTCATTAAATTATTTGTGTAATTCTTTCTCTCTCATACTCTAATATTATAAAACTAAATCTTTTATAGACTAATCACTTTCCTATTTCAGGGTAGCTGCTGAAAATGTGGAGTTTGTAGCCTCTTCTGCAACCCACTAGACGTCCTGTGTGTGGCAGTTGTGAGAGCAGCAGAGGGAGGCGGTGGCTGAGCAGAGGTCCGTGTTGGCACACTTTGCCGGTTCTGGTGGTCGCTGGACACTGAGACTTCTCTTTAGATTGGCAGCTGCTTGGGGGATACACAACTGTACTGTATACACAGAATGAGATCACATGCTCAGTGAGGTTTGAATTTCCATATTGGATATATGCTGGGCCAAATCTATTGCCCCTAAAAGTCAAATTTTACAACATGATAAAATGTACTTTGCATCACTGGTGTGAGCAGGGAAGAAAATGGTACCTCGTCTAAAAGTGCCACTCCATCTTTGATACAGTACAGTCTGGTTGTCAGACTTACTGAGGAAGCAGTGCTGGGTAGCCAGTGCCTTATGTTCTCAGCTGGCAGAGGGAAGCCTGTGTTCTCAGAATGTGGCCTTGATCGCCTCCTTGAAATGCAAGTCCCTTCTCCCCTTTGCTCCACATCTTAGCTCTCCACGGTAAAGCACTGGCTCCTCGGTGTTGTGTGCTCACACCACTTCTCTCTGTGCCTCTATCTAACTGGGTGATCTGTGGGCCTAACTGATTTCTAGGCCCTTGACAAGCTCACACTCCTCCTGGCTGTCCCCTTGTCCTTCAGCCTGTGAGGATACAAAGCTCCCTACCCCTTTACTCCTTACCCTGCCTGAGTCACCAAGCCTGGCAGCAGTTGTGTATCCTGTGCGCATTCATTGCTCACCAAGTCCTTTTTGAACAAATATCCACTCCATCATGTATGTCTCCACCTCCTCTCACTTGGACTCTAAGAGCCCCCGGACTCCTTCCCTATGTCTATTCCTTGCTGCCCAACCCAGGCTTATCTAAGCAGTGTTGAGTTTAAAGTGTGACCGCTTAAAGCCTTGTGTGACCATATTGCTCACAATGGGAAGTCGAAGGTTATTAGCATGGTGTCTTGACCGACATCTTTCTTCCGGGTTCAGCGCCTATTCTGTTCCCTGGTACTCTCTGTCTCCGCTGGACTAGACACCCCACTGTTCTGCAAGAGCCCATGTAGCCATGCTTCACAGAAGTGCTTCTGGCGCTTGAGAAGAATTTGGGTTTTTTGGGAGACAACAAAATCAAATCATTTTTTTCAGAAAATGTCAAATATGGGGGCTTATGCCTATAAACCCAAATTTTAGGAGGCCGCGGCAGGGTTGTCATGAGTTAGATGCAGCCTGGGCTGCAGAGTGACTCCCGTCTCAGAGACAAGCAGATGCATGGCACACCTGTGAAAGGGAAGCATGGGCAAACAGCAGGCCCTGATGGACAGTCCCCAAAGTCATGGTCCAAGGAATGGCCTCTTGTTGTTTGATCGCAAGTGACTTGTGCTTCTCAGTTTCTTGAAGCAAAGTTGGTATTTGTTCTCTGTGCCTGGGAGTTTCTATGCCTGGGACTTTATTATCTGCCCAGGTAAAACCTAATCTAAAAGACATGTCAGAGTGGGGCATTCTTTAACCATGCTAATGCTAGCACTCTGAGTTGTTTCTTCAAAAAAGCCAAATGGAGCATGCCCTTGGTAGAGTCTTTAGCCATTCATTGCAGGACGGTGGCTGGGACGGGAGGAGCTGCAAACACTGCGTTAAATGCACAGCCGCCCGCCCACATTCTCTCAGTTTATTCTTTTCCCCTAAATTTTCTTTTGCTGCAGTTGTTTGTGAGCCATTCATGACCTTTGGCAAATTCCAGTGGTTGATTCTCTGACAATCAGAAAGTTACCGGGAGCACTTTAATAATCTTACTTGAGAATTAGAAGAATTTTAAGTAGGAATCCCTTTTATTTAAGGCTTTTCTTGGGATAAGGGATATAAATAATAGCGGAGTCACCTAAATTTCTGCTTCAGTTCTTTCAGAAACTAAAATTAAGCCTCTTGAGCTGAGGCAAACAGCCAGTTTGCCTTTCTGGGGTCCCTACTCTGGGGGAATTTGCAGAGCGCATGCTTCATTTATTTATTTGCTTTTGTTCTGTTCAGTGATAAGCAGTGGGCAGGTGACTGGTGCTGGCCACTGGCCTTGAGAAAGGCCATTTGAACTGGAAGTCCCCAGAAACAAGAACACCTTGATCAGAAACCTGAAAGTTCCATACTTAATCATATGCATATGATAGGGTCAAAACAGAAGCAAAATATTTGTATCAAATTACCTTTGGGCTATGTATATGTGCTGAGTATATGTGAGAATCATAAACAAATTTACATTTAGACTTGAGTTCCATTCCCAAGACACTTCATTATGCATATGCAAATATGGAGGAATTCTGAACCCTTCTGGTTGTAGGCATTTTAGATTAGAAAAACCTGTACCCAAGATGTTTTTGGACCCCCAAACTGTACTTTGCTAAAGTTCCACTAGGGGGTGTCATGGCAGGTCAGATTTATATCTTATTTCCTACAAACATAAAACATAAGTAGATTTTCCCTAGGAGAAGGGACCCTTTGTTATTAATCTTGAAAGCATGGGGAGAAAAAAGTCTAACAGTCATCAGGAATAGGGACCTACCTCCTGTCTCACTTGAGTGAGTTAAATCCAGTGTTTGAGCCTGTAATTCCCAAACTCAGACTAAAATGTGTTAATCTCATTTGGGTTAATTAGTGATTCCTTATCTCAGAGGGCAATGCATTATGTTAGCTATTCAGAGGGCCTTGCCCCCTGACATCTGTCTGTCTGCAGTCCTGGAAGTTCTTTTCAGGCTAACACCACTCCCACCCACACACACATAATTAGCAAATAACTCAGGGGATGGGAGCTTTGACTTCTTTCTCTGAACATTAAAGTAGGAAGTTAGCATCAGAAAATGTCCCTGTGTTGTGACTTAACCCTGGCTGGCAGAGCATGGCCTCAGGGTTTAGTCACACTTCCCGTGACATACCTGGCCAACCAGTTTCAGTCACCTGGTTCTCTGGGTTTGTGCAGGCTTCCACATCCCCCTCTCAAGAAGGATTTCACCCACAGGAATGCTGGCCTGTTTTACCCGATGAGCTTCCCAAGTGTGGCCTGTTTGTGATTCCTCTTCCCTTTCCATTCTATTTATCAATTCTCTTCAAACTCAAGTTCACACCTGTCAGGGCCCATTTTCCCCAAAATGCTCAGAAACTAATATTAGTGAATAGGGAGAAAGTGCGTCCGCTTGGGAGTCACCAAAGTGTCCACAGATGCTGCTAGGATGTCTGACAAGTAGGGACAGTTACTGGGCCCTGAGCCGCCACAGCAGCCCCTTCAATGACAAGGCGCTTAGAATGAATTCACATTTGAAAACAAAACTTGTATTTTTACAAGACCAATTACTTGGTCTGTGAAGCTTTCCAAGATCACACAAACGCTTTTGTTGCTTGCATAAAATGTGAATTTGTTGCTTTTCCCTCAAATATCTTAGTACTGGAGTTTTTGAATATTAACAAGGTTTGGTTTCTTAGTGTTATTCTAAGCAATGAGGCTCAAAATAACACTTCCCAAATCAGTGTAACTGGGAAAATATTTGTAGTGTAAGTTACGTAAACACATGGGTATTTTGAGGACAAGTGAAACATCAAATTCAAAGCCTCGATTTTCCCACCTGCAAATTGTAATTAGCATACTGCCCCCTGCTGATTTCTCAAGGGTTTTTAAATGGGGCCCTTCTGAGGTCTCTTAGGAAAGAAACATAGAGGGTAATTGGTGTAATCAGTTATTTTCAATACTTCTGCACAGACTTGTAGTGAGTATTTTTAACCTGTATTCAAGTATTATTTTGGTTCATAGTTAAAACAGTTGTTTTCTGTGCTCAATCCAGAAGGACTGAGGAAAAGCATTAGAGGAGAGGTGTCACTGTAAAGTGTTGCTTCTGTTTCCCAGCATCCTCTGGGATTCTGAGAGAAAGGGGCAAGGCGTGTGAAACAACTGCTCAGCAGCATGAGCCACAGGCTTCCTCTGGTGCTTACATCCGGGTTCTACCCGGAGTACGGACTGATGCTGTGCGGAGGGCAGGGAGGGCTGGCAGCTATACATAGTAAGAACTAGAAACTGCGGGAGCTTGAAGAAAGAAACAAGGAGCAACCCAGCCAAAAATAGACAGACAGCGCTCAGCCAAAATAGCCTACAAACATATCCTTAACAAGCCTCCATCCATTCACTGGGCTTTTTATATGGCATTTGAACTGGCAGATTCTTCATAAACACTCACCTTTCATTTGAGCCTTGCAGCAAGTTTGAATTAAATAGCGCTATTATCCTCTCATTGGTGGCTAAAACAGCCATCTCAGGGTAGAGCGAGACTTCCTTCAGGTCTTCCACAGGAAGACAGGCAGGCCGTAGGACCCAGGCCCTCAGCGGGAAGCTCCAAGTTAGGGCCTGTAAAGTTGTTACTAATGTTCAAAGCTCTTGTACAGTAGCTTGTCCTGTGACTCACTTATAGTTTTTGCCCTCTGGTATAATGTAAGAATCTTCAAATGTGATTTTTTATTAGCATGGTAAGTTTAGCAATGACTTATTAACCCTAGATAATATCCTCAGAAAGTTTGCTCTATAAATTAGACATGCATGTAAAATTCTAGCTTGAAGAATCAATGTCACACTAGAATTTTATTACTAAAGTCCAACTCTGGGTTTTTCTGTGCCTTTTTTGTAATTTCCCATGGTCTATATTGGAGGTGGCCAAGACCTTGGAGAGTCATGTGGTTGCATCCTTCCTTAGTTTTATGTCAGCCTTGCTGACTAGACCTGAAGGAGAGCACATGAGAGGCCTCTTCTGCAAGGACGGACGAGCAAGGCCCTATGCTTGGTGCAGAATTTCAGTCAACATGGTTCGAGTGTTTGTTTGCTTAGCTCCTGGGAAATGCAAAAAAAAATCTTTATTCTGTTCCATAAGCATCTTATGGGATCAGAATTTCAGATCACTCTAAGGCTTCTCTTTAAAAATCTTAATCGTGGATTTTGAAAATCCTGCAGTTTCCACCAGCTGGTACTGTTGCTGAAGCACCTGACTTGTACAGAGACCATCTTTTCCTAGGTAGGTTTGCTCATGGCCTCACAGCATGAACTGGAGTTTGCTTGCTCCCAGGAAGTAGAAGGGGCACTGAGCTGCTCAGGTCTGCATGGTGGCGACAGCCACACCTTCAGAGCATCTGGATTTTGAGACCTTGTTCTAATGGAAGTGGGGCAGCTAGTGCAGAAAATGATCTAAGGCAAATAGACATGCCATGGGCCCCCCAGTCTTTTCTCCATACAAGGCCCTGGAGCTCTTTACCTGGTAGTGGTGGCAGGAGCGGGGTTCTAGAGCCAGTGCTGGACAGAGTGAGTGGCCTGCTTTGCTGGCTGGCGAGAAGTGGGTGAGAGCAGCGGCAGCTCTCAGGCCAGAAGGGCGGTCCAGTCTCTCCTGAGAATCGGCCAGTGAGTAGGCCGTTGCTGTACTGTCTCTGTCTGAAGAGGAACAGGTCTTCCTTCTACCTCCCAGCTTCCTCAACCCTCTTCCTCCCTTTTTCCTTAAGCTAACCAGCCTGTTAAACTAGGCAAATGTCCTGTCATACACTGTAGATGTAGCCCACCCTCATCAAGATTTCTTTCTTTAAACAAACAAAAAAGTCTGTGTCTATCTCTATCTGTCTCTGTGCGTGTGTTCATGTGTGTGAGTGCAGATGTGAGCATTCCACAACATTCCAGTGTTCCTATGGAGATCAGAGGACAACCCTGAATGTCCACCCTGTCTGAGACAGGTTCTCTTGTTCACCATTGGCTATGCCATGCTGGCTGGTTTTGAGCCTCTTAGGCTGCTCCAATCTCCATCTTGTTGGAGGAGATTACAGACACACACTGCTGTGCCCAGTTTTCCTTAGAGTCTGACGATTCCAGCTAGGGTCTTCCCACTTCCACAGCAAGCAGTTTATCTCCCGAAACACCCACCTGAGTCATTTGTTGTCTGGTTTTCAGACAAGGTCTTGCTATATGGCCTGGCTTGGCCTGGAATTCAGTGTCTTTCAGCCATAGCCTCAGTGCTGGGATGCAGAAAAACACCATACCCAGCTAGGTTTTTGTTTGTTTTGTTTTAATTTGGGTTCAGATCTAGTGTATGAAAGAGCAAGTCCAGGGTGTCGTTGTCTCTCCAAGTCACTGTTGCCCTCTGCTATAAGCTGAGTGGCAAAAAATGCTTAGAACTGCAATGAGCTCTGGCCTTGGTTTGTTGGCTGGTGGGCGGGGTCATCACCTGTGCTGCTCTCCCTGAGCCCCAGCTCCCAGCCCAGGTCCCTGGCCTTTTGTGGCCATTCAAAATTGTTGAATGACCAAAGTGGGGGAGGGTATCACGTATACTTGCTATGCTTAAAAAGACATTTTCTTGTCCGGAGTTCACAATTTAATAATAGCATTTGTGGTGGGTTAGCTGGAGCTGACTAATGTGAGCACTGTAGCCCTCTTGTTACCTTTTAGTGTTGTTCTTTGTTGAGGGATGCAGCTCAGTAGTAAAGCACTGACCCAGTGTGTATGGCGTTGAACTCCAGCATCACGCACATACACGCACGCACAACCCTTTAATGTTTTTCAGTTCCCAGCTGTATCCTCAGCATTATTTTACTTCCCAAAAAGATTTTAGTTGTAAAGTGGCAGTGTAAAGCTATAGAAACTAAACGTGATGGGATAGCGCAAATTTGTAGGTGTTTGGGGTTTTTTTTGCATAGAATGTATTCCTAACCTTAAGAGAAAATCATTCTGGTTGTATATATATGTAAATATGCATGCCTCACTGACGACCATGTTCCTTAGAGAATGACTTTTTTTTAAAAAAAAGATTGATTTATTTATTATGTGTACAGCACTCTCTGTATTCTATCTGCATGTATGCCTGCAGGCCAGAAGAGGGCACCAGATCTCATTACAGATGGTTGTGAGCCACCATGTGGTTGCTGGGAATTGAACTCAGGACCTTTAGAAGAACAGGCAGTGCTCTTAACCGCTGAGCCGTCTCTCCAGCCCCTAGAGAATGACTTTTAAGAGGCAGCTTTGCCTTCACGTAGCATTGCAACCTTTGGAAACATTTTTTCCTGTCGGCTTGGTGGAGTTGGCATCGAGTGAAGATGAGAGGCATGTTCTGCCAGCATCCCGAGGTGTGCCCCCTAAGACACTAAACTTCCTGGTGGTCCTGAGTCTGCTATAGCACGGGATCCCATGCTGCTGCTCTCTGCAGTCACCTGGGGAATATGTCCCACCTGCTTTGCCTCCTTGGGAATTCTGGAATAGATGGTTTAGGTGGCCTGGAAATCAGGAGAAGAACTTCACAGATAGTTCTGGTACATAGCAGGATTTGAGAACCACTGTTTTAAAAGACAGGTGGTTTCTATAATTTCTAAAGTTCCTTATAAGAGTCACAAGTGCTTTATCTTTGTGTTTTAGCAGCACCTAACTCAGCACAGATGCCATAGGTTTTCAGGCGTTAACCCCTTGATTACACTTACCCCGTGCTAAATAAAGAAGTCTTTTTAAAGACTTGTTGGAAGCATGTTAGGAAGCAGTGAAGAATGTGAACTATTTGCACTTGTGAATTACAAGGACTGATGGCCATGGGCCTTTGGAACAGAGGCAAAGGCGTCCTGCCACTTGCAGTGGCCTGAGCAGTGGCGAAGCTGGCGTGGGTGTGCTTGTGCCTTCTGGATGTGGTTCCTGGTCACTAGTGCAGAACCAGTGTCTGCCTTTCAGAAGATCTGTCTTAATTATGGTTTCTGGGAAGGGGTACAAGTGTGAGACATGGGGTTGGGCAACAGCCTGCCACTCATCAGGTGATATGGCTGCAATTTTCTGAGCTATTTTCATTATTCCATAAGAGTTATTAAATAGGCGAGGGGGCCCGAGCTTAAGAGCTCTTGGATCTCTCCTTTGATCATCCGGGAAGCAGGGGAAGCCGAATTTCAAAACCCATGCTCATTGTTTGTTTTTAACACATGGAGCTGCCACAGACTTAAGCAAAACAGAAAAAAATGATAATTGTTTCTCACAGACAGTTTGTAATTTTTAATAGATAAAAGGTATGAATGCATGTTAAACTATGTGAAAAGGCACAGCCATAACAACAAATAAATATTTAATGAGTCGATGTTTTACTGATCACCAGATGCTGGCAGCTGCAGTAATAGAGTTGATTCTTTATTGAGTCATTTACGAGAGGCTTAGGCAAGGAATGCTGCAGTGTGAAGACCTGTGCTGTGAGTTCTCATTGTTGAGGGACGAATGAAGGAATTTGTGGACATAAAGCATAAATCCTGGAGGTCTCCTTTTGTATCACAAATGAGCTCTGTCCAGCCACAGAGAGGGAGATTAGGTAACTGGCTGTCAGGACTGTGGGCTCTGGATCCCGAAGACCAGTGCACTTTCCCAACAGATGGAGTATAGTCACCTCCTTCCTGATCTTTCTGTATAGCAGGCCCTACGTTGTAAGGGAATGTTGGAATCATAGCTTCTGCCCTGGGCTACATTCATCCCATCTTTAACAGTGGGAAGACAAGTTAATGAAGCATTTATTTTTGCTGAATAACTAATGGTGTCATCATCTAGGTGTTCATTTGAAAAGCTGAGCTTTTATTAGCTTCTTGGTTGCAGGGCAACTGTAGGAGTCTTCTTGTGCATGTGTGCAAGTATTAACTGCTGATGCTTTCAAACCATTGTCTATAGCTTCTCAGAATTGTCTGCAAGGCTAGGAAATGTAACACCAATACAGATGTGACTCTCATGACGTTCTTTAGCTCCCCTTCTGTCTTTAAAACAAATGCTGTGTCTCAGTTTAATGGACAGTAAGATGGCCATTGTGTTAAGGCTAAGAGAATAGTAGTTCCAGGCTCCAGTGCCTCGGGGCTCTGTTGCACAAGTATTCAGAGACCTTTCTGCCTCTGCAGATGAGCTCAGTTGGGACAGGGAGCACAGGTTCTCATGCAGCTACATGAACAGCAGGATCTGTCAACTGCATCTAAAAGAATTCATCAGTACATTCCTAGCAAATATACTTTATCTCTTAGCTATAGGTATTTTTGAAATAAAGATTGCTTTTATCAACTAGCACTTGTTTGTGGCCAAAGTTCTAAAGTTTGATATATAGTTATTCATCAGATACCTTCAAATTTATAAAATTCAAAGTATTTAGCCATTTATTCCTTACATAGACTGTAGTGTGTCAGCATTTGTACTCTTTGGGCGTGTTAGTGATTTATCCTATTAATCTTCCTAACTCAATCAGCTGTATTTGTAGTGCCTTAAAAAGTCTTTACCGGGGCTGGGAAGATGGCTCAGCTGGTAAAGTGCTTTTAAGGACCCAAGTTTAATGCCCACCATGCACATAAAAAGGCCAGGTGTGGTGCATATTTGTAATCCCAACACCAGGAAGATGGAGACAGACAGATCCCTGAAGCTCACTGACTGGCCAGTATGGCTCTATCTGTGAATCCCAGGTTCCTGTGAGGGGTCTTGTCTGAAAAACACAGGTGGATGGCTCCTAAGGTTACCTCTGGCAGGTGCATGCATGTGCACAAACATACACACAGAGATGGAGAGAGGGAGACAGAAAGAGATGCACCCACACAAATACACATATACAAAGGTTTTCACGATTGAGTCATAGTTTTCCAGGAACCGTGACTGAGGCCTCACAGAGGAGCGCTGCCAGATTCCATGATGGTCGTGTAAGTAAGCAGAGTGTTCTCTTGTGAGCCTGATAAAGACTCAGGTAGCAACACAGGTAGAATGAGAAAAGTACAAGGAAATCTATTTACTCCTGGGGAGACACAACATTTCCATGTGTGAAAGTTTTGCTCAGTGCAGTCTCGGTGGTACTCCTCTTTCTGTTCCTCCCTCCTCCTCTTCATCTTTATTCTCTCCTTCCCTAAATTGTATACCATGCTGTCATGTGGAGATCTTCAAACCCTTAGCTAGGTATGTCAGCACTGTTAACCCATTTCCCATTATCCCACTTGGAAATGAGTTTCTATTCATCCTTGAATATTCAACTGTGAGACAAATACTTTGAATTTTTTTTTAAAGATAGCTCTCCTGAAATTATAAATGGAATGGTCTGGCAAATGCATAAAAATGTAGTGTTAATCCTTTTTCTATTGCAAGAAATTAATTTTCCCCCTCGTCTGTGAACCTGAACTAGCTCAGGTATGTGGAACACATTCTGTGTGTCTCACCTGCACCTCCACCGTGCGATGTCTCCAGATCTCAGAAATTAGCCTTTGCCGGGTTCCACATCTCTCCACATCCCTTCGTTGAGCCTGATTTGTTCTCAGCTGCAGGCTCCATGCTGCCCAGTCTGTCATTAAGAGCACCAAGAACAATCTGGACAGCAGGCTGTTGGAAGTTAATTTGGTGTAAGCATAGCAAAGATTCCTCAAGCTGCAGCATGTAGTGTCCCTTGCAGCCCCTTGCTTCTGTTAGGAAGACCCTGCTCAGAGTGTAAACGTGACACTTAACAGTTCCTTCCAGAGTGCCCAGAGCTCTGAAGAGGGGCCTTGAGGAACTGTGCAGATGGAAACACGGAATGCCAATTAAAGTTTTCATTTTTACAAATGGGGGAGAAACACAAACACTAAACAGTCCTAGGTCCCAAGTAAGAGTTGTCGGTGCTGTGACCAACTGTGGCTTCTCTGATGGACACTAGATTTCTTCCTCCATTCTTTCAGACATGTGAGCAAGAAGATGAAGTGTAGGGTACAGTTGTCTGAATTTAAATCAGGACCTAGGGAACCTTACCAACCACCGTGGGCATCAGCCTGCTAGTAAGCCCAACTGGCTACACAGCCTAAAAGACCACATCTAGGTCCTCTGTCTCAACTCACTCAACGGTCAGCGGACTTTCTGAGTTGTCCCTTTTGAGAGTACACATGCAGTACATGATCAAGTTCATACCTGAAGTCACTTAGGCGTGAGGCTCAGACTTGCCCTGTATGTTCTTCTAATGACTCTTTGAGACAAAGGTAAAGATCATGAACCTTAGCTTGAACTGACTGGTGTCATGGCAACTAGCACTTCACCTTTTGCTGGTCTCCACCTCACACATGCTACAATATTTGTGCACATTAATAATTCATTGCTAAGTGCCAGATTTCTTTGTGCTGTCAAGCTGTGTCAAGGACGGAATACACTGTGCTATCTCAGATGTCATCTAGCAGACTGTTGAGGGCAAGAAGAATCAGAAAGGAAAGCTAGTCGGCTTACTTTAGAAAATTCCTGAAAATGCCATGGTTTCTAGTCACTCATTTGCAGCATTTTTCTTACAAAGCAAGAGTCTAAGTTTATTTACTAGCAAACCTCATACCTCAGGTGGGTTTGCTTGTGGCAAGCTGTAATTGCCCATGTCCATTCGGGCAGCAAGGCAATGCCTAACAGCCTCCGTGTGCAGTCACGTGCGACGTCAGCAGGGACTGGAGTAACCCTGATGCGGGTACTGATTACCTCAGGCTGGTCTCTGCTTCGCAAAGGGGAAAGCCTGGTAAGAGTTTTATTCAAACGGCCAGAAACCTGCAGGCTGACTGTGCGGCCTCAGATGGCTTCACCTCTTAGGGTCAAATTGGAATGAGCATAGTCAGGAGTGTAGTGGTTTATAGCTTCACTTACAATTCTAAATAAAAAATATGAGCCATTGTCTTAAAATGTAAAATATACAAAGGCACATTCTAATTCCTTCATACAGAGGTAACTGTTAGGTAAAGAAGTCATGTGCTTCAAATTGAATATTGACCACTGCTACTGTAAAAATTAAGACTAAAAAGAGGTTTGTATCTGAACAAAACACTCCTCTCTGTATCTTGTTACTAGCCACTCAAACAGTTCTCCGGTAGTGCACACACAAAGACTAGTTACTTGGCCATATTTGGATTATTTTATTTCTGTCCCCTCCTTTAAACACAAAGTACCTTCGCTTTCCAGACAGCATTGCAGGTGGGTGAGATGGACCAAGGGCATCAGAGCAAAATTAGACCCAAATCATATTGTTTTGACACTGTGCACCAGCTGTCTTATGTGAAAGGTAAACTCGAACTGACTTACATTGATGCATAGGTGAGTGTAGAGTTGTGCTCAAAGACAGGAGTGGAGGAATGGGCCAGCCTCTGTCTCACTAATGGCTGCTTGGCCAGGTCACTACATAGTACCTGCAAATAATAGATGTGGGAGGACTGCCTGTCAAGTGGATACATTGACATTACCGGACCTCCTCCTGGAGGGGACATTAATCACTTTCAGAACTTTGCAACAAATTAAAGTTGAGACCTTGTCACAACCTTGGGAACTTGTCACCTGCCCTTTTCTGTGCTGGGGATCTGGGTTAGTTGCTTAATGCCTGTAGACAGGCCCTTAGCCTAGCAGTTATCAGAATCTCACCTACTCTGGTGTGAATGGGTTTTCAGTCAGCCCAGTTGCTGAACATGGCCACCAAAGCAAGAAGACCAAGATCTTCCTGGCTTTTTAGACTGTGTGCAGTTTCTTAGCATTTAATATCAAGTCCTTGTACTTACCCACATTAAGAACTTTTAAAACAAAAAAGTTAAAAAGGCACTAAATTTATCCCTGTCTTTCAACACTAGGCAAACTTAATATAGACAGTCCCTCCAACTCAGAATGGTTTGACTTAGATTCCTTTGACTTTGTGATGATTTGAAATGGTAATATGCTCAGAAGGAACTGTGCCTTGAATTTTGATCTTTCCCCGGACTAGCGTTAGCTGCTGTAGTCGCTCTGCACTTGTGCCCAGCTGTAGGCTTACACAACTGCTGTGAGCACACTTGAGGTGGCCAGAATAAGCTGGGGTGCTCAGTAGATTTGGGGTAGGAAGTTCCCTTTCAGCTTAGGGTAAGTTCTTAGGTTGGCTCACAAGTCCCTAGAAATGACCTCAGATGAAGGTTAAGAATACATTTCCCTGGAGCTGGGGACATGCTTGCTCAGTTGATAAGGTGTTGGCTGTACAAGCATTAAGAACATGGGCTTGGATCCCCAGTACCCACATAAAGGCCAGGTATGATGGTGTGAATCTTAAGTCTACTGCTGCTTGCAGGGGCACAGATGGATCCCTGGTGTTCACCACTCAGCCTCTCTGGCCAATCAGTGAGCTCCAGTTCAGTGAGAGACCCTGTCTCAAAATCTAATGTGAAAAAGTAATAGAGGATACCTGATGTTGACCTCTGGCCTCTGCATGCACCCATGTGCACCTTAACCCCCCCACCCCCCACACGCACATACACATGTGCATACAGAAAACAGTCACACAAAGTTTTCTGGCCTCTGCATGCATCCATGTGCAGTATACCTACAGAAAACAATCACACATACACAAAGTTTTCTGGCCTCTGCATGCATCCATGTGCAGTATACCTACAGAAAACAATCACACATACACAAAGTCTTCTGGCATCTGTATGAACCCATGTGTACCTTAACCCCATACACGTACATATAGAAAACAGTCATAACAGTTTTAACATGAGCAAAGCTAAAATATAAACTTTAGGCCTTTCATCTGCAGACGTTAGTCTTAACTAGACGTTCAGGAGATGTATCTACTCTTAAGACTTCATACCTTCTACTTTAGTTCAAAGTGTATGTGCTCCTCTGCAAACTCCTCTACCTCAGTTCTGGGCTATAACAACTTCATGTAAGTTATAGAACCTGAAGTTGAGCCCTTGAGTGCCCTGGAGTGCCAGCTGTTTTGTTGTGCTATCAGGCTGACCAAAGTAATTATTAGGATCGTATTTGCCCTGCTCCTGTTTACTACTCCAGGGAAACAGTGGAACCAAAGCATTGGTGTTCCGTTCCGGACAGCAGCAGTGCGCTGGTCCATGTGGTATGAGGAGGATTTGGCCCCAGTATTTGTATTGAGCTATGTCTTTGAGTTTGTCTGGGACAGCTGTATTTTGAGTGGTATGCACATAATTCTTTGGGTTCAATCTCTGATATCACATACGCAAAGACCAAAATTAATAAAGAATTATAGGAATTTTAAAACTTAGTAAAGTTATTATTGAAGATTCCAGTGATATTGAGCATTTGAAAATCATTTAAAAGCTAGGTAAATGAGTAATGAATGTTGGTTTATATAGGACAGGAATGAGGGCAGATGAGAGTGAGCTTGGCATGGGTTCCAAAGGAGACCCGGACAAACGGGATGTGGTTTGGGGGATGGGTGCTATGTGGTGATCCGGGAAACAGTCTGGGCAAGACCTTGAGTCACTTGACAAAGATTCATCTGGCAACTGCTCCATGAATTGGAGTGTGGAAAGCTTCAGAATTAATGGGACCACTGTTTTTGATCTTGTGCACACGAGTTATCCAAGCACTAGAAATGCATGCGCAGACTCTGATACCTTAGCAGGAAAGTGTCTGAAATGGAACGCAGCTCTTCTCTGAGGAGGCTGTGTAGTGTTTTGTCTTTAAGTTCATAAATCATGGGGACCAGTGCTGGAAGTAGACCATAACTCAACAGTAGACAGATTGCTCTTCGCTGCTTTCTTTTAAGAAGCAGGTTATAAAACTGTTGGGAGCCTAGTGGGATGGTTTATAGATCATCTTAAGTTAATTCAAGGGATCTTTTTGTTTAAATACTGCCTGTGTCTTGGAGATAGGAGTCGGTAGTTTAATAAGAAGCCCATGCCACGTCTGATTTTGCTACCTTGTTGTAGGCCTGCTCTATCATCTGCTACCCTGAGTGGGGAGACCCTGCATGTGCTCCACAGTGGACTGTGGTCCTTCGGGTTCCACGGGTTCCCAGCGGTGCGGTATTCACACCGTGACACTCTTTCACTAAAATGGCTCTGAGCTTTATCAGTGTTTATGTTCTAAAATAGCTCCCCTCCTGCTCGTCTACGTAGACTGCAAACTTGAGGTGCTGTCACAGTGCTAGGATGGCTCTACATTCATGGGTCTGCCACCTTGGAAGCATTGCCATGAGGCACCTGCTGGTGCGCAGGCTGGCAGCTGCTCATAGACCAGAATATAGCTGAGCCACAGGGCATGAGCAGGAGAAGGCCTGTGACCCAGGAGTGGTTCAGATTAGCAGATCTCTATCACTTGAAAGGTGATAAAGAACCTTCTCCTAATGACTTTCTTTTCATCTCTTGGGTTACAACTTTGTTGGTCACGGCTTACAGCTGGCCTAGCAGGGCAATGCTATGGTGCTAAGTTAGCCAGACACTTAAGAAAAAAGGTCTTTCTTTGATAGACGGAAGATGTTTTCAGATGAACTGGGAGATGCTCCGAGATTGTTCTGTGATCTGGGCTTTAGAGGGATGTGACATGTCAATTCTAAAGCTTGCGTCTTGCTTCTTTCAGACCACTAAGGCCTTTCTTCCGACGATGCTAGAGATCAATCATGGCCACATTGTGACGGTCGCAAGCTCCCTGGGATTGTTCAGCACTGCTGGAGTTGAGGTTTGTGAGCTCTAAAGCATTTCCTTCATTCACACAGTTCATCTTGAAGTGAACACATCACAAGAGACCTACTACCACACCTGGTCAGCCAGCCGTGTTTCCCTCTAAAACAGGCCAGCTGCAGAGGAGGGGTTCTCCTTGGCTGTAAAATTACCAATACCAATTTACCAAGTTGTCACAGCCCAGAAGACAGGGCAGGGACAGAGCCCATTTTGCTTAGCAGCCTTGCTGGATGTAGAAGGTACAGGGTCTAGAATGGACCCACGGAGTGACATGGCAGTGTGGGGGAACAGATGAGCGAGGTCTAGTTCCTTAGACGAGGTGCTCTGGCCAGGGGCAGGTGCTGGATGAGTGTGTAGGATTCGGCTTCTTAACCCGCTCTCAGCTGGGTTGAGATTATAAAACATCTGCGCACATTGTTCTGTAAAACTTGGCTACAGATGCCTGGAAAATTGGAAACGCCACTTCTTGCAGATACGCAAATATTTTTATATCATATGCTCTCAAGTTGTGTTTGAAGTTCAGAAGATGTGGTGGCTCTTGCTGTTTAACTTCAGATCCTAATAGCTTATAGCCCAAGTTAACTTATCTTTCTTTGTTCTCCTGGTAACAAATAGGTTTTTCAATCTCCTTCACTAAACAAGAGGCCATTTGTAAGGTTTCCAGGCACTTCAAAGGGAAGCTCCTGCATTTTTTCACTCCAGCCTTTTAGCTTTCATAGAACCCTTTGCAGTAACTTCCCCCAAAGTAACATAATACTTGGTTGATGTGGCAAAAAGCATTCTTCTTTTCTGTTGTTGCCTGGAAGATGCTGTTTCTGCTCTGAACCACATCAGATATATGTCCTTGAAGACAGCTTCCTTGTCTTTGCTTCGTTACCTGTAACCTCCGTAGTAGTAAACGTCTGACCAGACAGCACCAGGAAGCTGCAGATCAGTTGGGAGCGTGTGCACAGACTTAGCATTTCTGTTCTCTCCTCTTATTCAGGATTACTGTGCCAGTAAATTTGGAGTTGTGGGTTTTCACGAATCTCTGAGCCATGAGCTAAAGGCTGCTGAAAAGGATGGAATTAAAACAACTTTGGTCTGCCCTTACCTTGTAGACACAGGCATGTTCAGAGGCTGCCGAATCAGGTCAGTGGGAACCTGTCTTCTTGCTAATACAACAGAGTAATGTTGGGAGATGTGTGGAGTTACCTTTTATCAACCAGGCTTGCACTTTAACTGTCAGTAGACAATCAGCATCAGCTGAGTGTGGTGACACATGTCGGTGATCCCTTAGCACTTCTCAAGGGGCAGGGACAGGAGAATTATCACAAGTCAGAAACCAGATTAGTCTCCATGGTGAATCCCATGCCTGCCAGGGCTTCATTGTGAGACCTAGCTACAGAGAAGGAAGGGAAACTAACTTGTAGTTCTCGGGTTAAGGTCTCTAACGTGCATGTGCAAGATTGACAGATGAGGGTTTGATGCCACGCTGATACTAACAGGGATTAATTCCAAGTACCAGATAGGAGTGGGCTTTTCTCCATCTTCCAGGAGGACATACAAATACCTAGGATTTTTCTTAGAAGCTATATCCTTAAGAGTTATTTCTCTACTATTTATTAGTCTTGGCAGGTGATGGCTGCAGGAGAAAAGTCCTTAATGTGACTTTGTCCTGGATATGAAACAATATCAGTGTCACAGAGGATCACCATGCCTTCTCTTCTAAAAAGCCTGAGTGTCACACTATAGACCGAGTGAGTGTCACACTACAGACCGAGTGAGTGTCACACTACAGACCGAGTGAGTGTCACACTACAGACCGAGTGAGTGTCACACTACAGACCGAGTGTCACACTACAGACCGAGTGAGTGTCACACTACAGACTTGAGTGTCACACTACAGACTTGAGTGTCATACTATAGACTTGAGTGTCATACTATAGACTTGAGTGTCACACTACAGACTGAGTGTCACACTACAGACTGAGTGAGTGTCACACTACAGACTGAGTGTCACACTACAGACTTGAGTGTCATACTATAGACTTGAAAGCTTTTTTTCCCCCTAGCAAGTATATATAGCTAGACTCAGCCCAATAAGATGAAATCATTTACAGTTACTAACAATGAAATGGATCCCTTCACACTTGGGAAGGGGCATATGGGAATATAAATTTCTTTTTTCTTTTCTTTTTTTGTTTTTTGGTTTTTCGAGACAGGGTTTCTCTGTAGCTTTTGGAGCCTGTCCTGGAACTAGCTCTTGTAGCCAGGCTGGCCTTAAACTCACAGAGATCCACCTGCCTCTGCCTCCCGGGTGCTGGGATTAAAGGCGTGTGCCACTGCCGCCCGGCGGGAATATAAATTTCTAAACATTGGGTTTTACCTACCAAGGCTCCCAACAGAGTAAACGCACCTGTGAATCAGCAGGGATACTTGCTGACATGGAGATCTTTGAAGGGTGAAAGGACAATAGTCAAGTCCCCCTGTTTGTTGGGGACTTTTCTTTAGACTTAGTGAACTGGACAGGTGATGGAGAGTGGTCTGGGCTTTGCAGGCTCCAGCTGGCATTCAGTCTAGACTGAGAAGTTAGCTCTAGGGCCTGAGATGGGACTCAGTGTTGGAGCCTGTGCTTAACATATTCAAGGCCTGGTTTTGGTTCCCAGCTCGAAAAGGAAAGTGAGAGAGAGACAAGAAATTGAATCTTAGGTCTGCCTCTTATCCTTTGCATAGAGCTGTGTTGTGCCCACGTGCCTGTGGTGTGCAGGACCTGCTGCTGAGGATTCTGTCTTCCATTAGCATGTGGCAGGTGCAGAGGTCCCAAGCTGTGATGAGACAATGAGTCGTAAAGAGGAGGTGGCATCGCTGTGTACTTAACATGTGATTTAATAAATAAACAGGAAGATAGGTCCTTCCTTCACCTCAGAGACTCCTTAGACTAGAGCTTAGCCAACCCTTTGGCAGCATTGAGGCCAGAAAAGGCTGCTAGTTGCTTACACACCATTTAGCCACACCTAATAGAGAAAGCTGCACCACTGGTTAGTTTAATGTTTATAACAAGTAACTCCTTTCTCTAGTCAAAGAAAAGCATCAGAATGATTTGAAATACAGCTAGCTTATAAGGCATCTCAATAACCTAGTCTCATTTTACCAAAAAGCCAACTCATTCTGCTTACTTTTCTCCTAATTTATTCACTAGATGATGCAAATGAAGTGTATTTATAGTAGAAAATGTGAGGCAAACAAAAATGCCATGAAGGAAACAAAATGTTCTGAAAATCTTGTTCCTCAGTTAACATTGCAGTATTTTGATGTATTGTTTTCAGTCTTCCATGTCATGTTAATTCTGAATTTTACTTTTGAATATAAATTCCAGAAAAGAAATTGAGCCCTTCCTGCCTCCTCTGAAGCCTGACTACTGTGTGAAGCAGGCTATGAGGGCCATCCTCACCGACCAGCCCATGGTCTGCACCCCCCGCCTCATGTACATTGTGACCTTCATGAAGAGGTAACTGAGGTGCCCGGTCCCACTGCCCCCAGACCTGAGGGGGGACACATGGCCTGCCATTTGCTAACTCTACCTTTCCTTTGCAGCATCCTTCCTTTCGAAGCAGTCGTGTGCATGTATCGATTTCTAGGAGCTGACAAGTGTATGTACCCCTTCATCGCGCAAAGGAAACAAGCCACAAACAATAATGAAGCAAAAAATGGAATCTAAGACTGCTTTGTACAGAGTGCCATTTCGGTCAGGATGGTCCGGTCTGTGCGCATCAGCAGTGCTGACAGTCTCTGGATTCTAACCCCGTGTCAACTTTTTTTTTTCTAATCAACTTTTTAAAAATTAATAAAATGTAAATTAACTGACTAGAGTGCTTGAAAAATGTGAGCTTGGGTTTTTGCCAATGGGGCCTTTTTTAGACGGGGCCCTAAGAATGAGTCCAGTATTGACAAGCACTATGTGACATCATTATTTTTTTAATGAACAAGGAATGATGTAGAAATGATGACTACAGTGTGTTTCATGTGTATGGTTCTTCTGAATTCCCACAGAATCCATTCATTCCTTCCTTCATCATTGTGAAAGTCTAGGCAGCTGGCACCCTTGTGCGTTCAAGGACTGGCAGTGCCGCGTTTTGTTGTATGTTCTGGGTTCTACTCATGTAAGCGTGGGTGGCTTGCTCATGGTGTCTGTGGGTTTAGCTCTTGTTAAGAGGAATTTTTGATGTCAGTTTGAGATCAGTGCAGTCTGAACATCGCAGCGAAGGCCAGAGGGTCTCTCACTTACACTTAAAATAGCTAAAATATTAGGTGATTTTTAAATTTGATCTCTGAAGTACTAAATTGACTGTTTAGAGACCTGGTTAATTGAAACGACTGTCCATTTTCTACCTGTGAATTTCGCTGCATAAAGTGCCCTTTCCTCAGGGAGCTGTGGAGTCGTGTTTGGGGGAGGGGACCTTGTCTACAGAACACAGCAGCTCTACAAAGACGGTTTCAGAAAATGGGAGTTTCTGCATTAAAAAGTCCCCATATTTGTGCCAACTCTGATTAGTGTAGGGAAAAGATCTCGTATGGAGTACTGTGGAAGGCTATAAAGATTCCTTTGAAAGATCTATTCACATTGTAGAACAGCAAATGACATTTTTACAGTATTTTTTTGTAAAGCAAACTATTTTGTGCCTTGAATTTGGTATATGTGTATTAGTGAAACATTGTAAAAGTGAATCTCTACCTCTGTGTCTACGTGTGTACCATCCTCTTGTAAATGACTATGAACTAGTATGTGATTGCTTTTGTTTGTTTGTTTTAGGATGTCTTGTTTAAACAGTGACCAATGTTTAAGGCTGTTAGAATAAGCCTACTTTTACTAATCGGGAAGTTTTCTAAAGGACTAATTAAATACTTACATAACTGGCTGTGTGCTTATTAGCTATCAACAACATTATAAAGAAAAGTGCTGTGGGTTTTTTCCCTCCTATCCTGAGTTACATAAAGAAAAATGTTGGAAGAGGGTCATACTTAGTGGGTTTCATGTGCTCCGACCTCAGTGTCACCGTCTACCTGGAGTAGGTGCTTCGTCAAGAGCTTACAAATGGGAGAAGGAAACCCACTGCCTGTGTTAGTATGGGTGTATCGCTCCTCAGGGCCCCACCTTCTGGAACAGTCCTGGCTTCTTATACATCTGGACTCTCTCTCTATTCAAGACAGTGTTTCTCTGTGTAGCCAAACCTGGCAGTCCTCGAACTCACATAGGTCGTCTGCCTCTGCCTCCCAAGTGCTGGGATTAAAGGCGTGTGCCACCACCCCAGGCCAGACTTCTCTTTAGGAATGACAGCCAGCTATGCCTTGAGGCATTGTGACAGCAAATTGGCCAGCTGCTGCTTAATTTTGGATTATGGATTTAATAAACCCTTTGAAGTAGTATTCTAACAATGTTGGGGCAAGGCAGCTGTTTTTAGGTTATCAAGGCCTAGGGTATACAAAACCATCCTGGGAAATTTTTGTTGATCAGCCTTAAAGCCAAGGAAAACCCTGTCACATTTAATTTTGTTCTCATGTGCTGAAATCTAATCTATTCCTAGTTTTCTTTGCTTTTCCCTTATAGAGTGGTCCATCTCCAAGTTTAATAAACCTAATTCATTTAACTTTTTTATCTTTCATTTCCATGTCCCATCCCATTTAATTACTACTGGGCTAACTTAATTCTCCACCTGTCTTTCCCGTGATTGACCCCGTCTGGAAGAGAATATTGTTGATGGCAGGTTGAGAACCACAAATCCATACATGCCGGTGTCTTCACCTAACACATGAGCAAGTAATGGCTGCTGTGGATTGTGACTTGTTCATCTGTGCTGTTCTTCCTCAACACGGACTCTCTATTTCATCTGTACCAGGTCGGTCCCCTTGCTCCCCCTCCCCCACGTTCACCTTGACAGTAATGCTGACTCTTAAGTTCCCTTTAGTGTCGTCTGGCTGGTTCATGCCTCTAACCAGCACTGGCCCTGTCTTCTCTAACTTCTCAACTAGTTTAAGGATTATCATAATGAGTAGGACTCAGAAATCAAGTTTCAAAGCTGACAAAGATAAAATCCAACTATTGTCACTCCCTTGATCTACTAAGTCTGCTGCTCTGTCACATAAGATTAGAATAGCTTGACAGGATTGAACTACATAAAGCCAGCCCCCCACCTGTGTGTGTGTGTGTAAGTACCCTGTTTCTTTAAAAGGCTATACCTTTCTAATTTTTCCCAAGTTAATTCCTTTTTCTCTTTCTTTCTTTCTTTCTTTCTTTGTTTCTTTCTTTCCTTCCTTCCTTCCTTTCTTGATTGTTTGTTTGTTTTTCAAGACAGGGTTTCTTTGTGTAGTCCTGGCTGTCCTGGAACTTACTCTGTAAACCAGGCTGGCCTCAAACTCAGAGCTCTGCTTGTCTCTGCTGGGGTTAAGGGTGTGCACCACCACCTGCTGTGAAGTGTCTTTTTCAAAGATTGTTTTTCAGCTTGCAGAAATTACTCTAACTTGATGCTGTCCTCGATCTTAGGGATTTGTTTTGCTTCCAACAAAATCTAAAATAGGTGGGGATTGGGGAAGCAGATAAGCCAAATGTATCACCTACACTGCACCTACTTACAAAGATGAGTGGGGAAAATCAAAGCTGTAAGGGCCAGAAGTGGCCAGGTCTAGGCCAGGGAACACAGATTGTGTGTATTCATACATAGCAGGTACACAAGGCATCTGCACCAGAGACTCAGTTTGGAATTAATTTCAATGCCAGTACTTTTCTTTACACGTGGCATGCATGAAGCCTCAGACTGCAGTGAGGTCTCAGTAAAGGGGGGAGGGGAGAAGTGGCAGCTGACACAGGCTTGGTAACATTCCAGGGAAGCCCCAGAAGTTAACAAATTCTGTTCATTGTGGCTGAAACAACATAGAAAAAAAAAAATCTAAGAAGATTTCGTCTTGAGAATAGCCATCATTCTGGATGGGAACCAGCTCCTTTTGATATGGGAAGAAAGTGAAATACTCAAACTGATGGAGTCCACCAGGCTTCTGTGGATTCCTGAGACGCCAGAAGTGAGAAGACACTGGGCAGACATTACAGTAGCCAGGCTGATGGAGAACAGCTGGAAGTCAGGGAGCAGTGAGAACAGAGATCTTGGGTTCAACTGCACAGATTTAACTGGGCGGCTCTCGGAACTGAAGAGCAACATGGTACCCACAAGGAGTCAGGGTGTTTTCAGTGGAAAGAGCAGGCTCCACACAGCTTTAGAGATGTTACATTTTGGGGTGTGCCTGGCAGCATAAGCCTTATCATCTTGGGAGGCTGGGGCAGGAGAAGCAAAAAGTTCTAGACCACCTGTGCTACCGAGTGAGTTCAAGGCCATCCTGTGCAGCTTAGTGGGGTCATGTCTCAGGAAATGGTTGAGTAGGTGACTCTTTGGCAGAGCCTTGTCTTAGCAGGTACAAGGCTCTGAATGCAGACCTCAGTACTGGGTGGTGGGTATGTTTGGGATGCAGGGTGATCGTCATTGACTTAGAGCTGGACACGGGCCCCTGCCCTTAGGAAGGAGTTTGGTGCGGGGCTTTGGAGTTTATGAAACAGGCAAATCCAGGTGGGGGGAGGTGAGCGAATAATAAGAGATCTAGGGACCCAACTTGGGAGCAGGTCACAAAAGCTGCCAGATTGAAGTTTGAAACTTCCTCTCCCAAGGTGAAACCCAATTAGAAACCTTGTCCTCCTGTCTAGATCCTTTCTCTAGCCTGAGTCACACTTCAGAAACCTCAGTTTGTCCCAAGAAAAAGAGTGTGTGTGGCCAGCCCTGCGGCAGGGGCCCACAAGGTGAAGAACGGTGTTAGCAGATTGCACATGGTGTCTTTAACCTTCCGCTTGGGTTTCTAGTAACTGAATCCATTGTTAAAACACCACAGGAAATTTTCTTGCTAAGTGAAACCTGGAAGCTGTTGCTCTCTGGCAGTTTTGCTTGCTTGGCTACAGAAGCAGGAACTGCTTAAATGTGCAGGCAATGTTTCATGAGAACCCTGGAGGGAAACAAAATATGTTTTGAGAGTCACCAAGTGGATACATGATGGTTTCAATGCATTCTCTCTCTGTGACAAGACTGGAAACGGGAGCAGCTTCTATCTGCTCACAGCAACGAGCTCCTATCTGGTCCCTGAAGCATCATTGTCATTGGGAGCCAAGACCTGCTGAAGGCGGGACCCAGATCCAGATGTGTGCCTGCCCTCCAGATCCAGAATGCCAAGGCAGGGAGTTTGAGGCCCCAGTTTAGCTCATACATACTCTCAACTCTTCCTGGGTTTACAGTTACTTAGGGATGGCAGAGCATCAAACATTTCATGACCTGTCTCAGAGGACGCTGAAGGACACTTGGCCCCCTCTTTCCAGCAAGTTCTGCTTCCCAGGGATTATTTCTCATTTACCTTGCTCGGTTCCCATAGAGAGCTTAGCATGACGCCTTCGAGGAGCTCCTACCAACCTTGTTAGCTGTGGCTGTTGAAATCTGGGTTACCATGAGCCAAAAGCAAGAGTCTTTCTTGATTAGCAAGAAAAACAAAGCATCCTCGGGCCAGATTCGAAGCTTGAGGTTTTGCTGTCAGGGTGATTGAAACCATGCTGCAGGGAGAGATGTGTATGCCTAGCAGCCAAGAAAAATGCCCCTTCCCTTGCCCATACATCCTGTGTGGTCCACCTAGACTCCACTGCAGGCCTCCCTCCCCACACCAGAGAAGAGCCAGAAACCTAGCTCCTTCACCTCAGTGCTCCCCCACAGACTCAAGCCTGCCCTGTCTTCAGCCAGCCCATCTCATCCAGAGCCTGCGTGGTCCAGGTGCCTGCTAGACAGGTGATCATCCTAGGTCCAACATAGACGCGTTATGTGTGTCAGCAGCACAGCACCTTGTAGAGTTGTTGTGCAAAAACAGACTGAAGCATGTCCTCCAAGAAGATACAACGAAGTCCTGGAAATATCCCCAGATGTGGAAATAGGATATCTGCAGGTGGAGCCAAGATGAGATCATATTGGATCAGAGTGGCCCTAAATTCAGTCATTGGTGTCCTTACCAAAAGACACTTGGAGGGTGAGGGATGTAATCCAATGGGTAGAGTGCTGGCCTAGTATATATGAAAGCCATGGATACCATCCCTAGCACAGCATAAAACCAGGCATGGCATATGCCTATAATCTCAGGTGGAGACAAGAGGATCAGAAATTCAAGACCAACCTCTGTTACATAGTGAGTTCAAGGCCATCCTAGGATATATGAGACCCTATCTCAAAAGAAGATGGAGAGGGAGGGGTAGGGATGTAGGGAGAAATGACAACAGGCAGAGGCAGTGACACAAAGCTAGGAACGCCAAGGATTTATACCAAGTACCAGGGGCTAGGAGAAGGGTGTAGAGGATTCTCCCTTAGCATAAAGAGCCAACCCTGCTAAAATGTTGACTCCAGGTGGCCAGCCTCCAGAATTGTAAAAGACTAGATCTCTGTAATTTCCGTTGTACAGTCTGGGAATGGAAATGAGGACATTGCATGTGGAGGCAGGTATTCTGTCATTGAGCTAAGCCCTGCCTGCCTCCACTCAGATTGAAATAATTTTCCTGCAGACTCAGTAATCTCAGTGTCTGCTGTCAGTTTGCACTCAAATCCTGCTTTGCCTGTCCCTCATCAGATGGGCCTCTGTCTTATCATTATCTCAGTTCCTTCGTGTACAAACTGGAAATAATAGTAGACTTTCTGTCAAGAGAGTGGTGAGGGTAGGAGAAGGTGAGAAGAATGGATTTGAACGGTACCTCCCATCTATCTATCTATCTATCATCTATCTATCTATCTATCTATCTATCTATCTATCTATCTATCTATCTATCATCTATTGAGACAGGGTCTTTCTGTGTAGTCCTATCTGTCCTGGAACTCACTCTGTAGAGCAGGCTGGCCTCAAATTCAGAGATCTGTCTGCCTCTGCCCCCCAAGTGCTGGTATTAAAGGTGTGTGCCACCACCACCAGGCATGCATTTTTCCTTACTTTCTTTTCTTTTTTCCTCTTTTCTTTTTGCTTGTTTGTTTGTTTGGTTGGTTGGTTTTTTGCAACAGGGTTTCTCTGTAGCTTTGGAGCCAGTCCTGGAACTAGCTCTTGTAGACCAGGCTGACCTCAAATTCACAGAGATCACCTGCCTCTGCCTCCTGAATACTGGGACTTTCAATAGATTGAGTGAGGCTGAAATACACGGAGGCTGCGCATGTTCACCTTAACAGCAGGCAGAAGGGGCAGCGGGAGTAGTCACACCCCAGCCTGTTTCTACCATTGCTTGGTTTCTGATGGCATCTGCCTGTTCTCTGATACTGTCTGGGTGCTGCACAGTTCAGTCCAGTTTCTGACACTGCCCCCAGATGAGCACAGATACCACAGTAAGTGGTACAATTCCACAACACTGACCCTATTTCAGATGCCAGCCACAAAAGGGGTCCCCAGGCTTCTCACCTCACTGATTACACATTCAGGAGCTCCCATTACTCCACCCAGGACCACTAATTCCCTAAAATGGCACAGAACTCAGGAAAACACTGTAGTATTTCTGATTTGTTGGGGGATAATGAAGATGAACAGTGAGCTAGACAGTATGCAGGGCAAGGGGTGTGGGAAGGAGTCTAGGTCCAGACCTTCCCCAGGAACCCAGTGTGCTCAACAACCTAGAACTCTCCACCTTATATAGTTCAAGGGGTTTCCTTTGGTTATTGGTTTTCATTTGCTCTGTTCTGGGTTGCCTTGTCTTGTTTTGAGACAGGCATAGTAGTGTTACTCTTGTAGCCTAAAGCTGGCCTGGAACTTACCAGATAGCCAAGGCTGGCCCAGAACTTCTGATCCTCAGGCCTTTTACCTCTAGAGTGCTAGGACTTCATGCCTTCATCATCACACCTGGAGAGCAATTCAAGAGGTTTTGTTTTGTTTTTGTTTTGTACAGGTGGGTGGAAAGGTACACTTCTTTTCCCCTTAGCACTCAGGAGGCAGAGGCAGGTGGATCTTTCTGAGTTTGAGGCCAGCCTGGTCTACAGGGTGAGTTCCAGGATAGTCAGCACTACATAAGTACTCTGTATCAGATAGATAGATAGATAGATAGATAGATAGATAGATAGATAGATAGATAGATAGATAGATAGATAGATGGATGGACTAGGTAAAGAGGTTCAATCCAGGCCTTGTTATGGAGGTGTGGTTAATCAAACCATTAACCACTGCAGGATGGATTCCATTTCCTCCTCCATTCCCAGTGTAGAGAGGTGATTAAAGTTCCTTTCATCCTCTTACAGAGAACTTGAAACTCTGCAAGCACCCAGCCTCCATTAGCATCACTCAGACATGATTGAAAGAGGCGCCTTATGCATACAAAGAGAAGCTCCTACCTCCTTAGAAACTCTAGGTTTAGGAGCTGGGAACTAAAGACAAAATTCTAATATGTTTTGGGTGGCATTTAATTTTTTATGTATGTTTATGCACACACAACCTGGTACACTTGTCCAAATATGTTTTATTATACTCTAGCTGTTGTGCTGGAATTAATCACTGTACACCCAAAGACATGACCTCTCTTCTTTATCTCAGGGGACTTGGACCTAGCACTGCACAGAGCCAAATACACAGTAGATGTTCAATAAATGTTGGCCTGGGCTCCCCTGCACTCTTCAGATACCTATAGTCTATGATCTAGAAATAGGATCATGTCAATATCTGCCTTAAAGGGACTTCCCACACCGCATACGCATGTACTTGTTTTCACCGGCTCTGTCACTTCCACGGAGCTACTAGAAGAAAGACATTTGTGATATATAGGCTTTGGGGGCCTTGACTCTTACCAGTCTCTCCTGGGTGCAGAGTTAGAGAAAGCCAGAGAAGTTGGCAAAGTCCTGCCAAGGGCAATCGGATCAAACAGGGAGAGCCTTCCCAAGCCCTCACACTACCAGGCATTTCAGAGAAGCAAACAGAAATTAGGCAGGGTTTTGAAGGGGCAGCCTCAGAGGCAGGCGGAGAGGAACCTATAAAAGCACTTGGCTGGCAATGACAATGAAGAGCTTGTCTCTAAGGAAAGAAGGAACGGAAGCCTGGTGTCTACAGCCTGCTTCTTCACTTCCTCCCTGCACTCTCTGCCTTCAGGGCCGGCTGGGCATTGTCAGGTTTTCTGAGACGCAAGGCAGGATGTTGGGGTTCTTGGAAAACCCCCGGAACTACACCTGAGGTGTTTTCCTCCTGAGGGCTCTGGAGCCCAAGTCACTGCCCTCACATTCCTGGAGGCCTGAGAGCCAGGAAACACATAAAGTGGCCAGGGAGTGAAGAAATGAATATGGCTGTCATGGACAGGGCTGGATGCAGTGCGGCTGCGGCCCAGGGGAGATTCCCTAACCACAGTTCCTCCAGCTGCTCAACTTCCTGTGCTCCACCGCCTGGATCCTGTCCCTGGGGTCCTTCCCCCGGCCAGCTGAAAACCCAGGAACCAGTTCCTTACCTGCAGCACGCACAGCAGAGAGCTCAAGAGGATTCAGGAAAGCAAGGACTGCAACGCCCTAGGACAGAACTTTTGGGAACTTTCCATTGACACCTCACATGGTTTATTACAGTGAGCCATAGAGTAAGAAGTTCGTTTGGTTGAGATCTTTCTGTTTATCCTCCACAGGGGAGTGTCGGTTTGAAATAACTTATCACAGAAAGGAAGAGGTATTTTACGGACTGATGGGACACTAAGTGACTCTGGAGATAGGTGAGATGTCAGCTGGAAAGGAGAGGATGAGGTTCGGAGCAGAACCTGCCTCTCAGCCCAGAACACTCTCCCTTGCTTCCGTAGATTCACATGAAATGTCCAGAAGAGACAAATTCACAGGACAGGAAGGCAATGGATGCCATAATTCCTGTAGAAAACATTTTGGAAGCTCCTCAAAACATTAAACACCAAATTATTATGTGAACTAGGAATTCCTCTCCTAGGCAAGTATATACTCTAAAGAATTAACAATAATTTAGACCTGGGTTTGGTGGTACACACGAATTTGAGCACATACTAAAACCATCTCAAAATTAATAAACAAAAATTGAAGATAGATAAAATAGATATTCAAACAAAAACATATAAATGAATGTTCATAGAAGTCCTGGTCCAGATGTTTAAGCATTAAAGGCAATCCAAATAGACATCCAATGATAAACAAATGTGGTGTATCCATACAATGGAATATTATTTGAGCACTAAAAAGGAATGAAGCATTGTACATGCTATGACAAGATAAGCTTTGAAAACATGTGTGAAGTGAAAGAAGCCAGTCATAACATACCAGAGGTATGACTTCATTTTTATGAAATATCCAGGAGGGACAAATGTATAGTCACAGGAAGATCAGTGGTTGCTTAAGACTGAGGGTGTCTGTGGAGGAATAGGACAGGGACCTGAGCCTGTCTTTGGGGTGGTGAGGGGACTCCAGACACCAAACATCGTTAAACCACGCACTCCAAGGTGGCAGTGTATATATGTACAATAATATTCCAATAGAGCCCTTTAAATAAAAAGAATACACGAAAAATGATAAATGAACATGTAGAATAAACTTTTAAAAATACATTAATATTTAGTGTGTATGTCTGTGTGTGTGTATGTATGTATGTAACTGGGTGTGTGCCTTCCTGCCACATCTCTGGCATGGAGGTCTGGAGTTGGCTTTCTCCTCACAGCACATGGTCCTGGGGTCATCGGACTTGGTGGCAAGTGCCTTTACCAGCTGAGCCATTTTGCCAGCCTTTAATAAACTTTTAATCGTCAAATGTTACATTAATGGGTGGGAATGCCCCAAGGGACATGCCACCATTTAAATTGTGCAAAGATCTAACTTCAAGCCTACAAACTGAGAGTCTGGACATACCTTAGGGGTCCCTGGAAGTGGGGAGACTCGGTGCTAGCCAGTGCCTTCTGCGCAGGCGGCTTGAGTATTCCTCCACAACGGTGATAAACAATGACAACAATGCGGATGTTACTTTCTTTGTGAAAAGAAGTGAAAGAGGCATAAAGTTAATAGGTATCCCAGGCTCAATGCTGTTCACATCCTTAGAGTACAGTGGATATGTCTGAGTTTTCCTGGGAAATAGCAAGACTCTTTATGTGCTGGGAACCCTGGCTCTAGGAAGGGAGGATCAGGCATCAAAGGGCAGAAGGTTCCAATGTGCAATGCTTACTGCACAAAGGGCCAAGCAGCTGGTACAAACAAAACACACTGGCAGGAAGAATGTCCACACAGCCACCAAGCCTTTGGGGATTTGGCCATTGTTTGTGGAATGTGTTAAAGGAAGGACCCTTAGCCCGGCACAGTGGTGCACCCCTTTAATCCCAGCACTCGGGAGGCAGAGGCAGGTGGATCTCTGAGTTCTAGGTCAGCCTGGTCTACAGAGTGAGTTTCAAGACAGACAGGGCTGCACAGAGAAACCCTGTCTTGAAAAAACAAAACAAAACGAAAAGGTAGGTCGCTGGTGGAGCGATGACAGGGTACAGAAGGAAGGTGATGGCACTGGACAAAGGCTGTCCTGCAGCCACAGACCACCACAAAATAGGGAGGGAGGTGCTGTGGGAGCTGGAGCCTGGAGATCAGTCACGGAGCACTTGCCGGGCCAGCACGAGGCCCTGGGTTTGATCCCTAGACCTCAGAATGAAAAATAAATATTCTTTGTAGGGCTATTGAAGTTATTCACCCCTTTTAAAAATAACCAGACTGGTTCTGCTCAGGAGTGCAGGAGATGGAAACCACAGCTTAGAAAATCCTGCAGGGAAGGGTCAGCGAGTGAATGGCCGGCCTTCCTGACAATCAGAGAGATGCAATTTTAAACCAGAGAGAGAGAGAGAGAACGAGCATTTCACGTCTATCAAAGTCTGACAGTCAGAATAGTTCTCTGGGGTGTGGAGGGAGAGAGGCCCTGCCATCATTGCTGGTGGGAGTTTCTGACCTCCCACTCTGCCAAGACGCCTACAGAAGGCTTCACACATGGCACCTTCACACATGGCAAGGCCATCTCTCTAGTGTGCCTGTGCAGGTAAAGTGGAAGAGGAGAGCGGACCCGCTGTGGCATGTTCATTTAGAAAGCCGAGAAAGAAGGAATGACCTGTTCGTGTACACACCGACATACAGCTGAATGCCAAAAGCACACGGCCAAAGGTTACCTCCTACGATGCCACTCATCTTCAGCTCAGAAGACAGAGAGCTGTTCTGCTGACACTGGGTACTAAGTACCAGCTCCAGTGCTCAGACTCAGAGGACAGTCCGATGAGGGCTGTGGCTCTCACGTGCCTTGCTTTTTATTTAGTTATTTACTTTGTTTTTGAGACAGAGCTTCTCTGTGTAGCTCTAGCTGTCTTAATACTCGCTCTGTAAACCAGGCTGGCCCTGAGCTCAGAGATCTGCCTGGCAAAATGCCTTACCTTTAAATACACAAGCAAACACAGTGAAAGGCATCATCGGTGTTCTTACACTATCCTTTGCATGATTGAAATACTTCATAGTTTTCTAAAAGTAAAAAGGTAAAGGAAAAAGAAGGAAGGGACATAGGAAGGAGGAAAGGAAGAGGAAAGGAGGGAGGGAGGGAGGGAGGGATAGAGCAATCCAGGAATGGTGGCACGTCTCTAATTCCAGCATAAGCAAGGCTGAGGCCACCTGCGCTCCATAGCAAGACCTTACTCAAAGAAACAAAATAAAATAAATAAAAGACAAAAAAATGGGGTGTGGAAGAGATGTGGAAATCTGTTGTGCTTGCCCTTCTAAAACTCTTAAGAGAAAAAAAACTGGGGGGAAAGGCAAAGTCTAGACTAAATTCCTGGGCTCCTGAGGTTTGAAGAGGCCTCCTCCACCCCACACTCACTTACACAGCAGGGAAATAGTTCCAGATCTGGGAGACACAGAGAAAGAGGCCCCTGCCCTTGCCTTGCCAAGACAGCTTCTTAAGACTGGAGTGTAGAAGAGGCATGGCTTGTATCTGAGCCCTCAGCATGGCAAGGAGCCAGTCTGTGAGTTCTGGGCTCCAGGTCAACCTCCAGCATGACTTTTGTATTCTGAAAGTGGAGCTAAAAAAAAGTCAATAGAGAGATGTAGATTCCACCTGGGTGTTAGTCAACAGCTAAGAGCTGTGACTGCACTAGATAGGAATAATACGTAGTGGGGAGTATGAGGGTCCTGAGCAGAATCAGGCAATAAATAAACACATCAAAGGTATCTGAGGAGAGAGAGAGAGCCCCAGGGATTTTAGGACCCGCACAGCCATGGATTCCTTTCGTCTGTGTTTGTCACAAGAGAAGCAGAACCTTCCACTTCGCCTCAATCTCCAAGATGGAAGCTGCGAGTTGCTGAGGTTGACCTAATTGTTTCCTCTGCGTGAAAGTGTCTGTTGACCTTGGGAAGGGTTCAGATGGACCGGGAACACTTTTCTATGTGGTTTAGGGCATTTTCAGTGTTTGCAATGTTTAAACAGAGTCAGTATTAAAGAATTTAATATATGAGCCTCATGATTCCAGTTTAAAATGTGTAATTGAGTAATTGTTTAGATTTGTGATTTTACTAGATTTGTAAACAATATTGGAATGTTTATGAGTACTTGAGATGTACTGTATTTTAAAGTGTAATTTATTATCCTTATTAGAATCGTTTAAGTGTTTGGGAATGTTCTGATTGTTAAGCATTTGAAGTCCTTATAAGTAAACTCAAATATACTACAATTATAAATTCGCTTTAAATATATAAGGGGATTTAATTAAGTGAAACATAAAACGCCCTCTCAAAGCAAAGATTTAGGGTCAAAAATAAAATGAAAGTTGCTAATTAAAGTTAAAAGTTTAAAGAAAGTGAAGAGTTCTTTCCTGCAGTGTATTAATTAAATAAATTGAATACCATCTTTGTGTGTGCAAATATGCGTGCACATTTATGTGCACGAGTGTGGAAATGCAGGGTCTTCCTCGGCCACTCTACTTGTCCTTTCCTCCTTTCCCTTTTTTTTTCCTTCTTTTTTCTTTCTTTCTTTTTTCTTTTTGATACGAATCTCAATGGGACCTGAGGTTTATCAGTGTGGCTAGATTGACTAGCCATTGAGCCCCAGGTTTCTAGCAGTCTCTGGGATTACAACCTTCCACATCTAATGGCTGAACCCGGGTCCTCACCCTTGCAGCCTGAGAAGCAGTTTGCCTACTGAGCTACCTTCCCAGCCCTAAGTGGGATTTCTGAAATCTGTCCTCAACTAGAAGTTGTTCTTCTGTACACAGAACTCCTCTTAGGGAATGTTTTTAAAAACCAACTCATGGCAACATAGCACCTTCTGGATGTGGCAGAGGGGTCTCCCAGGGGCCCCGATTGAGAAGCAAGGGATACCCAAACTGCTCATATCCCTCACAGCATAAGCACAGGAAAAAGGTCCATGGAATTCCCTCCCTTCCTCTCTCCCTCCCCCCACTCCTTCTTCCTCCTTCTCTTCCTCTACTATTTCTCTCTTTTTAAAAGTTAGTTTCTTTTTTTTTCCTTTTTTTGGTTTTTTCGAGACAGGGTTTCTCTGTAGCTTTGGAGCCTGTCCTGGAACTAGCTCCTGTAGACCAGGCTGGCCTCGAACTCACAGAGATCCACCTGCCTCTGCCTCCCAAGTGCTGATGTTGCTCAGTCTAGTCTCTCATTCCTGAACTCAAGTAATTATTCCCCCTGAGCACACACCAAGCTACCTAGCAGTCTATAGAAATGCTTTTGCATCTTTTAATTATGAAAGGTTTCTAATACCCCCCCAAAAAGTAAAAACCAAAACAAAAACAAAAAAAATAAACCGGGCGGTGGTGGTGCACACCTTTAATCCCAGCACTCGGGAGGCAGAGGCAGGCAGATCTTTGTGAGTTTGAGGCCAGCCTGGTCTACAAGAGCTAGTTCAGGGACAGGCACCAAAGCTACAGGGAAACCTTGTCTCAAAAAACAAAAACAAACAAACAAACAAACAAAAAAAATCCCAAGGTTAAAGAGCCGGCTCGTCGGGTAAGAGTGCTTGCTGCTCTTCAGAGAGCCTCAAGTTTGGGTCCTAGCAGCCAAGATGGGGGGCTGCACCTACCTTTAACTTCCGCTAGCACTCTCTTCTGGCCTCTGGGGGCGCTGCACTTACAGGCTAAAAATGCACAATTTTGTTATTAAAGGCAAAAACATAGACAAAAGCATACAATACAATGAATGCCACATTGCTCCTCCAACTGCCAACCAAGCATTGCACTGATTTTATTTCCTGTAACTCGTTCAACACTAACCCCAGTACCCCTTTCTCCTATTTCTCCCTCTTTCTCAATATTTCAGAGGAATGTGCCTATGTCTCAACTTGCTTCGGTATTTAAATCTCCTGAAATACATTACCAAAATATCATGTCGCAGCCTTAGCAATTTCCTGACATCATTTATATCAAAGTCCACACTATAGTGAATCAGATGATAGGCTTTTTTGTTCTCCTGACTTGGTTTATTTAGTTGGCATTGTGTTTTTAGATACAAAACTTGGGAGTGTAGCTCAGTGGTAGAGTCATTGCCTAACATGTACTAGGCTCTAAACTCAATGCCACAAGAAAAGAGTCATCAAGACAGAATAGCATGAATCTCTGGGTATAAACATAAGCAGAAGGCAGTTTGATAGCTTGTTCGCTTAGTAAAACAGTAATAGTGGTTGCTCCCCCACCTTGCATCCAGCCCTAAGCAGCAAATCTCAAACCCAGGCCCAGCACTGTCGCACCAGGGCACACATCTCTCCTGGCAGTTGTAGCAATCATAATGCAGAGATGTAGAACAGGTAAAAACACTGAGAACAAGCAGCTGTTGGATGCTCAACCCCAAATGGGCACCTCTGGTTTCCCCTCACCGAGGCTCAGGGTTCATCATGTAAAAGGTGGTGGAAGGTCTGTAAGAGCCAGAAGGGAAGGCAGCTGTAAGAGCTGTCTTCCGGACATGGCATGGCTACTGCACTCCATACCTCACGGCAGTTATGGTCACCGGCACAAGATCAAGCCAGCGAAACCAGCCGACATTCCAGCAGGCAGCTGAATGAACCTGGTGGATTAGAAGAACAAAGGACGCGAAGGTAGAAGGGTTATTGGGGGGGCAGTTGGAGGTTGAATGACCAAGATACACTGTACACATGTATGAAATTATCAAAGAACAAATAAAAGCTACTCTTTCAAAGGGAAGATGCTGGAGAGATGGTTCAGCAGTAGTTATTGCTCCTCTGGGGGACCTGAATTTGAATCCCAGCACCCACAACAGGTGGCTCACAACTGCCTGTAACTCCAGTGCCTGGTGCGGGAGAATTGTCTGTAGTCTGTCAATCATATCTTAAATAAATGCTGATTGGTCGGTAGCCAGGCAGGAAGTATAGCGGGAAAACCAGACAGGAAGTAGAGGTGGGGCGATGAGAACAGGAGTATTCTGGGAAGAAGAAAGCTCTTTCCACAGTCCTGCCCAGACCACGGAAGAAGCAGGATGTGACCTGCCCTGCTGATAAAGGTACTGAGCCATGTGGCTAACATAGATAAGAATAATGGGTTAATATAAGTTATAAGAGCTAATACAAAGCCTGAGCTAATGGGCCAATCAGTTTATAATTAATGCAGACTGTCTGTGTGATTTCTTTGGGGCTTACCGTCTGTAGGAACTGGGCAGGACAGAAACCCCAACAAAGCAGGCCCCCATGCTACAGAATGGCACCAACGTGTGGACACCTGTATCCACATAAAGTCTGAGACAGCTTGGGAAGTAATTCTAGAACAAAATAACAGCATTACACATAGCTTCTTGGTAGCAGCAATTTCTTGGGTCTGCTCTGCTTGTTAGAGGCAAGCAAGCACTCTCATTTAAGAGAGGCTTCCTGCCCATCAAAATCCCAACAAAATTCTTCAAAGACCTTGAAAGAACAGTACTCAACTTCATTTGGAAAAGCAAAAAACCCAGGATAGCCAAAACAATCCTGGGCAACAAAAGAACTTCTGGAGGCATCACAATCCCTGACTTCAAACTATACTACAAGCTACAGTACTGAAAACAGCCTGGTACTGGCATAAGAACAGACAGGAGGACCAGTGGAACTGAATAGAAGACCCGGATATCAATCCACACATCTTCAAACACTTGATATTTGATAAAGAAGCAAAAAATATCAAATGGAAAAAAGAAAGCATATTCAACAAGTGGTGCTGGCATAACTGGATATCAACATGTAGAAGAATGAAAGTAGACCCCTATCTATCACCATGTACAAAATTCAAATCCAAATGGATCAAAGACCTCAATATAAAGCCAGCCACACTGAACCTTATAGAAGAGAAAGTGGGAAGTACACTTGAACGCATTGGCACAGGGAACCACTTCCTAAATAGAACCCCAGCAGCACAGACACTGAGAGAAACAATTAATAACTGGGACCTCCTGAAACTGAAAACTTCTGTAAAGCAAAGGACATGGTCAACAAGATAAAACAACAGCCTACAGAATAGGGAAAGATCTTCACTAACCCCACATCAGACAGAGGTCTGATCTCCAAAATATACAAGGAACTCAAGAAATTGGACAACAAAAGAACACATAATCCAATAAAAAAAATGGAGCACAGACCTAAAAAGAGAACTCTCAACAGAGGAATCTAAAATGGCTGAAAGACACTTAAGGAAATGTTCAACATCCTTAGTCATCAGAGAAATGCAAATCAAAACAACTCTGAGATTCCATCTTACACCGATAAGAATGGCCAAGATCAAAAACACTGATGACAACTTATGCTGGAGAGGTTATGGGGAAAAGGGAACACCTCTGCATTGCTGGTGGGAATGCAAGCTGGTACAACCCCTTTGGATGTCAGTGTGGCGATTTCTCAGAAAATTAGGAAACAACCTTCCTCAAGACCCAGTAATACCACTTTTGGGTATATATCCAAAGGATCTCAATTGTGCCACAAGGACATGTGCTCAACTATGTTCATAGCAGCTTTGTTTGTCATAGCCAGAACCTGGAAACAACCTAAATGCCCCTCGATCAAAGAATGGATAAAAAAAAATGTGGTACATTTACACAATGGAGTACTACACAGCAGAAAAAAATAATGACAGCTTGAATTTTGCAGGAAAATGGATGGAACTAGAAAGCATTATTTTGAGTGAAGTAAGCCAGACACAGAAAGACAATTATCACATGTACTCACTCATAGGTGGTTTTTAAACATAAGGCAAAGAAAACCAGCTTCCAAACCACAATTCCAGAGAATTTAGACAACAATACGGAAACTAAGAGAGACTTACATAGATCTAATCTATGTGGGAAGTAGAAAGTATAAAAAGACAAGATCTCCTGAATAAATTGGGAGCATGGGGACCTTGTTGGAGGGTTGAAGGAGGAAGGGGAGAGGCAGGGAGGGGAGCAGAGAAAAATGTAGAGTTCAATAAATATCATGGGAAAAAAATAAAAATAAAAGCATGTCCCCTTTAAAAAAAAACAAAAACAAAAACAAAAAACCAAACCAGGACTAAGAGATCCTGGCCTCAAAGAAAAGTGTGAAGGTAACAAAGAGAATATATTTCTTGGAACTCATGCACTGTGTCCTCAAAGAAGTATGCAGTAACATTCAGGATGGGAAGTAGCCAGGGATGGAATTAACCAGGGCCACACGCTATAGAGTTCCCATTTTCTCTAAAGTGGATGGGGAGCCATGGAATGGAACAACCACAGATTTTCATTTTTATGGATCAAGATGGAGAACTTCCAGCTCCTCTCTAGCACCATGTCTGCCTGAATGCCGCCATGCATCCCCATGGTGCTGACAATGGTCTAAACCTCTGAACTGTAAGCCAGCCCCAAGTAAATGTTTTCCTTTACAAGCATCGCCATGATCATGGTGTCTCTTCACAGCAATAGAACTAATTAACTAACTAAACAGAACTAAATCTAACTAAAACAGAGTGAGAGACTGGGTGGAAGTTGCTGGAATAATCCCACATAAGAAAATGAACAGGCTTAGCCCAGTGTGGCTCAGCCACAGGGTACTTGGGTAGCATGTACAAGGCTGGTACAAAGTTGTTGGTTCAGCCCCCAGCCCCACAACCAGAAGAATAAAATGAAAAAAGCAAGAATGATGTCAGAGAAGGAAGGTGACCTGAAAGAACAGCTGTAGTGTCGCCGTAACAACTAACCTACTGAATAAAACTGAGGGAGTTCAGACTTAAACTTCAAGATTGGGAGACCCAGCAGGACTTGGCACTAAGCGTTTTGGAGGTAAAGGCAGGAAGATCAGAAATTCAATGCAAGCCTGGACTACCCAAGCAGCGAGCACGCAGCATCAGTCGGCTCTGGCTTAGAGGTACCGAGTTTGAGCACTTGCAAGACAGGTGCTCATATGAAAATGTCTCATTGGTTTGGGCCCATTAGGCAGAGACTAATTTGAATTCATAGCAAACTAAATTATAGAAAGATTGCCTTTACACTTTCGTTTTGCTTTATCTACTACTTTGTGCTTTGGTTTGGTTTGTTATTTCCTATTTGACAGGAGATAATAGGGCCTTGTGTAAACTAGGCACGGACTGTATCAACTGAGCTATATTCCCAGTCCACTTCCTTCAATTTAAAAAAAATAATCCAAAATTAAATAAATAATCTTTTTCTGCCGGGAAAAAAAAAGAGAGAGAGAAAGAGGCTTCCTGACTCAGCTTTAGCTGTAAAACCTTGCAGCTCTTTTAAGGGTCCTGCCATGAAACACTTACATAGTGTTGATGAAAAGCTGTCTGTATGCTTTTTGGTTTTCAGCAGTAGCAGGAAAAAAGCTGTGCCGTTTTAAAATTCCAGTTTTCTGGGCCATCCTGCCAAGGCAAACTCTGACTCTTTCAGGCAGGCGGTCTGACTATGAAGCATTTGAGTGTGGTTTGTGAGCACACTGCTGCAGCTTGCTTGCTGGCAGGGACTTGAAATGATGTAGAGTTGTGGCAGTGAATATGGCTCTGGCCGGTACCTCAGCCATGAGGCTGGAATCTCATAAAGCTAAGGAATGGGCTGGATCCAGCGGTCAAAGCCATGGATTTAATCCTACCCATATTGCTTCGTAAATTAAAGACTCGTGTAGTCAGAAAAAGAGAGATATACAATAAAGAGAGATTCAAAAAAAAACCTTTAAATGGTTTACTGTGTGTTAAAAATAAATGCTGGCTTGGGAGAGAAAATAAAAAAGTTTAAAGTCCTTAAAATAAAAAAGAAAGAAAGAGAGTAGTTGGGTGTGGTGGTACACACCTTTAATCCCAACACTTGGGAGACAGAGGTAGATTGACCTCTGTGAATTCAAGGTGTGGTGGCACATGCCTTTAATCCCAATGCCTGGGAGGCAGAGGCAGACAGATCTCTGTGAGTTCAAGGTGTGGTAGCACACACCTTTAATCCCAGCACTGGGGAGGCAGAGAGAGGTGGATCTCTGTGAGTTCAAGGACAGCCTGGTCTACAGAGTTATTCCAGGACAAAGATATACAGAAACCCTGTCTCAATAAGCCAAAAATTAAAAATAAAAGAAATAGAGGTTAAAATAAAGACATGTAAAGATGGAAAACACACAGAGAATCTTGATACTGTATGTTATTATGCTCTCTTTGAATTGTTTGAATGCTGAGGAAGGAGAAACAGCTGCTAAAAGTTATTTGCTTATAAATGCTGCTGAATTAATCCAAGATAGGTATTTTGAAAATACCTTGACTTCAAAATTGAAGTCAAAAGGTATGTTACTTTGGAGAAGAGATTTTGCTTTTGTTTCCACGGGAAATGAGAGGCTGTGGATTCGTTCTGAGTTAAGAAAACTCAGGTTTGATCAAGGAGGACCACCTGAGTAATCTCTGGTAGGAACAGATGGCCTAGATATCGGAGTTTTACATCCAGAACAGATTCAAGACTGCTGCCTGAGATGATCAAGACTCACAGGATTGTCCAGTTAGGACTTGATCATAATTCTAAATTTTCTTTAGTTCCCCATAAGATTATCAGTGCCCCCAACCAGCCAGAAGTAGCCTGAAATACTATGCCCACATTCCCAAACAATGGACTATGGATATTTTCCTTTGTTTTAAAAAAAAAAAAAAGAGGAGAAAGTGGTGCGGGAGAATTGTCTGTATTCTGTCAATTATATCTTAAATAAATGCTGATTGGTTGGTAGCCAGGCAGGAAGTATAGGCGGGAAAACCGGACAGAAAGTAGAGGTGGGGCAATGAGAACAGGAGTATTCTGGAAAGAAGGAAGTTCTTTCTGCTGTCCTGCCCAGACACTGAAGAAGCAGGATGTGACTTGTCCCACTGAAAAAGGTACCGAGCCATGTGGCTAACATAGATAAGAATAATGTGTTAATATAAGTTATACGTGATAATAAGAAGCCTGAGCTAATGGGCCAATCAGTTTATAACTTATGTAGACCTTCTGTGTGATGTCTTTGAGATTTACCAGCTGTGGGAACTAGGCAGGACAGAAACCCCAACAAGCAGGCCCTCATGTTACAGGTGTCAGGGGATCCAACATCTCTGGCCCTTCAGGCACCTGCCCTTTGTGTACATATCCATATAAAGACACACATGCATACACAGGATTTAAAAGAATAAAAAGAAAGAATAAAGGGGGCAAAACGCTTTCTTAAAAAGGAAAAGCCAGCTAGGAGTTGTGGCACATGCCTTTAATCCCAGCACTCAGGGGACAGAGGCAGGTGGCTGTCTGTGAGTTTGAGGTCAGCCTCATACAGAGCGAGTTCCAGAATAGCTGGGGCTACACAGAGAAATTCTGTCTCAAAGAATCAAAACAAAACAAAGGGAAAAGCCTATGACCCGGGTGGGCTTGGCTAGGTGATGTGTCCTAGTTTGCACTGTACAGGGAACTGTCTTTGGAGAATACAAACTTGAACTCCTCCCATCCTCTACAACCAGCCAATGGGATCGCCTGCTTGAGTCTTCTATCTTCAGGCATGGCACAGGCTTTGGAGGCCATCATTTGTCTGAGATGGGGAGACTGAAGAAGGAGGAAGGAAGATCACAGGGTCAAAGCTAACCCCGAAGGTGAGGTAGCACACACAATGCCTATAGCTTTCTATATTATACTCACACTTTTATGTTCATTGAGCATTTTAAGCATTGTTATTGTTTCTAGGCTTTGCCTATATAGATGATGGAGACATTTTCTCCCTTGTCTTTTCTGTTTGGAGAAAGGATCTCACTGTGTAACCCCAGCTGGCCTCCAACTCATAGCAATTCTCTGACTTCAGCCTCCTAAATACTGGAATAGCAGGTCATCACGCCTGGCCAAATGATGTTTTTGAAAACTGCATTCCAAGCAAGGATCATGCACTTCATGCCTCTTGTCCTGCTTGTCCTGCTGTTGTGATAAATAAAAGGCCCTGCAAAAGCATTTCACTAGGGAAATGGTTTGTTTCCACTCATGGTTCAAGGTTCGCGTTCATGGTTCATGACAGAGAAGGACTGGCAGCAGGAGTGGGGAGTGGCTGGTCGTATGGTAGCCACAAGAAGCAGAGAGCAATGGATGCTGATGTTCGGCTAGCTCTCCTTTTTTATTTATGAATTTTTTTGTGTGTATGGGAGTTTTGTATGCTTGTATGTATGTGTACCACATGCATGCAGTACCTATAGAGGCCAGAAGAGGGTGTTGGATCCCTCAGAACTTGAGCCACTGTGGGAGTAGCAGAAACTGTGTGGATACGGGGCACTGAAGCCAGGTAGCTTACAAGAGCAGCAAGTGCTCTTAACAGCTGAGCCATCTCTAGCCCTAAATTTCTCATTTTTAATTCAGTACAGGACCCAACCCAGAAAACGCTGCTGCCCACAGTTAAAGTGGGTCTTCTCACCTCAGTTAAGCTGGTCTAGATAATGTGTTGACAATAAGCTCAGAGGTGACTCTAGATCCGGCCCAACCAACCCCTGGGGTCAACCATCACACCTCCTAATATTATTTTATCAAGAACAGCCTTTATAGCCATTTTCATAAAAACAACGTGTGCTCAGTGGCCAGGTCAGCTGTCCTGAAGAAGAGTCCAAATTCTAAATTTGTTTGTTTTTCTCCATTAGTTCCTGATTTTCTTGCCAACAAGATGTTAGGCCAAGTGACCTTTTTATATTAAAGTTAAAATATTTTTAGTGAAAAAAAAGTAATTTCATATGTGAACAGAATACTGCATTGCTTCCTGAGATACGAATTGTTCCACTACAAAGGTGGGACACTTGGTAAGAGGCTAGAACATAGCAGTATTATTGAGCCTATCTCATAGATGAGGGAAGGAGACACCCACACTTCCAGCTGACTTCTTCAGATAACCTAGTCTGTGAGGGAAAGAAGGGGGCTCTCAAACACAGGACTTTGGTTAGGTATCCAGTTTTCTTTCCCTTCACTCTCCATACTGGGCCTTCTTAAGGATCAAAGGTGTCCTATATATCATTTACTAGCTTCTGAGTTCATTCGGCAAACCATCCAGGAAAGCCTGCTGTGGGATGGTCATGCATTGTCCCAGACCCTGCATGGACAAACGGGTCCTCAAGGAAAACTTTGCGAAAGGCAAGAGAAAAGACAAGCCATGGAGAACTCTGAGAAGAGAAGGTGCTTAGCAAAGGGAACAGCTAGTCAGATAGTTCTGAGGCAGGAGCATGCCATGCATCTCTGAGGCACTTTGAGGGCAGTCCCTACAGCTCCCAGTCCTGACCTAATAAAGTCAGATATGCAGCACCATGAACTCTTAGACAGGTGTAGAGGTATGTGGACACGCCCCTTCGCTTCTGTGAGAGTTCATATGTAGGTTCCCACTTACACGGCCAGAGGCACACGCATGAGCTAACCCATCCAAAAGGTCTGCTTGGGACTGGATTACAGAAGATGAGTAGGGAAAAAACAAATGAAAAACGATTCTCTAGGGCTTTGGTCAAAGAGTAAATGAAGAAAGATAAAACAGCAGAGCAAAGGAGAAGGTACACAGATGTGTAGTTCGGGACCTGGGCCTCCATTCCCTGAGACAGGGAAAGCCTCTCTGGGGAGTGCCTGCTACAATTTAGTCTGGAGCCTCTTGACCTCAGAAGTTCCAAGTCCAGAGCTTGAGGTAGTGGGAGAGGGAAGGGGGGGGGAATAAGGGAGGGAAGGAGACAGGAAGAAAAGGGAAGGAGGTGCGGGTCGGGGGGGGAGGAGGTAGTGGGGGAGAAGAAGGGGAGAAAAATGCCCACTGGAAGCAGAAATATAAACCTCCTAGGATGACCCCAGTGACTGTGCCCTTGCTGAGGGCGTAGCCCACACTGTGACAAGGTCTGGCGATCCGAAGCTGGAAAGACCAGGGCTTTCCTGCCTTGCAGACTCACAGCCCGCAGGAGACTGGCAGGTAGGATGGGCATGTTGGAAGCGCCCTGGTATGCCTGCCAGTAGAGCAGGGAGATTGGGCCTGCAGGACGTGCCCAGGAAGCCTCCCGTCCTGCTTGTAGGTGTTGCATTCTGGATTGCCACCCAAATCTACTGGATGGGGAGCATGGGAACACTGGCTTCGGGACCCCCGTAATCGATCAGAGCTGGCCTGACACCATGCTGAGAACAGACAAAGCCAACAGGCCCACCATGCAAATGAAGATTGAGCCTGCTGCTCCTCTGCTGCTGCTGAAAGGAGGGGTGACGGGTGGCTATTCATCCCCCTCCAGGAGCAGGAAGAGCCCTCACGGTCAGGGAATCGCCCTGAGGGCCCCCACCCGCAGCTCATTCTGTACCTGGCTTCTTTGCTACAGGAATGATCTCCATCTTGGACCTACACCAAGGCTTCCCTTCTCACTGCACCTGCCTCTCTGACGGATGTACACACTAGCGTATTTTAAACGTGCCTTGATTTGTGACTTTCTTTGTCCTTTCATACTATAAAAATACTATGAAACTGCTTCCACGTTGGAATGTGGAATTTGGAGTAGCCTGAATCTGGGTTCCCAGGCCGTGGTTCCTCACAATGGCTCTGGAATAAACTCTCTCTTATCCCTTCACAAAGAAAAGAATGATTTCCAGTGGGCTGTGCCTCAGCATGGTGGTAGATGCTCCCACAGCATCAGAGAGTCCTGAGTTCAATCCCAGCACTGCAAAGAAAAGAGAATAAAATAGTTTTCATAATCTAAAGTGGTTTTGGTTCGTTGTAGCAAGGGGGGGAAAGGCTTCAAAGGGGTGGTTCAAGTAAAAAAAATCAAAGGAATAGTCTTCACCCAAATCAAGAGCTTCATGTCTAATATGTTTAGACCAAAAGTGATGGAATCCCAGGTTGGACAGAGGAAACTGTTTGGTTGGAAGTGAGACCCCAGTCTCCTGGCACCCCATATCCAAGGAGTCTGGGATGTTTGGTTGGCAGCCCCTGGCATTCATCCCAAGTCCACTCCCTGGGAGTTGCCACAATCCAGACTCCACCTCCGAGAAAGCCTTCCAAACGGTGAACTCCCCAGAGAGAATCAAGACACTCCCACAGGCTATTTAAACAGCTCTCCAGAGAATGAACACATGGTCTTTTGGTTCTCCTTTTCCCTCTCTGTGGTTTTTTGATCTTACTACCCGGGGGGCCTGAAGGGCCACCCGGGAGTGCTGGCATCCATTAAACCTGGGCTTTTTCTAACTTGGTTTGATTTGGTATCATTTGTATTATTATGTCAGTGGTGTTAAGTTGGGGTTGTAGCCCCACCCCCTGGCCTGGGAGTTGCTTTGCTCTGGACTCCAAATCCCAGCATGCAAGGGTCCTGACCCCCTCCCCGGGGGGGTCCCCACAGGGTATTTAAGGGGCCTCTTAGAGGAGGAACACATGGCTTTTCGAGTCCATGGGCTCCTTGCTGTCCTGTCTCCCCGCCATGTGCTCGGCCATGTGTCATCCTTAATAAAACGATGGGCATTTTGATTTGGTTTGATTTGACCTAATTAGATTTCTTACAATAAGAATATAAGAAATAAGAATCTAAGAAATAAGCTTATTTCTAAGGATAAGCTGCTCTTATTCTTATCAGGTGGAAAGGCTTATCGGACAGTAAAAACTTTACAGAAACCACGGTTGGAAATGGGCAAGGTCAAGGTGGATTCTGGAATGCTCAGTTGTGCTAGCCCAGCTGCATAAGGGGTGAGCTGGGAAGAGGAAGCCATTACTTTGGTGTTACCTTGGCAGCTGGGATGTGAAGGAGGCTGGCCTTTCCAATTTCACTTCTCCCACTCTGCATTCCCGGCCCCTTTAATGGCTTTCATCAAAGTCCTGCTCATACACAAACATGCTGTCTATGAGGACGCACTTTTTTGCTTTGGAGAGTGGCACAGACAAACAACAGAGATGAGAGTCCTTATGTAGTCAAATAGAGAGAGTTCCCACAGACCTCCAGGGAGACTGAGAACAGGGCAGACGAACACACAGGAGCTTAAGGCCATGCCCATGGAGAGCGGAAATACAGCATGTCCAGGATGGCACCAGCTAGCCCTTACTGAGTGCTTACTTACTTCAGGTATTAGCTCATCTCGGCTAATGACTCTGGCGGGGGCGGGGAGGGGAGTCACGATTATTAAAGTCAGCTATAGACAAGAAGCCGAGTCAGAGCCCTGATGGCTGCAACCCAAGGACACAGCTCAATGTAAACCCAAGGGCACAGCTCAATGTAAACCCAAGGGCACAGCTCAATGTAAACCCAAGGGCACAGCTCAATGTAAACCCAAGGGCACAGCTCAATGTAAACCCAAGGGCACAGCTCAATGTAAACTCAAGGGCACAGCTCAAAGTAAACCCAAGGTCCTCACTCTTAGTTACCCCACTGTCTAATAGACCTTCAGTCTGAGCCAGGTGCCACTGATCCTGTTTGACACAGGCCAGTGGCCACACCTAGAGGTCAAGCAGGACCCAGGCAGGCATCCTGGCTATGAATGGCAAGGTGAAGGGAAGCTTGTGCTTTCTAAAGACATTTTCCCTGATTTGCCTGGGATCTGCCTGGGATCAACAACTCAGTGTGCGAGGAGAAGCTAAGTCATTAGAGAAATACAAAAGAAGACCAAAGTGAGATCCCGGTCTGCACTGCTCCTCTTAGACGGTACCGAGTGTGCTAGAGCTCCCTAGAGGAAGGGGACCAGCAGGAAATTACCTTACTTATGGAATTGGTTTGCATGATTGGAACTTGGGTCATCCAACAATAACTGTCCGAACACTGGAGAAGTAGAGAGCCTCATTGTTACTCAGCTCAGGAAGCCTCTGAACAAGAGCAGCAATGATGCAATCCCAGTTTGAGGCTGCAAGCCTGGGGCTCCCCTAAGGTCTGCCAATGCCTGTGCCGGGAACGGCTGAGGAAGCTGAAGTACAGGTGGCAGCTGCAGCTTCCGGTGCTCCCAGCCAGCAGGAACAGAGAGCTTCACCCTCTGACTGTCCTCTTGTATTCCGTTTGGGACCCCAGATGTGGGCTGTTGCTGCCCACGTTCAGGGTGGGTCTCCCGTCCTCAGGGACTGTCCTATCTGTCAAGCATCTCTGGGAACTCCCTCACAGACACACCCAGAGATTTACTTTACTCTAGGCATCTCTCAACTCAGTCACGTTGACAATAAGACAGTCACAGCTATGACCAAACCCAAACCTACAAAAACTCCAGAAAATAGGATCATCCAAGTGTGGAGAGACTGGAACTCCCCACATTGCCCGTGGGAATGTAAAATGCAGCATCCTCATTTGACAGCAGAGGACCCAGAAATCCCTCACATATCCCCCCAAAATCTGAGGAGTTTTATTAAAGTAAAAGCATCCACTCACGATAGTCTTCCTTTGTCTGAATTGTTGCTCTCCACAGAGAGAGCAGGTACCCAGTGTCAATCTCAATGGGAAACACTGAATGGAAAATTCCAGAAGCAAACAACTGAGAAGTTTTAAATTTTTATCCTGTTCAGTCTGACTAGAGACACGCATCTTCCTTTGACCCAGAACACACATGCAAGCCACACTCCCCTCCTTTCAGTTACTAGATCAGCTCTTAAGCTCAGGGGTACCTGTGTTCAATAGCCCTTATGTGACAGCTTCACACCAGAGCATGCTGCTGATGGCATGCATCTCAGCTCACACGAAAGGCAGGCGCTCCCTCTCATCTGCTCTGGGAGGTAAGATGGGTAAGCCATCGCAAAAACAATTATTTCAAGGGACAAAGAAAAATGACACTCACATAGCTTTTGTTACTAGTTTTTCTAGTTGGTTTCTCTGATACTGTGAAAAAACACTGACCAAAAGCAACTTGGGGTGGGGGAAAGGGCTTACATCATCAAGGCAAGGCAAGACATGAACCCAAGGCAGGAATCTAGAGGCAGGAACTGAAGCAGAGCGACAGAGGAATGCTGCTGACTGGCTCGCTCCCAGGCTCATGTCTGGCTAACGTTTCTATACAGCCCAGGCCCATCTGCCTAGGGATGGTACTGCCCACAGTGGGCTGGATGTTCCTATGTCAATTAGCAGCTAAGAAAATGTCCCACAGACACACCCATAGGCAAATCTGATGGAGGCAGGTCCTCTTCCCAGGTGTGTCAAGCTGACAACTAAACTAAACTAAAACTAATACCACTCTATTTTATCATTGATTATTATTGCTAATCTCTTATTGTACCTGCCTTACTCATTGAACTATAGCGTAGACATGCATGTGCAAGAAGAAAAACAATACAGACAGAGTGTGTGAACTCACTCCTCTGCTGCTAGGGGAAGACACTTCATCTTCATAGAAGAACTCTCAGAGATCATCAAGAGGGCGTCAACCAAATGCCTACCAATGACCGAATCAGTGGGTTATCTGTAGGCAGTATATACATTGGCATGCTATTTGGCCAGAACAGGAATGAAGTGCTTACAATTGGTATGGTGTGAACAAACCTCAAAAATATGCTGAGTGAGTCAGGCATGGTGCACACTCCTGTAATCTCAGCATTGGGAGGGCAGAGGCAGGAGGATCAGCTTCAGCTGCATAGGAAGTTTGAGACTCTGTCTCAAAAAGGAAAACAAGTGAAAACGTATTATGGAAAGTTGGTCACAAATGGTCTCACATTCCACACAAGTCTGTGGTGTAAAACATCCTGAGCAGGCAGTTCACAGAGACAGACTAGTGCTTTCCAGGGACTAGCAGGAGAGGAACACGCATGGTATCCACTTCTGATGGGGCCTGCATATGCTGCATGCCCTCCACACTTCCAGCATCATCTCAAGAAAACAGGAGATGCTGAGAGGAAGTGGGAGACACTGAGGATGCTGGTCCTTCTCTGCCCAGTCTAGGTGCTGTCATGATAGATGGTCCTTTCTACCAGTGAAGACAATGGAGGCACAGACAGCTTTCTAAGTATCGTTTCAAGTCAGGTAGGAGACCTGGAATTTGGACTCAGACAATCCCAAGCCAAAGCTAAGGTATCTGTCCCCAGGACACAGCCTGTGTCTGGCTGTCCAGCCACCCTGTTTCTCTTTCTCTTCTACCACACCAAATTTTCAAAGGTTTCTTTTCTGCTAAGCCCCATTGCCTGTAGCCAAGTCCATTGCTTCTGCCTCCCTCACAGCCAGGGCCCTCTGACGTTTATATTCAATTACTCACTAACTGGGAATGCAAGTGAGACTTGACGGGCCCCACCCTCCGGGAGCTTACTGCCTGGTGGGCAGACAGATGAATAGCCGGTGATATGCAGTGAGTAAGTTCATGAGAAAGGATGGATTCCAAGAAGTCGTGATGGAGCTAGATAAACTCAGGAAAGTCAGGGAGGGCTTCCTGGAGGAGATGAGGCCACGACTGAGACCCATAAGACAGCGGAGACACTGGGCCTTAGCTGTCCACATAATGACCCTATGGAGAGGGAGGGTTATCTTGACTCATGTGGAGGCTCCAGTGCAGGGTCAGGCCAGTCTGATACTTTGGGGCTCTGGAGGACTCCTGGGCAGCCGTGGCAGGAAGGCATGGTGAAGCAGGAGGAGGGACGGGGAGAGGGCAGGGATCCTAAAGGCCTAAGGACTTCACATGATCTCTACCTCCTTCAGGTCCACCATCTTTCACTAGCGCTCCCCTGCAGACCAAGTCTTCAATCCATGGGCCTGAGGATACCAACCTCCTTCCCAACAGTAATTAAAGGTCATGGGCCAGTTATTAAGCCTCACTAAACCTTTTTTTCTTTACCAGAAGGCATGGAGATGTCCCAGTATTAGCAGTGACAATGTTCTGAAGCTGCTCTCAGAATCAGTGCACTCGCTGCCGGATTATTCGCCTTTCCCCTAAGAAATTCTCTGCTAACCGCCCCCTCCCCGCCCCGAGAAGTGACAGCCAGCTGGCTCTCTGGCTAGGCGCAGCTGCTAGGAGCAGTGGTCATGGATCACTGTGTTTAGCTCCCAGAACTCAGTGAGAGAGCTTGAGGGGGTCCTGACCCCAGTAAGATCTCAGTTGAATCTGAGGGGCAATGTAGGAGGGAGCCATCCAGGATACTGGAGTGGCCAGGACTCCATGGCCCACTAGGCAGTCTGTAGAGGTCTGATCCAGAAAGAGTGGATGAGGCAGGAAGGAGAAAGTGCAAATTCAAAGCAATCAACAATCCTGTTGTACAAGGTCTTATCTTCTAAACTGGAGTCATTTTGCTTCTCAGTGGGGGCAAAAAAAAATCCCACGACAGGCTTATGAAATGGCTTAATAGGTAAAGGGACTTGCTGCCAAGGCTGGTGACCTGAGTTTGATGTGTGGATCCCACACAGTGGAAAGAGAGAACTGACTCCTGCAAGTTGATCTATGACCTCCACATGCATGCACCAAGACATGCACACACACTCACACACACACACACACACACACACACACACACACACACACACACGCTCGTGCATGCAATAAAAACAAAATAAAAATTGTCAGGTGGTAGTGCATACTTTTAACATTAGTGTTTGGGAGGCAGAGCCAGGGAGAACTCTCTGAGTTTGAGGCCAGTATGGTCTACATTGTATATTCAAGGCAAGCCAGGGCTCCATAGTGTGAGATTTTTGTCTCAAAAAAAGAAAAAAAGGATCAATATAAAATAAAAGACTTCCATAAATAAACTAGCTGCAAACACTTTAGAAAACCAGCTGGAGCTGGAGCAATGGCTCAGCTGTTAACAGCACTTTCAAGGACCGGGCCTCAGTTACCAGACCCTCATCAAGTCACTCACACCGACCTGTAACTCCAGACCCAGGGCTCAGATGCCCTCTTCTGGCCTTCACAGGCTCTGCACTCACATAAATGTGCGCATAAATCTACACATACATGCAGCCTACAAATATATATATGTATATATATATCTAATTTTAAAAATGAGAAAATTAGCTTAAAAATAAAAACACAAAAACTAAAACAAAATAAATATCTCAAGAGCAGTAAAAACAAAAATAATGTATATAGGGCTGGAGCGATAGCTTCACCATTAAGAGCACTGACTGCTCTTCCAGAGGACCCAGGTTCGATTCTCCGCACCCACATGGCAGCTCATAACCATCTGTAACTCTAGTTCTAGGGGACCCAATGTCCTTTTTTTTGGAATTCTTGAGCACAAAGCATGCGCATGATACACAGATATACATACAGGCAACTGTACTTAAACTAAAAGGTTAAAATTAAAAAAGTGTATCTCCATTGACACTTTTTTTTGGTTCTCTGTGAATTTCACATCATGCACCCCAATCCCACTCATTTCCTAGTCCTTCCATATCTGCCCTCCACCCTTCAAACCTCCTCCCGAAAGAAAAATTTTAAAAACTAAAACTAAAAATTAAAACAAAGAAAGAAACAAAACTCTTACCATGGAAGCCGTGGTGTGTCACAGTGTGTCGCACAGTGCATGCTGTTGTCCAAACGGCTTTATTTGCAAATGTTCGTTGCAATGGGTCAGGTCTGGTTAAGGCCTCTGGCTACTGCTACACCGTCCATCCTGGACTCTCACCAAGACTCCTCTTGGAAACCCTGCTGTTGCCCTGAGTCGTGGAGGTCCTGCAGCGATGTTTCTGCAGGACCTGTCCTTTTATGTTCTCTATCAGGTCGTAGATGGGGGAGATGCGGGGAGTGCCGGCTCAGAGCCCTGGTTCTGGGCCCGGCTGGGAGCTGAGTTGGTCAGCCCACCTGCTCAGCTCTGCTATGCTCACACCACTGGGGCCAGCTCTTCTGCGCCCATTGGCACAAAGGTGAGGTGACCGGTGAGTGGGGGCGCAGCTCAGCAGAGCTCTAGGTCCCCAGTCTGCAGCCCTGACTACGGACGTCCCCATGGCCTTAGGTGATAACACAGGCCATGGACATCAACACAGACTCCAGTTCCTGCAGGGCCACAGACCCAGGCATGGCCCTCGGTGGCACCACGGGCTTAGACATCACCACGGCCTCAGGTGGCAACACAGGCCGCTCACATCAGGTTGTTCCTCCTCACTGATGTCAAGCCTCCAGCGAGCCTCCAGTTAGGCCTCTTTTCATATCGCACAAACCTCTCTGCCTCTCCCTCTCACCTCACCACCACACACTTGCTCATCAGGTGGCACCCCTCCCCTCCCCCCAGGCCGGGCCGTGTCCTCTGGGCCCACAAGCTGGGTCTCAGTGACACCTTTTTATTCCTTGGTTTTTTGAGACAGGGTTTCTCTGTGTAGCCCTGGGCTGTCCTGGGACTTGATTTGTAGAGCAAGCTGGCCTCGAACTCAGGGAGCCACCTGTTTCTGCCTCCTGAGTGCTGGGATTACGGACACCACACCCAGCTTTCACTGAGACTTTCTGTCCATTGCTGGAAGGATGTGAACGGACCCAGTATGACGGCGTCCACATCCTTCAATTCTACGCTCCTTTACTTCAGGGAAATTCCTTTTAGGAATTACGGAACAAATGTGATTATGCACAAAGCATTTGTGATAGCATTGCCTATAATAATTGCAGATACCGGCCAGCAACTCAGTGTGCCTAATAATAAATAGGATGCTATTGGATAAATTATGGCAAATCCATACACCAGGATATTATGTAGTTTGTCTTAGTTAAGCTTTCTATTGCTGTGAAGAGACACTGTGACCATGGCAACTCTTATAAAGGAAAACAACTTGGGTGGCTTGCTCACAGTTCATAAGCTTAGTTCATTATCACCATGGTGGGACATGGCTGTGTGCAGGCAGACATGGTGCTGGAGAAGCAGCTGAGAGTCCTACATCTTGCAGGTAACAGGAAATAGTCTAAGACACTGGGCAGTCTCTTGAGCATATATGAGACCTTAAAGGCCATCTTCACAGCGACACACTTCCTCCCACAAGACCACACCTACTCCAACAAAGCCACACCTCCTAATAGTGCCACTCCCTGAGATTATGGGGACCAGTCACATTCAAATTACCTCATAGCATTCAAACTACCTCATAGCTACAAAAAAAGAAAGAATGAGAGAGAGAGAGAGAGAGAGAGAGAGAGAGAAAGAAGAGTGTAGCAAATCTGCATTTCTAAGCTCTAAATGGTAATCCTGATGTGGTACAAAGTGTGTAGTGTGTGTGTGTGGGGGGATATTAGGTTATAAAATGGTGCCGTTCTGTCTTTGTATTTGCCGTAGACTGAATATTCATATCTCTCATGTGCTAAACCCCTCATCCCATGTGACAGTGGCAGGAGGTTGGCCTCTGGGAGACGGTTGGTAAGGGTGGAACTGCATGACCTCTGCCATATATATAGTTTGGCTCTTGGATATCCCCCAAGGCCCATACGTCAAACCCTCAGTTTCTCGGCTGTGACAATATTGGGATGGAGAAATTTTTAGAATGAAGAGGATCATTACGTCATGCCCTTGAAGAGGATGTTGGGACCGTGGTCCCTCCCCTTCAGTTTTTTTCCCTAGCTGCCCTGAGATGAGCCATTTCCTCCATAATACCCTCTCATAGTGTCCTGTTCTGTGTCCCACAGTGCAAATGAAAAGGAGCTAAGTGACAATGGTCTAAGCTCTCAGAGCCCATGAGCTAAAGTGACCGTTTCCGCTCCTTTTCTCATAAGTGTTCGTCACAGTGGTGGAAGGCTGGTGAACATGTCTACGAGGAAGGAGGCTCTCACAGACACAGAATCTGCTGTAATTTGCTATTGGATTTCCAAGCCCACGGAACTGTGAAAAACATTTCTTTTGCCCATAAGCCATCCTGATTCTAATCTTTTCGTTACAGTAGCCCAAATAGACTTAAACGTACGTCATCTACAGGTGCAGAGAATTTTTTGCTACTCTTATTTTTGCAGCAAAATAAAACACAGTCCGTGTAGACCGTCCATGTAGACTGTGACCAAGCCGGCTCCTGGTGGATCGGGCGGCTGCTTCCCTCTTCGGCACCTGGCTACCCTGCCCATGGCCTGAGATGCTGTCCTCGTCAGGGTGTGAGTCTAAGGTCTACAGCAGAGAAAGTCTTCCCAGCCCAGAGCAGGTCAGACAAGGTGGTGGACACGTCCCTTCCCTCTTGACAGCCCAATAGCATGGAGCCACCCCACAGAGGAGGGAGCTGTCCCCAGAGCTGAACTCTGGAGTTAGAGTCTCACACTCAGTGGCACTGAGACAGCATGGACTCAGGATCCCTCTCCTCCTTTGAGGGGGATTAGCCTACAATGTCTGATACTCCAGTGCAGATAAGAGAAACATGTTGTCACCTCAGGTGTCCCCCCCCCCGACCACCTTCTCTAGCTGCAGAGTCACAGAGAAGTGGTCTCCAGGCACCGTAAAGTCCAGCCAGCTAGGCCAATGCCGAGCGCCATCTGGATGGCCAGGGAAGCAAACAGGATGGAGTTTGGAGGAAAGTCAGGAGGATCCCTAAGGACAGTCTCACTTCTCCTTCAGATGTGGATCTTAAAGACGAATCTCAGATACTGTCCAAAGCTGCAGTGTTGAAGGCATGGTCTCCATCCTGTGGCAGTATGGGAACCTCTGGGAAGCCAGGCCTCATGGACAGAAGCTGCTCAGTTAGGAGTCCAGGCCCTCCCCTCCAGGTCTCCTGCCTCACAGATCCTACCAAGCCCCCTCCTGGGATCTCCCTTCCTTCTGGTTGCTGAAGCTGACAGACCACCCACTGTTCTCACAGACACCTGGGCCCCCCAGGGGTGCAAAGCAGCCTGACTGTGGTAGCACCTTAACTAGCTCCGCCCATCTAGCTAGTGCCTCGGTGACTTCTGCCACACAGCCCAGATCACATATTAACCATGCCAGCTGCCTCATGGCGTTAGGCCTCCCTCCCACTCAGAAACCTTTAAGGATGGCTCCTTGCTCTCCCTGTGTGACTGAGGCAGCTTTCTTCAGGACTCCCTCACCACACGTACCTTACTCCTGCAGTGTTGATATGTCTCCTAACCAAGCTCTGAAAATCCTCACAGCCCTGGGGTCATGCTCTTGAGGGGGACATTGGGGCCCCAGCCGCTTCCTCTGCCCTGAGTTCCTGTCACGATAGCCTACCCAGCCCAAAGCAATATGGCCAATCAACCATCATCGTGAGGCCTTTGACACCATGAGTCACAGCAAACCTTAAGGTGATTATTATCTCAGGGGTCCTATCAGAGACAGGATCTAACTAACACACCCTCGGTACCCACCACAACTCTCTTTCTGTTAGTTGCTGATGGCTGCTCCTCCGTCTTGGAAACACAGCCTTCCCATTGCTTTTGGAGCTTTTCACGCCATGCACATTTACTAAACTGACCATACCCAGATTCACCTGTCTCCTCCCAGTCCTTCCCCACCGATCCTGGTTCCTCAAGTGTGAAATCATCCCATCAGTCCACAGTGGTGGAGAGCCTACTGTGTGCCAGGCACAGCCATGGACTCTGGGGCATCTGGTGGGAACAGAGCTCACTAAACACATTCTAGGAGGTGAGCACAGGCACTATACAGAGAAACCAGAGGCCGCGACACTCGGGGCTCCTGGGGTTTATATGGTTTCAACCGTCTGGTCTGCTCGGTAGTGTAAGAGAAAGAGGAGAAGAGAAGCAAGCAGTGCCCTCTCCCATCACCTCAATCTGTGAGATCACCTCGCGGACACATAAGAGTGCACTGGCTCAGCTGCTCCCTCCTGACATCTCAAGGCGCTCTGTTTGATGCTAACGTGTTTCTCGGTAAGCATCGCCCTCCACTAAGAGTCACATGTTCAACTAAAGAAACAGCAACATGTTCCAAGTCAGGAAGACATGATTCTATCAGATTTACCAAGTGATGGTTTTTAAAGCAGATCCCCAAAGGTTATGCTGATTGTGTTGAGACTTCCATTCTCCATGAGAACTTTGGCAATTTGGACTCCCCTGTGCGCTATGCTGTCCATTAACTCAATCTATGGCGCTCACTAATCCAATACTTCCTGTGATGAAATCCCTACCTGTTCAGACAAATAACTTTGTGTCCTGTAACCAGAGCAATGAAATCCAAGCATAGTGCTCTCCAAGAGTGACCAGAACCTTCTATACCTACAATGTTGAATACCCGTAAAGTAATTTTTGTGCTGTCTAGCAAGGCGTTTTGCGGGGGTTGCTTGCTATTTTAGCTTGGGGTACTATAACAAATACCATATATTGGGTGGTATAAACTGTAGACATCTGTTCCTGAGTCCTGCGGTCTGAAAAGTCCGAGATGCAATGTGCTGGCTAGTTATATGCCAACTCGACAGGGGCTAGAGTCATTTGGGAAGAGGGACTCTCTTATATTTTTGGTTAGAAGTCTAGCTTTTAATAGCTGAGCCATCTCTCCAAAAAAGGGACTCTCAATTGAGAAAATGCCTCCATAAGATCTGGCTGTAGGCAAGCCTATGGGGCTTTTTTTTTTTTAATTTGATTGATGATCTGAGAGAGCCCAACTCATTGTGGATAGTACTACCCATGGGTTGGTGTTCCTGCATGAAATAAAAAAGCAGATGGAGTAAGCCGCAGTGAGAAAAGCCAGTAAGCATCATTCCTCTATGGTCTCTGCCTCAATTCCTGCCTTGAGTTCCCTCACTGATGGACTATGATCTGGACATGTGAGATGAAATGAACCCTCTCTTCTCCGGGTTGCTTTTGGTCATGGTGTTTTATCAAGCAATAGAAACCCTAACTAAGACTGAAGAGTGTGATTCTCAGAGAATCTTCTTCTTCCTGTCATGTAAACACTTTTTCCTGCTGCCCCATGTATAAGAAACAGGCTCATCTTCCTTCTCATTTGCTCCTCAGCTTGGGAAAGGAGTTCAAAGAAACTAACTAAGCCCCCGTTGCTACAGAGAGAGCAGTCACATTTCCCACACTGCTTCAGACTGTAGCCGCTGTCATGGCCCTTAAAAAGAAGTCTGGTCGTATGTACGCGTGCGTCCCCTGTGTTTTCAGTATGTGTTTTCCACAGCTCATGACTGCCCATGCCAGAGCGTGTTCCCATCCTCTCGTGACTCACAGTCACATCAGAATGTAAGCAAAACACTCCCAAGGAAGCCTGGGTCCTGTGAGACCTGGCATATGCCAGCCTCACCTGCCCACACGCTCTTCACTGTCTCATGCGTGTACCTGTGTCACTCCCAGATGACTCACACAGGGCTTCCTGGGCTGAGAGCCCTTGTTTGCCCACCTAAGAGGCCTGTTACGTTACTGCCATCCCCACCCAACCAGAAAGCCTCCCCTTCCAGCCTCCTCCAGTCCCTCCAGCCCCCTCCAGCCCCCTCCAGTCCCCTCCAGCCCCTCCAGCCCCTCCAGCCCCTCCAGCCCCTCCAATTCCCTCCAGTCCCCTCCAGCCCCTTCCAGTCCTCTCCAGCCCCCTCCAGCCCCAGGAACAGCTATGATCCACTCTTCCCGACAGCCATACTCTGATACACCGCTGACCATCGCCAGTCTCACTCTTTCTAATTCCCACTCCCTCCCCCCCCAACAGAAGTTGAGGCCAGGTACCCCATCATCTCTTGGACCTCCTCCCCATGCTGGGCACAACTTAGGCACTCAGTCTGCTGTTGAGGAGACAAGCAGGGACATCCAGAGAAGGGTGGAGTGGGACTCCAGAGTTCCTCTTTCTGTCATAACCACGGTGGAGTTGGAAGCCAGCAATGCTTTGAAGCCAGCAAGAGCTGGATGTGCAAATCTGAAATCCCTCTTCAATTAATGCTCAGCCATTAGTCTTTCCGAAGCTGCCAGGATCTATTAAGCCATTTAACGCAACCTCCCGCACTTCAGGATTGCTCCCAGGGGCCTTTTTCTCAGGCCTGGACCATCAGAGCATAAATGACTTAAGTGGTGAGCTCCCCCCCCCCCGGGAAACCGCCCCATGGGAGCAGACCTTAATGGACCTGAGGCACAGCTGGGGGAACTGCTTCAGCCCCCCCTTCCCCCCATCACCCTCAGACATGCTGGTCTGAGGCTCTTGGCCAGGCCAGGACTGACCTTCTGGGTAGCTCGACAAGGAAATCGCCCTCTGTGGAGTGATTAGACTGGTCTTAGGAAAGTCCCCAGGCTTAAAGGATGTCCCCCGGTAGTCTATAGCACTGCCTAGAAAAAACCCTCCATTCATCACTTAATAAATATTTATATCACTTAATAAATATTGCCTATCAGGTGCTAGCACTTGGGGAACTTCACGGGAATTCTCATAGGTTTGTGATTTCAGGCTGACTTTAGTTTTATCCTGAGCTCAGAACCAAATTTCTATCTAGGCATAGTAGTACATGCCTGTAATTTCAGTACTTGATAGGCTAAAGGGGCCTGAGAGCACCCTGGACAATGTACCAAGATTCTCTCTCTCTCTCTCTCTCTCTCTCTCTCTCTCTCTCTCACACACACACACACACACACACACACACACACACACACACCCTGAAATTCAACAAACATCAAACAAACAAATAAAAGCAAACATTCCCTTGAAGGGAAGCCCCAGCATCTCCCACCTTTCTTCCCAAAGAGACTGCCAAGGAAGCAGGAAGCTGCAGAGCTGGGGAACCTGACCAGTATGGCAGGGATGGGAGAATGAAAGTAAGTGGGGTGTGTATTGCATGCCTTGTAATCCCAGAACTGGGGAGGCTGAGGCAGGAGGCTGTGAGTTCAAGACAAGCCCAGGCAGCATGGAAGACTCTAAGTCAAAACGAAACAAAGTACAAAGGCAAGGACAGGAAAGGGAAAAGAAGAGCCTGGCGTGGGGGAGGAGGGTGGGTGCAGCACTTGGCTCCTGTCTGGAATACACTTTTACCTCTATGAGCATAACTCAGTTAGCCAGGGCCAACACTGTGCTTCAACAATGACAATAATACAACAGCCACGCAGTCATTCATCAAGCATCAAGCGTTGCACCATATGCTGTATAGGGTCATTTCTTTCCCACTAGTATCGAAGGCCCTGATTTTTAAGATACTGAGCCTTAGAGGGCTATTTGCTCAAGGTCATACGATTGGTTGACAGAGGCAGTGGGATTAGATGAAATCCCAACACATGCATCTTTAGGACCTATGTTCTACACAGTGAGGCTGTGCATACCTGGGATGCATTCTGTACCTTCTGTACTTGAAGGGGTAACTGAGGGGTCCCGTATTGTAGGGCCCGGGTCTGACCCCTACTCTTGGGGTTACTTGAGGACAGTTTCTGGTCAGCCAGCTAAAACATTTGTTTTTGTGCTCCCTCTGCCCCGCCTGGTGATTAGCTGTAGGGCATTGTTTACTCCATCTTGGGTGTGGCAATTTCCCACCTGCCTGGGGGGAATCCCTTGTGCAGCAGCTAGGTATATAAGGATTTCCCCAAAGTTGAATAAATGGCGTTCGGCTGATCTCCTTTCGAATGACCCAGGTCTCTTGTGTGTTCTTTCAATCTCCAGGCCCTTGCCTGGCTCGCGTACGGTACAGTGGCGCACGAACTGTACCGAGAGGGTAACACAGAATCGGGTGTTACACCGTATACTATGGTTTGACTGTTTATCTTATTCTAAAATTCCTATAGAAACATGATTCACAATGACACAGTAGTCCAGGGTGGGGCTTTTGTGAGACTCTTATAAAAGAGACTTCTAAAGCATTCTGGAGGCTGAGGCAAGAGGATTGTATGTTCCAAGCCAGCTGGGACCTGTCTCAAACACTCACGTGCACACACGTGTACATACACACATATATATACACATACACTCACATAAATACACACATTCCACATATACATGTACGCACATACACACACATGCACACACGCACATCTCTCTTTGTTGTTCTAAACCATGAAGACACAAAGAAAAGAAAGCAGAGAGCATCCTTCTTCCGACAACAGAACAGTCAGTGATCTTGAACTTTTCAGCATCCAGGACTGTGAGAAATTCTATGGTGAAATATCTGTGATGTTTTGTTAGAGCAACACAAATGGACTCAGGTACTTTCAGAACTTGAAGAATAGATTGAGAAAAGGATGATAGCGTTAATGTCTCAGCCGCAGCCCGATTGACGGTGCAGTGAGCAAGGAAGAAGTTCAGGCAGTCAGCCAGAACCCCACAGAGGAGAAACGGAGGTGCACTCATCCAGCTTGCCCATCTCCTCCTTCTACCACAGAGCAAGTCATGTGCAGCCCATAGGGCTGCTTTCCCACTGGCAGAGGCGGTTGCACTGGGATGGCCACAGCGTGATGGCATCAGCCACCGCTATGGTCTAGAATCTTCTCTATTCTGAGTGTGGTTCTCCCACGTCACGCTGCTCAGTACCTGATCCTTGGTGGCTGTAGCTCAGTTAACAAACTGGAATTGTGAGCATCTGTGCCCTGTGAACTCAGGACATGCTGTCTAGACACACCATTGGTAGACAGTCTGTCACCTGCTGTGATGATCTGGTCTGGCTCACCTGAGGCTCCTTCCAGGCCGTCCTTAGATCACCTCAGGCTTTGTCAATCCTCCTCCCATTCTAGGAATCAAGACTTTTGAGCTGCTTCCCGGGCAGCCTGCATTCTTCATGATAACATAGGCATGACCTGTTGCCGTAGGGCTGGAGGCCAAAGAGGGTGGGGCTTTCTTCTTCTTTTTCTCTACACTTTAAAAAAATATTATTATTATTATTATTATTTTTAAGATAGAGTCACTATAATCCAGGCTATCCTGAAACTATGTTAGCCAGGCAGCTCTCAGACTCCCAGATATCCTCCTGCCTCAACCCCTCAAGTGTTGGGGTTTCAGGTGTAAGCCACTTCTCTGGATGTTGACTACTTAGAACTGTAACCGTCCGGTGTCCTTTCTCCAGAGCACCGTGGCTATGGCCTCCAAAAGCACTTCAAGCGAATACACTCTCTAGTAGTCGTATTCTGTAGAGGAACAGAGCAAACAGAATGTGTGTGTGTGTGTGTGTGCAGGTTCTATTAATACAGCTATGTTAAAATAGTTGTCAATAGTTAACAAGTTGTCTCACACCTGAGAAACTGAGAACCAGGTAGTTGCTCAATCCACCTCAGCAGTTCCAATCCAGGACCGAAACCCTAGACAAGTCCTGAAGACCTTCTGGCTGTATTCCATATTGGAAATGTTGGTTCTGAGAGCAGTGAAGGACTCAGCCGTAGGAGCAACAGGGAAAACCAATTCAGCATCCAGAGGGAAGGCTGAGCAGGAAAGAGGGACGATCCTGTGAGCAAAGGGTGGGGTGTAATCTTCCTCTTGCCATGCCCTGTTATCTGGGCCACTGCCGAGAAGGTGCTGCCTACACTAGGGCCACGTTGTCCTCTTTCAATTAAAGCAATCAAGACAATTCTTCGGTTGGGCTCCCTACTGAAGTGACTCTAATTTGTGGCAAGTTGATACTAAAACCAACCATCATAGCCAGGTAGTGGTGGCGCACGCCTTTAATTCCAGCACTAGGGAGGCAGAGGCAGGCAGATCTCTGTAAGTTCCAGTACAGACAGGGCTGTTACAGAGACAAACCCTGTCTTAGAAAAAAACAAAACAAGCAAACAAACAAAAAGCAACCATCCTACAGTTCTAACAGATAAACGTGTGCGTCCTCGTGAACTCTAGGCAAGTGCTTTATCAGTGAGCTACCTTCTAGCTCACTAAGCACATTTTCAAACACATAATTATAATGCCGCTATTATTTCCAACGAAGTAAGCAATAAAAATCTTACTTTGATCTAATAGCTAATTCCAATATTCAGGTTTTCCAGATTGTTCCAGAAGTCTCTTTATGTAACTGGTTGCTGAGGAAGCAAACCAAGGTCGCGTGCTGCGTGCCCCTGACTGTTTCTTCTACTTTAGTCTAAAATGTGGCTCCTTGAGCTCTAGCCACTTGGGCCTCCTTTGCCCCAGACAGTCTTAGTCAGCACCAGGAATCTGGATATATAGAACAGATGTGCAATTTAAAGATTTATTAACTAAAAGGTTACAAAGAAAACTTAAAAGAACAATTCAATAGTAGATATATAATTTGCCTGTTTACTACGATAAAAGAAAATTTGCATACTGATAAGATGGATGTGCTTTTTCATTTCTAGCTAAAGAATTAAATCTTTTTAAGTGGTTTTACTAGCATATATTAATCATTTTGTTGTGACATTCTCATACATGTATGTAATATGTTTGATAGTAGTCACCATTACCCTCCCTTGTCCTACCATGGCTGATCCCTTTCCTCTTCCTCATTACCTCATTAGCTTCTCTCTCTCTCTCTCTCTCTCACTGTGTGTGTGTGTGTGTGTGTGTGTATTTACATGTATATGGAGGCAAGAGGTCAACCACAGGTGTTTTCTACCTTGTTTCCCTCCCCTCCCTTTGAGACAAGATCTCTCACTGGAGTTCACTGATTCCACTAAGTTGTCTGGCCAGTGAACTCTAGGAATCCCCTTGTCCATGCCTGCCCAGGTCTAGGATTACAAGTATGCTCCATAAGGCTCACCCTTTTTGTGTGGGTCCTTGGGATAAAACTGGAGCCTCATGCGTACACACCAAGCATTTTATCCACAGAGTTATCTCCCAGCCCCTAGATAGCATTTATTTTTATTTCTATTTTGTGTGAATAAGTGTTTTGCCTACAGGTATGTCTGTGTACCACATGAGTGTCTGGTACCTGTGGGGGCCAGAGGAGAACGTCAGATCCTCAGATCTGTAGTTACAGTTGGTTGAGTTGTCATTAAAGATGCTGGTAATTGAAGCTTGAGTCTCTGCAGGAGCAATAAGTGCTCTTACCCACTGAGTCAATTCTCTGGCCCATTGATAATGATTCTTAAAATCAGACATTCTAGTTGGGTGGTGGTGGCACATACTTTTAATCTAAGACCTCAGGAGGTGGGCAGATCTCTGTCAGTTTGAGGCCAGCCTGGTCTACAGAGTGAATTCCAGGACAGTCAGAGCTACACAGAGAAACTCTACCTTGAAAAACCAATCAATCAATAAATCAAGCATTCTAATATAATACAAGACAAAGGTATAGCAATTTAATGTTCACATGCAAGAATGATGGTAGGAATTAAAACATTCCTTTGCATGAAATTAAATCGTATCTTTGAATGACAACAAAAATTCTGTGTGTACAGGAAAAGCACAATGGCATTGGTGTGTGTGTGTGTGTGTGTGTGTGTGTGTGTTCCTGCGTGTGTGCGTGCACATGTGGGTATGCACACATGCCATAGTGTTCATATGGAAGTCAGAAGACACAACATAAAAGAGTCTCTAACCCAAGCTGAGCAGCTGTTTGCAGAGTGTTGGCAGTGCAGTGTAAAGCTAGCGTGTGGAATCCACCAAGGCTTCAGTGAAGGCATGAAACACAACACGGGAGAGCCCTGCCAGAGACACCTTAACTCCGTATGTTAGACATCATCTCTGTTGCCAAAACGTTCATGTCTCCACATTCAGTAGCCACATCTGGTTATCATGCAGTGTGGTGGTTTGAAAAAAAGTTGCCCCCATAGGGAGTGGCACCATTAGGAAGTGTGACCTTGTTGGAGGAAGTGTGTCCCTGTGGGGGAGGGCTTTAAGGTCTCAGATACTCAAGCTACAGCCAGTGTGGTACACAGTTCACTTCCTGTTCCTGCAGATCAAGATGTAGGACTCTCAGCTCCTCCAGCATCATACCTGCCCACACTCATCAGACAGCAGACATGTCCCACCATGATGATAAAGGACTAAGCCTCTAAAGCTGTAAGCACTCCCAAGCCACTCCCAATTAAATGTTTTCCTTTATAAGAGTTGCTGTGGCCGCGATGTTTCTTTATACCAATAGAAACCCTAACTGAGATACTCAGTCTAAGAGACTGGGATCTAAAGTCACTGCCTTTCCTTCTCAATCTAAATCCATTTGGTCATTGTAGAAAACAATTAATTCCTATACTGGTGGAATTTCCCCACATTCTAGCTGTGCTTAGCTAATTCCGCTGTGCTCGGAACTTTCTGCGCACCGTGAAATTGGGGTAGGACAGCGTTGTCCAATGGAGACAGAATTCTAGTCATGTGTTTAATTTTAAACATTTCAGCAGCCACACTTAAGAAGTTAAACAAACCAGGTGAAATTACTTTTGAAAAATATTTAAGCAAAAAAAAAAAAAATGTGTGTGTACGTGTGTGTCTGCGTGTGAGTAAAGGTGCCTCAGAGTCCAGAAGAGGGCACTGGATCCCCTGCATCTGGATGGCAGGAGGTTGTGAATCCCACCATAGGACACTACAAGGACCTTAACTGATGAGTCATCACTTAACTCTGAAATTACTGTCAATGCTATGCTTAATTTAATGTAAATTAACCAAAATGTTATTGGTTCAAAATGTAATCGACATAAAAATTATAAACAGGACAGCTAGTGGTGGCACACACCCTTAATCCTAGCACTTGGGAGGCAGAGGCAGGAAGATCTCTGTGAGTTTGAGGCCTGCCTGGTCTACAGAGTGAGTTCTAGGACAGCCAAGGTTACACAGAGAAACACAGTGTCAAAAAGCCAAATAATAATAATAAACAAAATATTTTTGTTCCTCTTTACATGATTCAAAATCAGATATGCATTAGCTGTTCAAAGTGTTGCCCAGTTGCCCAATGAGAATATCACATTTTGAGTGTCTGAAGGACATCACACGGCTGCCACAGTGAACCGCACAGTGCTGGAGACAGGGTATAGTAGACTTTCTGTCGCTCTGACGAAACTCCCTGACCAGACAACCTGTAGAAGGAACAGTTTACCTGGGCTCACAGTTCCGCAGAAGAGTCTGTAATGGTGAGGAAAGCGTGGAGGCCGGCCACAGGAGAGGAAGGTGACAGATCACTGCTTTCACCACAAACTTGTAGCAGAAAGAGTGAAGTGGGTGTGGGAGGAGGCTGTAGAGTCCCAAAGCCTACCCCACCCCCAACCCCATGATATGCTTCTTCCAGCAAGGCTGTACCCCGGCCCTCCCAACAGCACCACTCACTGGGGGGCTGGGAGACCAAGTGTTCAAATACCTGAGCCTATGCGGGACATTTTCATTCAAACCACCACACAGAGATTCCACTAAAACTCTATTATTATCACTAGTGTAGGGGGGGCAAGGGGGAAATCACCCATTTGCTTGTGGAGGTAGGGGACGACCTTCAGGCATTGGCTGTCTCCTTCCACCATGGTTCTGGGGATTGAACTCAAGTCATCAGACTTGTCTGCTGACCCATCTCAGGGCCTCCGTTAAAAACACTTTATATACAAAGAACACACTACATCATTTGCTGTTATTGAGGTGAGGTTCCTTCCCACCCCACCTTTGAAGGGCATGGCATGGCACCATACCGTCCAGGCTGGGCCTGAACTCTGGGAATTAGAGAGCCTCCTCCCTCAGCCTCCTGATGGCTGGGGTACCAGCAAACAGTCATGCACCTGGCCGAGGCTGCTGTGCACAGTTCTCTAAACTGGGCATGGTGGGTCACACCTGTAATTCTAGCTACTCAGGGGGAGAGGACAGTGTGGTTGAAAGCTCAGGGCCAGCCCAGACAATGTACAGAGACACTGTTTCAAACACAATCAAACCAAAGCCGACAACAAAAAACAAAGTTCCCCATCACCCTTTCCTGTTTTAAAGTTCCCTTCTCCAAATAATTAGCACCCGTGGATAATCACTTCTAAACCGAACATTTCATCACAGATTGCAAAACCATAGTTTTCTTTTTAGATTTATTTATTTATTATGTACACAGTGTTCAGCCTCCATGTATGCCTGCAGGCCAGAAGAGGGCACCCGATCTCATTACAGAAGGTTGTGAGCCACCATGTGGTTGCTGGGAATTGAACTCAGGACCTCCGGAAGAGCAGCCGATGCTCTTAACCTCTGACCCATCTCTCCAGCCCCCAAAACCATAGTTTTCTAATTCCTCCATCCTTCTGCATTTGTTAGAGAACATTTATGTTTCTTAGACAGGGCTTCACTGGTGTCTAGACTGGTCTTGAACTTGAAATCTTCCCGACTAAGCCTCCAGAATTCTACCCATTGCAGGTGTGTGTTTCCGTGCCCAGTGTGGACTTTTTATTTAAAGATGAACTCCACCTTATCAACTCTTTGGTTGCTCTGAAATATACTTCGCCCAGAATGGTGAGATATATATTTATTCTTTCTTGTCAGTTTTCAGAGAAATATGTTGTTGTCCCGACAACCCATAACAATAAACAACATTTAAAATTTCCCCGAGTGTAGTAATATCATGTGTGTAGGGAGGGGAAGAGGCATGCCATAGACAACTCCCATCACTTGGAGTTCCCGGATCAAATCCAGCTTGGCAGGCTTGTGCACTAAGTGCGGTACCTGCTGAGCCATTAGGCCCACTGAATCTTTGGTGGTTGCAGTGCTGAGAATCAAACTCAGAGCCTTGAACACACTAGGCAAATGATCTGCCACTGAGCTACACCCCAGATCCTCTAGGCACCTCTGAGAACCATCTGAAGAAGGGGAGTTAGAAGGAGTAAGAGGAGTCCATTGGATTAAGATGGGGTGTGGAGGGGTTGGGGAGAGGGTAGGCTAATAGTGGCTGGAATATTTCAAAGGCTCTTCCACCGTCTACCTGCCTCCCTCTCCCACTCCCAGCTCCTAATCAGAACTGTTATGGCCCTTCAGGGGCAGGTGAAAGTTCAGCCAACTCTGAGTGCCGTTTCACCTCCCTTTGGGAAGAACCCGGCACCTTTGAGCGAAGCAACATTTATTCCCACCCAGCCCTTCCTGAGCCAACTCCCTGGTGTCTCCCAGAGAACACAGTTGACCTCGGACGATGACATCAGGGAAACTCCTAGTTCCAGCAGTTTCTTCTTCAGCTGCAAAAATGTGCAGCGGTAGAGCGGGCGTGGGCTTTTGAAGTCTCCGCAGGAAGTGAGCTGTTTTCTCAGCGGCACATCTGAGCGCATCTTCCGAGGGAGGCCAACCGCGTGAGATCTCCCTGCAGGAAGTCAACTGGAACAGGCCTTCTTGTGGCCCAACACTGTCCTCCTCTGTGCGGCGTTAGCTGGGGAGGGCTGGACCCCACACCGTGCAGGAGCTGTTCAGGCACACTGGACCCAGGACAAAGGCAGGTGAGCCTTGTGAAGCCTAAGTGTGGTCATGATTCCAGAATGGCTGCTTAGAACTTTAGAACTGGCCAAGAGTGGCTCGCTGTGCCCTCTAGCTCCAGAAGACAATTAGAGAAGAGACGCTTTTTTAGGGACCAAGAGGCCTGGTGACCCTGGTACAAGGTCTAAAACATCAAGTATCAGCCAGCTCCTACTGTGGGCTTAGGGAGGCTTGGCCATGGCTTTTGTTTGATCTTTGCAGTGCTTCTGCAGCTAGATGCTGCTGTCTCTACTGTGCAGCTGAAGACTTTGGGATCTCTGTTGGTTAAGCCAGTGGCTCTTGATTACATGGCTGTTAAGAGGCAGAGCCCAGCCTTGACCTGGGTCAGATATGACTGCTGTTTGTTCACCCTAGACTGCAGGCAGAGGACCCCTCTCCACCCCGAATCCAGTAAATCTCTGAACTGGGACCAAGGTATCTGTAAACGTAGGATTTCCTTTTCTTTTTAGGAACAAGAATGTGGATGAATATTGCTTTGATGGTATTAAAGCTGCTCACCACAGCTTTTATTTTAGACATAGAGAAATAGACGTCAGCTTTGTGACAATGGCTGATGTCAACCAGGCAGAGCAGAAGTTCAGGTGACACATGACCTCCACGCAAAGACACGAAGATGTCTTCTCAGCTCAGAGGACTAGCTTTTAAGGTCCCATACTATGTCCTCCAAAAGTAGTGCTTCAGGGTAGGAGGGAATGCAGGCCCAAGGTGCATGAGGCCCTCCTCGAGTCCACTCTAGCCATGTCAGCCGCCTGGCTCTCCCCTCACTCCCCAGCCACACGCTTGGCCCAGGCCCTTTACAAACCCTGCTTGGCACACATACAGGTGTGAAGTGGAGGCAGGCTTCTGGCCCGGGTAGCAACCTAGGGCCCACCCCTGCTTCTGGCCCCGGTAGCAACCTAGGGCCCACCCCTTCACCATGGCCCCATGCTGCTTTGCCCATTCTAAACAACTTACCGTGGTGACTTCACCTTTTGTTTGTCAGGAGACATGCCTGAAAGTTCAACTTAATTTCTACCCCCTACGTTGCTGTTGGTTCCACTGTGAAAGGCAGAAGCCCAGAACACCAGGGAAAAGCACCTGTTACTTCCCTGCTCCTCTCAGGATGACTCAGGGGACTCCACAGCAGAGCTCCACTTCTCAGAGACCGTGACTCTCCCATCACCGAAGCCTCTTGCTGTTGAGTTTCTATTTCATTTTCGGGGTCTTCCAGGAACACGTGAGCTAGGCCTGCCTGAAGTCGGGTGATTGTCACACACACAGGTTCCCTTGAAGGCCATACTGGCCTCACTGGGGTCTGCAATAGCTCTCTCAGCAAGACATCTTGTATATTTTATCTCATTTAATCTTTATTCCAATTTAGAAAATGGCTCTCAGATTTCCTTAGAAATATGCTCCCCTTTCAAACAAGGAGCCTATTGTCACTCACAAGGTTACCTAGATCTGTATCTAAGTCCATGTGTTTTCCATCCTGCTGCTCTGTCTTTCAAATGAAAGAGAGTCAGTTTGCCCATCCTTCCCACTGCCCAGTTTCTGGACCTGCGGTATATAAAACGCACCGGCAAATGGTGGGCTCTCTTAGCTTGTTAGCTTCAGCTCCTGTTAGCTCCAGACCGCGCCCCTACAGAAGGCAGGAGGCTGGGACCTCATGCGGTGCTGCGCTTGGCAGTGCGCCACCGTTCTGGGCTCCAGAGCACTTTAGGCAATAAGCAACGATTTAAAATTTGATATGCATTGAAGATAACAATTAGCATGCCAGATCCATTATATTAATGAGGATGAAACTACAGCAGCTAAAAATGCCGTTAAATAGTGTAAGAAATTAGGCGTATGAGTGGTTCACAGACTATCCGACAAAATCCAAAGACAAGTCTGGGAAATTTGTACAGTCCATTGTGCAGTGGGCTAATGGTCTTACTCTTTTTCATACCTACATAGTGCAGGGACTTTCTCGATAGGGAGGGAGAATGTTGGTAAAACACCTTTGGGTTTTGCCTCGAACTACTGAATGCTTCCTTGTGTCATGAACAAAGAAATAGGCTCTTAGCTTCCTTTGCTCTGGATATTAAACATCGAGAATGTGAGATACACAGCATCCCTTCACGTAGACACTTGGTAAGAGTTCCAAAAACCTGCTTCCAGGCTGCAAGTGCTTATGGGAAATGGTTAGCCACCCTGAGAGGAGGCAGTAAATGGAGTGAGGGTTTTCTAGGAAGTGCTGTGTCTGGAGGAAGCAGCAGTGGGCTAAAAGAGTGGTTTTTTTTTTTGTTTTTTTTTGTTTTTTTTTTTTTGGCAGGCAGAGGCCATTGAGAACGTTGAGAACTGTGAGCAGTGACGAGGAAGGCACTCATCCGGTTGGTTATCTTCGTGGGAGTGCCTTCTGGGAGGCAGGGAGTCCACCTTCTCTGGGGATTTCCTCTGACATTCCAGAAAATGATGCAGGAATGGGAGGCCAGAGGCCACCTGGGCGGTTTCTTTGGGGTCAAGATTCTCACTCTTGGTTGATTTCCCTGCTGTTGGCTCAGACCTGCAGTGAGATGATTCACTGGTTCTCAGGAGGGCAGCCTAGAGCCTAGCTTCCAAGCCTCAGTCAGGGAGGGATGTGGTCCTCCTCTCTCCCTTCCTGAGCATGGACCAAGGGAGTAAAACGCTGCACTGGGTGAGCTCTCTACAGTAACAGTTCCACACATGTAAGATACAAGCGCTCACATGCTGTTGGCAGCAACACTCAAAAGAAAAATATGTGAAGACAACTGTCCTATTCAGGACGGAGACAACCTCAAGCTATTGAGACACTGCGTTTGTGGTATATGACACAATGCAGCTGTCTTTAAACTGTGAGTTATCTCTTTGAATTGACAGGAAGGTATCCAATGTATTTAAATGGAACCTATAAGCCACAGAAGCGTGTATTGTGTGAGATCCATTATTAAGCACTGTATTTAACATCGGTGTTTTGATGCACAGAGAAGATCTGGGAGAGAGCTTGCTTTGAGAGAAATGCAAAGCAGATTCTTTGATGAACTTGACTGGGGGATGGGCGAGAGATGATGTCCCCTCTCCATGTGCTATTCTGTGAGAGAAAGCCCGGCCTGGAATGAGTAGGAGAAGATGAGTGTCTGCCCTTCTGGGGACTGAGAAGACACAGCCTTGGACTTCAGCAGTGATGAGCGGTTGCCATCTGAGGGGGCAAGGATCAGGTTCACAGTTTCCAAGAGCCAGGTGGCCTATGGTCCCATCCTCGTCCCTCTTTATGACCAGCCTGCCTTCTCTTCTCACCTCCCAGGTGCTGCACTGGACTTCCCTAGGACCACTGTCCTCCACGGCCTTCCACCCTTGCATCCTGTCACCCTAGGAAGTCTCACCATGCCCAACCCTGTTCTCTAGGATGAAAACAGTAAACAGAGTCCTCTGTCTGCCAGGCAACGCATTTGCATTTTAGCTGGAGAAAACTTACTGGGAAGAAGTGGATCAGACCTGGGAATAACCTCAAGCTGTAGTGAAGGACAGTCTGCAGAGCTGGGCGTAAGAGAGACAGAGCTGTAGACAGACTACAGACAAGGAGGCCAGCAAGTGCCAAAGATGCTTCCAGGGTATGAGTTTTCTCAACAGAAGCAGGACAGATCCAGAGGTGTCATGTCAGCTTTGGGAGGAAGGTGTGTTCTTGGGAATTAGCTAAGAGTGGGAGAAAGAGCCTAGGACTTAGGAACAGAGGAGCTGTACTCTGCCTCTCTTTCCCTCACCTCCTTCACATGTAAAATAGACCTACAGACAGTGCCCTCATACTTACTTGCCCTCAACTTGACATGAGCTAAAGTCTTTTGAGAGGAGGGAATCTCAATTAAGAAAATGGCTGAAAGACACTTAAGGAAATGTTCAACATCCTTAGTCATCAGAGAAATGCAAATCAAAACAACTTTGAGATTCCATCTTGGCCTGTAAGAATGGCCAAGATCAAAATCACTGATGACAACTTATGCTGGAGAGGTTGTGGGGAAAAGGGAACACTTCTGCACTGCTGGTGGGAATGCAAGCTGGTACAGCCCCTTTGGATGTCAGTGTGGCAATTTCTCAGAAAATTAGGAAACAACCTTCCTCAAGACCCAGTAATACCACTTTTGGGTATATATCCAAAGGATGCTCAATTGTGCCACAAGGACATGTGCTCAACTATGTTCATAGCAGCTTTGTTTGTCATAGCCAGAACCTGGAAACAACCTAAATGCCCCTCAATGGAAGAATGGATAAGGAAAATGTGGTACATTTACACAATGGAGTACTACACAGCAGAAAAAAAAATGACATCTTGAATTTTGCAGGCAAATGGATAGAGTTAGAAAACATCATTTTAGCCAGGCGGTGGTGGCGCACGCCTTTAATCCCAGCACTCAGGAGGCAGAGGCAGGTGGATCTCTGTGAGTTTGAGACTGGCCTGGTCTACAAGAGCTAGCTCCAGGACAGGCTTCAAAGCCACAGAAAAACCCTGTCTCGAACCCCCCCGCCCCCCCCCCAAAAAAAGAAAGAAAACATCATTTTGAGTGAGGTAACCCAGACACAGAAAGACAATTATCACATGTACTCACCAATAAGTGGTTTTTAAACATAAAACAAAGAAAACTAGCCTACAAATCACAATCCCAGAGAACCTAGACAACAATGAGGACCCTAAGAGAGACATACATAGGTCTAATCTACATGGGAAGTAGAAAAAGACAAAATCCCCTGAGTAAATTGGGAGTGTGGAGACCTTGGGAGAGGGTTGAAGGGGAGGGGAGAAGAAGGGAGAGGAGCAGAGAAAAATGTAGAGCTCAATAAAAATCAATAAAATTTAAAAAACCCAAAAAATCCAATCTTTTAAGTCTAAAGAAAAAAAGAAAATGGCTGTAAACCATTTTCTTTATTAGTGATTGATGGTGGAGGGCCCAGCCCATTGTAAGTGGTGCCATCCATGGACTGGTACTCTTGGGTTCTATAAGAAAACAAGCCAAGCAAGTCATTAGGAGCAAGTCAGTAAGCACTACCCCTCCATGATCTCTGCATCAGTTCCTGCCTCCAGGCTCCTGCCCTGACTGCCTTTGGTGAGGAAGAGTGATGTGGAAGTGTAAGCCAAATAAATCCTTCCCTCCCTTGCTTTTTGGTCACGGTGTTTCATCACAGTGATAGAAATCCTAACAAACACGTTATCCTTGGAAGACTCATCACACTCAACAGGCTTCCTTTACACACTGAGACATCCCAGGTATGCTTCATTACAGTAGACACTGTTTCTTCCCAAAGGTGGTAGTGTGGCCTTGTGGCCGTGGCCGTGACACAGTCAGGTGCACAACCTGAGTCCAACCAAGGTCCAAGTCTATGATCAAGTCTATGACATTATTTAACTTCCCAGGATCCTAGTTTTCATGCTTTAAAATGGAGATGATAATAACATTCTCTCTATAGGCCGGTCAGGGGAGTCGGCTCTTTACAAAGCAGGCTGACAGTGCCTGACTCAGACTGGCCCTGAGTGAGTTATGAGGCAGGAGCAGAGTAGTGGTAGAAACTGTTTACCCTTGAATCATGCACTTGACAGTAAGCAGGCTGTTGGAAAGTCACTTTCTAGGGAAGGAGCCTGGGGAATTCATGCCTGATAGCTCCTATTACACAGATTCTCTGATGATAGCATTAGTCACAAAAATGGCCAGATATAAATGGCCAGATCCATGGATATGCTGCTTTTCCTTTCTTTTGGGCTAAATAGTACAACTAATATTGAGTCTTTTTAAAGGATCAAAGTTAGGAACTTCTACAACCACTTCTGAGGATAGTTAACTGTTAAAGGAAGGCAAGTATTTTAAAATATATAATTCTGTGAAACCGAGTATCTTTACTGCTGGCCTGGGGACATTCCTGGAAAACCAGAGGCCTCCAGTGCCAGGCAACAATTCCATCATCCAGGTGGGAAGAAACTGGCATACCTTCCAGTATCCGCAAGGGCTGGCAAAGGGGGTCAGCAGTAAAGCTTTAGGGATTTCAGAGGGGAACCTGAGGTGGAGTCAAGGAAGGAGTGACTGTGAGTACAACTGATGAGAAATGAGCCTCACATTTAGGGAAGATCTTTGCACCCCAAAAAGCATCCATCTCAAGCTTCTTGACTTTTTGTGGGGGGTAGATTGATAAGAGAGAGGACAGAGAAGAGAAAAGTAGATTGCGAAAGATGTTTTTGACAGAGAACAGTGGTCAAGGTCTCTTGACTAGCATGGAGCCAAGATCTACCCAACCTACCCATTAGCGTCTGCTTCCTTTGAGGTGGGAGGACCTGGGCTTCCCACCACCACACCCACAGGGCACGGGCTGAAGTCAGATAAAAGGTTTCAGGTTTGAATGTATGTTCTAGACTAGGTTTATATCCCTCACACAATGTGTCAGTGGTCTCATCCCCATCATATGTCCTGTAAACTCGGGGACTGTTCAAATCAGTCTCCTCTGTAAGGTGTATGTATGGCCAACAGGAGGATGCTCTATATAGACTGCGGCACAGCTTCACAGGCTTTGTGCCTTGCTGCGTCAATTTCTTCCTTCTTTTGTATCCACAGATTGTAGGTGCCTATTTCTAAGCCATAAAGAGAATTTCTATGAAATGACAAAATGGAGGGACATTTGCAGTTGCCATGGCTCTAGGAGGTGGAATTTATCTCCTGTGATGGAACTGAAGTTTATGTGAAGTGGCTTTTTTGTTCACTGTTGATGGGTTTGATATATGTGGCCACTTCCCATAAAGCTATATCCATCCATTCAGAATGTGGGACTAGAATGCTACTTGAAAGAAGTGTATTTGTTAAAGGTAATTAAATTCTAAAGGTGAGAAGCTGGGTGTGGTGATGCCCACCTTTAATCCCAGTACTCCAGAGGCAGAGGCAAACAGATCTCTGTGAGTTCAAGGCCAGCCTGGTCTACAGAGTGAGTTCCAGGACAACCAGGGCTATGTAATGAGATCCTTTTTCAATAACAAAACAAAGACCATCTAGAGGTAAGACAAGGATGAATTAGACAGGCCCTAAATCAAATGACAAATGTCCTTGTAGGAGAGATGCAGTGTGAAGATGGTAGAGATTAGACTGATACAACAACAAACTAAGGGATGTGGAATACCACAAGCCACCAAGAATTGGGACAGACAGGGACGGGCTCTTTAGAGCCTTCACAAGGAGTGAGGCCGATCTGGCACCTTGATTTTTGGATGTGTGATGTCCAGAGCTGTGAAGAGTACAGCTGTGTTCTGTATCCCAGCCTTTCAGTGTTAGATAGCATGTAGCATTATATTGCGCAAGTGACAGTTTGTGTAAGAACACTATGCTGCTTATCAGTAGTGCCTTTCTTTACATGTGTCCCCAACCCACACATGGATGTAAGCTTGATCTAAGACCTCCAGTTTGTGGAAATTTGTTTATGGGCCATCGTTTTAATCTATGTGTCACCCAGCAAGAAATGGTCATTTAAAAGGGAATCTTTTGTTTTTAGTTAAATTTTCCAAGTGACAACTGTTTCAGGGAGAGAGCTCAGAAAGAGATGGTTCCGGAAGGAGAGGCCAAAGCTGATGTGGAGTTGTGCCCCTGGAGGAGTCGCTGCGGTGCTCCTGCCAGGACGTCTGCCAGATGGAGATGTGCAAATGAGATCGCTGTGGGAACGCACCACGTCAGCACACGGGGCTGGCTGAATCCCAAGGATACCAGATAGCTCAAAGTTGTAGCATAGAGACAGTGGAAATGAAACCAAGCCAAGGCAAGATTCTTTCATTGGGACCTCAACTTGAGCCAGCTGGCTTAAAGCAAAAGGTACCAGTGATGGCCAGAGGTAACCCAGCTTCTGATCATCTGGGCAAGAAAAGCAGCAAGGTTATGATTCTGTCTGGGTGATGGGCTAAAGTTTGGCACTTGCCTATCAGTCATGGGCACAAACCTGTGTACAAATATCCTGGTCTTGTACTTGGTGGGCTAAGGGCAGTCAGCTCCACCCATCCAGGCATTATCATCCCACATGAATGCCTTGGCCTTCCGATGGGACTGAGAGACTGACTGTATGTGCTGGGCTGCTGAGAAAGCACAAGGGTGGAGTAGGAAAAAAAACCACACATATTCACTCCAGGCTATAGGCCAAGTTTACCCCTACCATTGTCTTGGACAACGCAGTTCTCAAACATGTCCATGTACAAAGCTGAGCAGAGTCTGACTCAAAGGCCAAGACTGAATGGGAACGGAGATGACGTAAAGGCAGAGATGCCAAGCCTTTTATCTCCCTTTAGCCATCATCAGGAAAGAGTCAATGTTTTTGCATATTTAAATTTCTGCAAAGTAACCAGATAACTGTTATCATAACTCACACATTAGACATGTTAGTTTATAGTTCTAAAGCATATGAATGACCAACTAGTGACCTGTGTGTCTCAGACGCATGAGTTCGAAAGGTGGCTATTTTTAAGACTACTACATAAGAAAAGCCAGGGGATGGATCAGAGTGGTGTGGGAGGTCCTTCTGTCTGTGTGTTGCTTTTATTAGTTAATGATAAAGAACTGACTTGGCCTATAGCATGGGAGGAGGAATGCGGATCGGCAGATGCCGTGGATCCACCTCTGGAGATAGACGTGCTGAAACTTTGCTGGTAGGCCACGACCTTGTGGTGATATACAGATTAATAGAAATGGGTTAAGTTAAGATGTAAGAGTTAGTCAATAAGTAGCTAGAGCTAATGGACCAAGCAGTGATTTAATTAATACAGTTTCTGTGTGATTATTTTGGTTCTGGGCAGCTGGGACGAACAAGCGGCCTCTCTCCTTGCAACATCAGGGCTCTTATCCTGTAATGGTCCCCTTTAGCTGGCATCTGTGCAACCATGTGAATGCTACTAGCTTTTAGCTTGGTCCAGTCCTAAGGGTCTCCCAGCCGGTAAACATTCTGCCCTTGTGGCCTCAGCTGGCATTTGTTGATAAAGTTGTTAACAAAGTGTAAGGCTGGAGGCAGAAGAAATTGCACATCATACGTTTAATGCATCAGAGGTTAAGAGCCCAGAGTTTGGGGCTGGAGAGATGGCTCAGCAGTTACATTCTCGCAAAAGACCCGAGTTCAGTTCCTAGCACCCACATCAGGTGCCTGTAACTGCGAGAAGCCCTCTTCTAGTCTCTCCATGGGCACCTTTACTCACATGCGCATATCTGCACACAGATAACATATATGATTAAAATATAGTTTAAAACTTCTAAAGGGACCCAGAGTTTATCCCATCCTACTTTTAAAAGATTTGGTCTCTTATAGCCCGGGTGGGTCTCACGCTTACTAGGTAGCTTAACTTCCCATCCTCCCAGTTCCTCCTCTTGAGTGCTAGGATCTAGGATTACAGATGTCCGCTACCACGCCTGTTTCATTCTAGACCTCATGCATGCTAGGCAAGGACTCTACCATCTAAGCCCACCCCTAGCCTTCTTTGCCATTTGTCCACTGTTTGTGGTGGTCTTTCCCTGTCTCGTACCACCCCCTCACCCAGTAAAGCCTGCTAGGGAAACCGCTGTTGATTTTGAAGGGCTAATGGCTACTCATTCTGATGGGTCCTGTGAGCTCAGCATGCAGCCTGCCTGAACTCCGTGTCCTACAGCTTTGGGACTTTGAGCATGCATCTTTGCTGAGCCTTTTCTTATATAGTAAAAACATAGGTTCTCTAGCCAGTAGCACCGATCACAGTTGATAACAAGGATGAAGGGACTTACTGTGAGCAAGATGGTAAGTTACCATCCCGCATGGCCTCTTGGGAGTTCTCAAGTCATCCTTCCACCTCAGCATCACGCATGTCTCTGAGGAGGCGGTCCTGTGCTGTGTAACAAGCAGGCCCCCTGGGCTGAGTGCTCAAACATCGCTATCCCTCACTCCCTGATTCATCTCTTGCGACCAAGTTAAAACCATCAACAGCAAAGGAAGGAGTCAGACATCTTCATTGCTTCACTAACAAAGAGGAAGCATTCCACGGCTAATAATTTTTACTGCAAAGAATCACTTGGCAATAGCCTTCCAATGCTATAATAACCTTTTCTTCTGTTAAATTCCCCAAATTAAAATCTAACTTAAAAGGCCTATGTTTTGAATAAGCTCATTTTTTGTAAAGATGTGCATTTGTGTGTGTATGTGTGTGTATATGTGTGTGTGCATATACATACAAATATACATGTATATGTGCCTGCATTGTTTACACAAGGCAATAATTATTAATATAAAATATCTCTTGATACCCAAATGAACAAAGTCCACATAGATAGGAAGGAGGATGGAGGAGAGCAGTGGAGGGAAGGGAGAATTAAAGAGTTACTGTTTAATAGGTGGAGCTCCTGTTTGGGACAATAGAAATATTCTGAGAATGGTAGGATGGGTACACAACACATTGACTTCAACACCGGACTCTACTCTTGAAAATGCTTCAAATTGTAAATGTCGACCCATACCAATCTCAGAACCCAGGCACTGGAAGCAGAGGACGCCAGGATTGGAAGACAACGTGGACTGCGTAGTGAGACCCTATCTCAAACAAGCAAGCAGCCTGTATGGTTTGTCACAGCTCTGGAGCACACTGACAGAGCACGGCAAAGAAGCCAGTGGGACACAGAGCTGCTGAAAACCTTGAACAGAAGAACTGAGCTTGAGCTTGGAGAACATCTTCCCTTTGCCCCTGGACATGCAGCAGGCAGTTTGGGGGCTTTGTTGTTTTCCTTTGCAAAGTTGGACAGAAATTCTGAACCTTGTAACTGCTCCTGGCTCACTTTATTCTGTATTTTTGCATTCAGCTAAGTGTCCCATGTTTGGCCCAGTGGTTCAATAACAAAGTCCAAGATTTCATCTGTTTGTCTGGCCTCGAGCCCATGGTCTTCCAAAGAAGCCCAATCCGCACACAATATTCTCCCTCTTTCTCTCCCCCCCCCGTCTCTGTCTGTCTGTCTGTCTCTCTCTCTCCATCCCTCCCTCTCTCTTTCTCCCTCTCTCCCTCTCTTCCTCCCTCCCTCTCCTCCCTCTCCTCCCCCTTTCTGATGAAGACATGGATCAGCTAACCACGGCCTAGAGACAGGAATCCAGGTCCTACCTCTGGCCGGTCAACCCCAAGCCCCTTGGAGTCTTTGTTGTATATTGTTGTCATGGTGATAACAGGGACAACACCTGGCCCGGCAGAAGCATGCCAAAAGCCCACTATAGCAACAGTGAAGGATGGAGAGGGTCTTTTCCTGGGCTGTCAGCAGAGCAATTTCAAGACAAGGGCCAGATCCTAGCCAGCAGGCCCCAGCAGCTTGGAAGTATTTGACCCACAGTTTAAACCACAAGAATGAAAATATCATTTTTAAAAATCCAATCGAGTTGCTTTTGTAACTTCTTTTAATAAATGTCAAAGAATGAGTAAGTTAATGTTCTGATTCTTTATTCTGAGGCATGGCGACCGCTAAGAGCATTGGCATCCATTGCTGGCCCTCTGTGGGGCTTGTAATTGCAGCAGATCCACAGAGAGCCCCTGACACCCTGTGCTGGCCAGGCGGACACCAGCTGTTTACCACAGACCCTGGCAAGAGCAAAGTCTCAGACATATTCTCTCCTTGGTGGCTTTCTCCCGAGCTGCCCCGCCGATGTTAGCACAATCTGAGGAGTCAAAGTGGCTTTTCCTGTGTGTTTTCCTCTGCCCTATTCCCCCTTTCTTTAAAAAAAAAATACAGTTTTAAATTTCACATTCTGTGATCTAACTTCCCATTTCCCACTCACAAACAAATGACATCTGGCCACTCTCAACAATACACTTGGAAAGATGAGACATTTCCTGTTAGTTCTCTCTGTAACCTCTGCTTAAACTTTCAAATTCCTGCAAGAATTGCCTGAAAAATAAATGGATCATTAAAAAGTGAGGAAAGGAGTGCGGGAACCTGCTAGGAGAGCCTTTTGACAGTTAATGCTGATACATTTTTGCTAATATTCTGACATTTCTTTTTCAAAATCATGTTTTAGCACTGAAAGGTCATAGTAGACGCGTTACCCTGAACAACTGCTTTCTTCTTCCTCTTTTTCCCTCCTCCTCCCTCTCTTCTTCCCTGTCTTTCTCCCTCTTCTCTTTCCTCTCCTCCTCCCCCTTCTCCTCCCTCTCCTCTTTCCTCTTTCCTCTCCTCCTCCCCCTTCTCCTCTCTCCCCTCTTCTCTCTCCTCCCCCTCCCTCTCCTCCTCCCTCTCCTCCTCCCTCTCTTCTTCCCTCTCCTCCTCTTCATTCCCTCCTTTTTGAGACAGTGTCTTGTCATATAGGCCAGGTTGGCTGCTCACTCACTGTGCAATGCAGGCTGACCTCAAACTTAGAATCCTTGTGTTTCAGTCTCTTGAGCATTAGAGCTAGCCCTGCGCTCCTCCTCCCAGCTCTGAATTTTATTCTTCATCATCAGTGCTAGATGAACATTTCTGAGGCCCTGAACTCATCTGCCATTCAGCAGCACTAAGGCTCGTCTCTCCTCACATAAAGCATGCCTCCCCTACCTCTCCTTTCAATCCAGTTCATATTTCATTGTCCTCATCCCCCGCAATCTCTCTCTGTACTCTATTCCCCTGGCAATGATGTCAACCTCATCTGGCTTTTATATGTTTATTTTTCTAATAAACCTCCTTTTACTACCTGAGTCTTGTCCTCCCAATCAGTAAATATCTGGGTTTGGACCATACCTCAGGTGTTAGCATTATCACTGCGATGTCTTGCCAGAGACCGGGTTGATAACCAACAGTCAGCTATTTCCCCTGCTGTCTCTAGTGGGAGTGTTGCAACTTCTCCACTTTCACAGATGAGCAACAGGCACCACTGTGTTAAAACTGACTCAGGTAAAGCGTAGAAAGCTGGGGATCGTCACTGAGCACCTCTATATATTAACTCAGTACTTAGTCAGTGCTTACTTTGTGCCAAACACCGTTCCACTCTAAGGAATATAGAGGCAACTAGTAGAGCCTTTTCAGCAAGGGGCCTACAGCCACAGTGTCTCTGTTCTCGGTTACATCTGCAGCCTCAACACAGTGTGACCACACACAAGCTACTTCATCTCTCTCTGCTATGGACAGCCACAGTGTCTCTGTTCTCGGTTACATCTGCAGCCTCAACACAGTGTGACCACACACAAGCTACTTCATCTCTCTCTGCTATGGACAGCCACAGTGTCTCTGTTCTCGGTTACATCTGCAGCCTCAACACAGTGTGACCACACACAAGCTACTTCATCTCTCTCTGCTATGGACAGCCACAGTGTCTCTGCTCTCGGTTATATCTGCAGCCCTTGTCCATATGAAAAATGGGGATAGAGACATCAAATGCTCAGACAATGGGAAAACTTCTACTTCATCAAAATAAAAATAAGCTTGTCTATCAAAGGATATTATTAACAGTTTTCAAAAAACCAGTCATCAGTGAGAGATAAAATATTTGCAGACCATATAAAGACAGCATTTCAAAGATGATAAGGATTAGAATCCAGAATATAAATAAACTCCTAGAATTCAACAACAAAATCCAAACAAGTCAGTTCAAAACTAGGAGGTGAGGGCTGAAGGGGAAGCTCAGCGGGAAAGAGCAAGTATGCATGGGCAAGGCCCCGAGTTTAATCCTTATAGGGCAGACAAAAAATCTGAACAGACATATCTTCTGGGAAGACACAGACATGACCAACAGACCCATGAGAAAGTGGCCAACATAACTAGTCAGTGGAGAAACAGGATGGAAATCACAGTGAAATATTACTTTACAGCTATTAGGATGGTGATTACTTTATAAAGAAGATATAAGATATTGGTAAGGATTCCAAAATAGAGGAATTGTTATGTTTTGCTGGTGGGAAGACAAACTGTGAAAAAAAATAAGTTAATCATAGAATTAGTATACTTTCCAGAAATCTCACTTTTGCGAAATAGAATATTTGTTTACCTATGTAAAGATGTGTTGCATTTCTTTAACCATGTAAAGATGTGTTCCATGTGTTTATACTGTATTTCTTTAATGATGTAAAGATGTATTACTGTTTCACCTTTCCTGCCCAGAGCACTTGATTGGTCTAATAAAAAAACTGAATGGCCAATAGCTAGGCAGGAGAGGGATAGGCAGGGTTGCCAGGCAGAGAGAATAAGTAGGAGGAGGAATCTAGATTCAAAAGAGAAGAGAACAAGGGAGAAAGAGAGGAAGATGCCAGGGATCAGCCAGCCAGGCTTGGAGAAGGGAGGAAAGTAGGACTTACATACTGGAAAAAAAAAACTAAAAACCCTGAAGCCAAATGTAGATGAAGAAAAACAGGCTTAAAGTAATTATAAGAGCGAATGGGACAAGCCTAAACTAATACCGAGCCGTCAAAGCAGCCCCAAAGGGAAGCAGCTCAAACACCATGCTCAGTGCAGCTGGCTAGGGAGTTGGGGCCTGCCTGATGGGAGGTATTGAGGTCAAGAGGGGTCCACACTGTCAGTGGATTAACATCCTCTAGAGGCTTTGAGGCTGCATACTGGGGCTCCTTCCGTGTCTTAGGGGCTTTCTCTCCTTGTGATGTCACAGCTGGAAGGCCCTCACTAGATAGGCATCTTGGTGTGACACTTCTCAGCATCCAGATTCACGAACAAAGGGGGCAAGGACTGGGTCCAGAGGCCTCTTGCAGGCACCGGTCCTTCTGACAGGGTCAGCACTCGGTGGAGGACAAGGCTGAAGCACATAGGATGGAGGAAGGCCTTGGGGTTCCCAAAAGGAAAGGGCTGCCACACAGTGTAAGTCAGCCCTGTCATGAGAAGAGAGGGAGAAGTGCGTAACTCATGAAGACCCTAAACAGGAGAGCTGTTTTTGCTTTCCGAATGCCTCAGAATTGCATCCACGTAAGCCTCATCTTTTATTCAGATTTATCTATAATTGCAAAGGAACAGCTTGCTGCTTTCTGCTGAAGTAGTGGGTTTTTGATGGTGGATTGTTCTTTTTTTTTCTTTGCTAATCTTTCTTTTTTTTGGATTGTTCTTTTGAGACAATACATCATTTATTGTTACTCATAGAATTTTTTCTAGTTTTTATTAAAAAAAAAAAAACTTTGAATTTTTCCTAAGTTCTAACAAGCTCAAGCCAGAGCCATGCTTCAGAGAAGACAAATGTTCTTACCCACATCAGCATTTACTGAATTCCCATGAATGCTGGACCATGGTAGGCATTGAGAATCATGGTGCATAGGATGAAGTTGGGCCTTCCGGGAGTTTTGGGAGGACTAAAACCCTTGAAGAAAAGGAAGAATCTTGTCCAGAAGTAAGACAAGGCTAGATTCCCAGAATAGCTTCCATAGTTCAAAGGAAAAGCTAAAGTCCTTTAAGGGCCTGGAGACCCTGCTCCATCTGCCTCTCTCCTTTCCCCCAGGCCTCAATCCCCTACCCCACACCCCATCCCATCCGCACCCTTTCTGATGAGATCTCTCAGTTCCTCACATCAGCCACTCTGGTCTGATGTCACACCAGCCTCAGGGGCCTTGACCTTGCTGGTCCTCTGTAGTATCTACCCCTTTCCCTGAGGCCCCTTCAGACCTTGCTGTGACTACCACCTCTCTGTGAGGCTTTGCTCCCACCATACTCCCCACACAGCACACTCTTATTCTTTCCTGCTTTGCAAATGTCCCCTGAAGCACCAGGATCTCTTACAGGTCTAGGGACTCCAGTTTGAAAACCACTGAATTAGAACTCCCTGAAAGCTCATGAAGATCCAAGCCCACAGCCCACCACCAATGAAGCCGTGACAACCCCATAGAGGCTGATTGAAAGTGTGGACTCCTCATTTAGGCTTTTGAGCTAAGGGCAGAATGAAAGCCTAGCTAGCATTTCTGCCTTCTTTCTGTCCGTCTCCTAACTTTGGGTCAGATTCCTGCTGGAGTCTGAAGAGGTACATTGATCAACTAAAGAGTGGCTATCTACCTGGCCTATCTCATCTTATCTTAGGGTTTTTATTGCTGTGAAGAGACTCCGTGACCACAGCAGCTGTTAGAAAGGAAAATATTGAATTGGGTGGCTCACAGTTCAGAGGTTCAGCACATTATCATCATGATGGGAAGCAAAGTACTATGTAGGCAGACCTGAGGCTAGAGAAGGAGCTAAGAGTTCTACATCTTGATCTGCAGGCAACAACAGGAAGTGATCTGTCTCACTGGGCCTGGCTTGAGCACATATGAGACCTCAAAGCCCGCCTCCACAGTGACACACTTCCTCCAGCAAGGCCACACCTACTCCAACAAGGCCACACCTCCTAATAGTGCCAATCCCTTTGGGGGCCATTTTATGTCAAACCACCACACATTCCCTTCAAGCCTGAAGGCACAAAGATGAGTCTTTTCCTAATGTGCAGTCACCCTGGATTCCAAGGAGCGGTAAACGGACAGAACACTTCCCTAGATTGAACAGTTGTTTTTGGCGGGAAAGCCATACTCTACAGCTGTAGTAATTGTCCTATGGGACCAGCTTGATCATCTCAGGCAATGACGGTGATGACAGCCCCTTCTAACCACTCGTAGAACCAGAACAAAGCCAATAATCAACCAGACCACATCTTGACCAGTACCTGCTTGATTATGCATACCACAGGCCCCTATGGCCTCAGTTCCTTTTCTATTCAAAGCTGAAGCTCACATGAGTTTACCAAAGTGGATTTGGAGTCACTGGCCCTCTTTATGCTTCCTCTCTCCAATGTACACTGATAAAACCTCCTTTCTCTGCCCTTCACTTTTCTCTTTAACCAGCACAGTGGACAATGGGGTGAGTATTGAAACCTAGTTGGTTGGAGCTGTTGCCAGGACCCAGCCATTTGCCCTAAACCTTCAGCAGCAATGATGTTTTCATGATTCGGAAGAGGAGCCCAGAACTGTGGGTTTAAGAAGGCAGCTCCTGGCTTTCTAACAATGCGGTCCAAAGTCACTATCTGAAAGAATAAGAATAAGCTATTGAAAGACTTTAAATTAAAAGCAACAGAATTCAGGCTTGCAGATGCAGCTCAGGGGTGGAGGACTTGCCTCCTATGGCTCCAACTCCAGCACAGAGGGAAGAAGTGAGAGGCTTGCAGCAAGGATTCAAGGACTCCCAGCATTCAGAGTCCCAGGACCAGTGAAAACGGGCACAAGCTAAATCAGAGGCCAGCTAAGTGCATCTGCAGAGTGAGGTTATCTCCACCGGCTTTGTGAATAAAGTTTTATTCGAATATGGCTGTATCCCTCCCATGGCCACCCTTTGGGTACTGCTGATGGAACCTGTGCTGGACAGGCACCCCAGGCTAAGCTGCACCCCAGCCCCAGACTCACTCCTTTATGGAACTGTCTGCTAGCTGGCCTCCCCTACAGCTGTTGTGTTATAGACAGACAGCTTTATACAGACTTCTCTAACCCCAGTTCAAAATGTGTTGGGGGGAAAATGACAACTATACTGAACATGAAAGAACTTCTTTGCCCTAAACAACAGTTTAAAACCATTTACAAAGTGTTTGCATTGCTTTGGCATTATAAATTAACCTAGAGGTGGTTTTAAGTAAACAGTTTGAGCCAGGCGGTGGTGGCACATGCCTTTAATCCCAGCACTCGGGAGGCAGAGGCAGGCAGATCTTTTGTGAGTTCGAGGCCAGCTTGGTCTACAAGAACTAGTTTCAGGACAGTCTCCAAAGCTACAGAGAAATCCTGTCTTAATAAAAACAAAAACAACAACAACAACAAAAAAGGTATACAGTCTGGTAAGTGAGGTTCCATACAAATACCAAACCATCTTATTTTAAGGGGGCTTGAATATCTGGTCTTGTTTGGTATGAGGGTGGGGGCTCCTGGAGCCAATCTCTTCCAGACCAAAGATAGCTGTAACTTGTGACAGAAATGGTGTGGCTAGAAAAGCAACACCACCACCACCACCAACACACACACACACACACACACTAACACACCCCTCTGGTATAAATCAACGGCCAGAAGGCAGGGACAAAAAAACAATAGATACTTAGAGGGAATATTAAAGTGGAGATGTTGTAAGATGGAGTGGGAGAGAGGAGCTGAGACACGCTTGAAGAATTACAGAGTGGGCAGTCCTGAAAGGCTGGTAAATATCTGGGACAAGGATTCTCCATATTCCCCAGACTTACTAGACCATGCCCCCAAGGGAGTCTGTAGTCTGTGGGTTGGTATTCCCTCCAAGACTAACAGTTTGTCATGGTTTCAACATAAAATGTCCCCCATGGGCTCATGCGGTTGAATACTTGGTCCCCAGTGGAGAGCAGTATTTTGGGAAGTTGCAAAGCTTCAGAAGATAGGGTCTTGCTGGGGAAGTGGGTGGCTGGAGTGGGGGCCTTTCTAGCTTATTCCTGCTTCCTAACCGTGCCTTTGCAGATGTGCAGATGTGTTCTTTGCCTGGCTCGCACTGTGGCTCTTAATGGGCCACTCCCAGTTACAGGTAACAGAATGTCTATTGTTTGGGTGTTTCTGCCAGATTCTATTTCTCCTTTGCTCCCTCTTTCAGAGTCAGTTCCTAATCCACAACAAAACATTGCAGCTAATCCCATCTGTGGTACCTGAATATTTTCATTGTCAGTCGCTCTGGCGCCTGGCCAAGGCTTTTGATAAGCTGAGTGAAATAAACTGCAGCTGCAAGAAATTTATTCACAGAAAAGGATCTGGTTCAGAGCCTGAGAAGACGACTTGGGCTTAGAGCAGGTGAACGCTCTCCAGTCAAGGCCCAGGTCACAGAGCTTTCCTCCCCAAGGTTGCAAAAGCTCCTCTGAGTTCTAGCAGACTCTACTTTCATCAACTCAAGGTTGAATCTGTTTCCCAGCAAAGAGGAAGGGACAAAACCCTTACGGGACGCACTTTTCCTCTCGGCGAAGCAGCACCGCAGCATTACAAATGCTTCTAGACAGAAGTCAGGACTGGTTTGGTTTTGTTGTTGTTGTTTGCTTAATTTTTTTTTTGTTCTATTGTTGCTCTCTTGACATTTTTGGTTTTTGACAATTTCCAAAAAAGGCAAGGCAGTGTAGTCTAGTCTGAGATTATTTTCTTGCAAAGATTGAGATTAAAAAAAAAAAAAAACAAGAGAGGAACAGTAAAATATTTCTTAAAACATAGTAAATGATAATTCTGGAAGAGAGCCACTTTGGAACCTTTGCTAGCACCTAGCTCTCCCCTCAGCTCTTCCCTGCCTAGTTTCTCACCATGAGTAATGTCCTCCAGCATGCTGTCGGATCCTCAATGGTCTGCACACTGGCCTCTGAAGAAGCCTCAAGACCACCTCCTTTCTAGCAGAGCCCCCAGGCTCTTTCTGCAGCATCCTAACTGCTTCTCAAGTTCCAGGTTGGTAGTGGCTTCAGTTTTACCCCCAGAGATGCTGTCCAGGAATGCTGACCTCCATACCCCCAATGCCCTTATCCCCAAGCTGCTCCTCTTATCTGTGAGTTCCGTTTTCCACAGGTGCAACCAATTGCAGATTAAACACATTTGGATTAACAAAAAACTGCATCTGTCTGAACACATACAGATTTTTAGGGCATTATTCCTTAACGTCACCCTTTAACAACAGTGTACAGAGTACTTGCATTGCCTTGGCTATTGTAAGTAAACTAGAGATGATTTAAAGTGTGTGTGTATGAACATTAGTGTCTAAGTCATAAGAGGCATCCAAAAATTATCATTTGAATGGCTGGAGAGACAGCAGCTTCCTGCTCTTGCAGAGGACCTGAGTTTGGTTCCCAGCACCGACTTCAGGCATCTCACAACTCCCTGTAGCTCCAGCTCCAAGGCATCTGACATCTTCTGGCCTCAGTGAGCACCAGTACACATGCACATATAATAACACATAAATATAACAGATAAAATCAAGAAGACACATACATAAAATCAAAATAAAATATTGTTAAATGCACCCTATTGCAAAAAGGGAGAAACAAAACTATAAATGATGTTGTTTTCCCCTCTGTTTCTTGATATCCAGTCTCCACCTTCTTTTCACATTAAAAGTTTTTAAATTACTATGTAGGCATGCAAGTGCAGAGGCAGGTGTGGAGATCTGAGGACAACTAGCAAAGTTCTTCCTTCCTTCTACCACGTAGGCTCCAGGGGTCAAGTTCGTGCTGCCAGGCTTGGCTACAAGTCCCTTTAACTGGTGACTTGAGCCATCTTGCTGACCCCCTCTTTAAGGCTTTAAAATCAACCCTACCTACTTTGAAAAAAAACCAAATGTGTGAGAGCAGTTTGTTCTGATGAACCAGAAACTCAAGATTTCAGCGACACTGAGACAGCTGACAAAATGAAACACCAACAGGGCCAATAGAGCCCTGGTAGGGGGAACTCTGAAGCTGGCTCTGGATAAACACAGCTCTGGTTCTGGACCAAGAGCATTCTTCCACAGGTGACTCTGGCTTCACATCTTTGCACTCACATTTGATTTTATCTCATTTTTACAAATCTTTGACAATGGCTGTGTGAAGTTCCCGAAAGTAATTGGTGAGTTTAAAATAATTTCAACCAAAATCTTAACATGATTTTCTTTGGCACTTGACAAGCTGATTGTAAAATTCACAAAGAACGTGTTTAAGAATAACCAAGATAATTGTCCCAAAGGGAGATGGAACAGGCAAGATTTCTCCCACCTGAGAAGGAGATGTATCAGAAAGCTAAGGTAGTTAAGAGGGCATGGTATTGACTCAGGGACAGATTTTAAAAACCAGCTTGGTGTGTAGACATGGAGTTTCAGAGCAAAGCAGAGCTGGTATTTCGACCGGGGGGCAGGGAAGGGCAGATTATTAAATGAATGAAGCCAGGAAATGTGAGAGAACCTGAGGTCACCATCTTGCATCAGTCAGTCAGTCAGACAGACAGACAGAAAGATTCTCTCTCACCAGATAGTTTATAACACAAATGTTAAAAAAAGTATAAAATTAGAAGAAAATGTAGAAATTATCAAATCAATTTATGGTAGAGAAGGCTTATAAACCTAAGATTAAAAAACTATAGAATAAACATATGATAAGTATGACATAAAAATAAAGTCTCCCATACAGTAAGACATGGTCAGTGTTAAGCTTTTAGCAATATGGAAAACTAAAAAAAAAAAAAAAAAAATTGCACTTTATGTAGCAAAAGACTAGTTAAAATGTAAAAGTGATACTTATAAATTAGTAAGAGTTAAGCATTCCAAATTAAAAATTAAATATTTTTAAAATAAAAATTATACTTAGCTTGTTTTTCAAAGAAGACCTTTAAATAAACAATAAACACGAGAAGTTACAGTCTCAGCCAGACATGGTTGTAATCCCAGTACCAAGGAGGCTGAAACAGGATCACAAATTTAAGATCAGCCTGGACTGTATGTCCCACATACAAAAAAAAAAATTTAACCCAATTTTTTAGTAAAAAGGGAAATGAAAATTAAAGAACAAGGTGAGCTGACAGTGCTCCCTCCAAGGGGCAAAGACGCCTAACAAAACCCCAGTATTAGACATAAGAAGCCCTCGTCTGAGTTGTTGGCCAGGGCTGTCCAAACTGGATGGAGAAAAGCCCCGAGGCCTCAACCCTTTGTAAGAGCTATAGACAGCTGAGGAGAGCAGAAATGGGGGCGGTGGTCCTCCCCAGGGAAGAGCACACCAATTGGTTGTCCAGTGCCAAGAGCTCAGTACCAAAAACACACATACAGTAACATTATATGGATGGAATAGGTTATATTTAGGAATATATATGTATGCACATATATGCATGCAATAACAATTAATGAAAAAAGAGGCCATGAATTTGAAGGCAAGTGGAGAGGGGTCTATGGGAGGGTTTTTGAGGAAGTAATTAGAAGCAAACCAACAAAAACAAAACAAAAAGCAAGAAATTATAAGCCTAAAGTAATTTTGACAGTGCCCAGAAATACATTACTTTCTCCAACCAGTGGTGGTAGGCATGGAACCTGTCCTGGTTAGATTGTTGTCAACTTGGTCCAAGCCAAGGTCATTTGGGAATAGGAACTTCAACTGAGAGAATGCCTCCCATCTGCTTGGCCTATAGGCAAGTCTGTGGGGCATTTCAATTAATGACTCATATGAGAAGGCCTAGCCTACTGTGAGCAGTACCACCTTGAATAAGAAAGCTTAATAAGCAATCCACAGGAGCAAGCCAGTAAACAACATTCCTCCATGGCCTCTGCCTCAGTTCCTGGCTTCAGATTCTTGCTTTCAGTTCTTGCCCTGACTTTCCCCATGGACTACACAAGGAATGGACTACAACTCTAAGCTGAAATAAACCTTTTCCTTCCCCCCAAACAAAAACAAAAACAAAAAAAGGACAAGGGCATAGTTCATGCTATGATAAATTAGTGTAGCCTGTTCCTTCAGAAGAAGCAATTTAACTGCATCTGTTGAATTCTAGAGTTCCATCTATCTATCTATCTATCTATCTATCTATCTATCTATCTATCTATCTATCTATCATCTATCTATTATTTCTCTATCATCTATCTATCTATCATCTATCTATTATTTATCTATCATCTATCTATCTATCTATCATCTATTATTTATCTATCTATCTATCTATCATCTATCTCTTTATCATCTGTCTGTCCGTCTGTCTATCTATATGTCTGTCTGTAGGTGGAGGCTGCTTGTTTGTTTCCCAGCTGCCCAGACCTGAAATAACCACACAGAAACTATATTAACTGCAATACTGTTTGGCCAATAACTTAAGAGTATTTCTAGCTAGTTCTTGCATCTTAACCCATTTCTATTGTTTTATATTTTATCACAAAGCTCACAGTTTGCCAGCAAGGTTCTGGGGTTCTGTCTCCTTTGGCAGCTCCATGGCATCTCTCTGACTCTGCCTTCTTTCCTCCTCTATCTGCTTGGAATCCGTGCCCTTCCATAGGCCAAAGCAGCTTTACTCATTAACCAATAAAAGCAACACATATACAGAAGGACTTCCAATACCATTTCCCCTTTTCTGTTCAAATAAAAAAGAAGGTTTTAACCTTAACATATCAAGATTATATACAACAAAACAGTTATCAAGCAAGAATTATAGTGACAATACTTAGTCCATTTACATTGGGCAAATTAAGGAAAATACTCTATCATTTATCCTATCTTTGTGAGACTAAAGTTTTATGTCTATCTTTTATCATAACTAAGGAAAAGTATAGCTATCTGTTCTTCACCTCCATCAAAGACCCCAGAAGGATATAATATTACATAAGTTAACAGTAAGTGCATTGTAAGCAACTTCCAAAACTCTAGAATTGACAGAGACATCTCACTGCCTGGACAGTCACCCAAACTTCTTCTGTTACGTGGGGCATCCATCTTCAGCCTACAGGCCCACAGCATATGGCAGACTTTTCCATAAAGCAGAAACCCTGAAGGACCATCTCACTTTTAGGAAAGTTCAGCAGTCATTTTTCTGTGGGTCCTGCATGTCCAGTTCATACAGCATACCATCAAGCAGTCCAGGCAAGAGCAGTTGCTTGCCCAAATGACTAACCAACTCCATAAGGAGCCTCTTCAATGCCCATCATCCTCTTGAAGTAGATTGGTACTGCCAGAAGCAGATGTGTCTCATTGCCATGAAAAGTCTTAAGTTCTTAAACATTTTAAATGCCATATTCTGTTTGTCTTTGAAAGCTTTGAAGAATAACTATCCATCTGAAATATATCTCTGAACATCTAGAAAACCTAACATGACTACAAGCTTGACTATTATAGATGACTATCTATTAACCTGTATTTCTTAATTATATATTACATTTTTAAATGAGTTGCACAAACACAATACCTTAATTAAGAGCAGAAATATACATATAATATAACTGACCTTAAATTTGAATCAATAAACCAAGATCCATACCAATGCAAAGTATTCATCTCTATAGCATATCCCTTTTTAAATGTAAGCAAACATCTATAAACAATCATTTAGGAAATTTGGGCATTGGTCTCTAAACTACTTCCTGCTGATTAGGGGCACTGTTAATCATGTCTGTCATGGGGGTATCCTGTGTGGTAGGTCCATCTCAGCCAGCAGTCTTGAAGTTGTCATGGATGTTGGACCTTTTGGGCCATTGCTTCAGGGGGTCTTGTTTGATCAAACCATATTAGTTGGTAATGAATCCACAGCTTTCTATCCTTTGTGGAAACAAAAGCAGAACCTCTTTTCCAAAGCAATATATCCTTAGACCCAAATTTTGAAGTCAAGATACCTTTAAAATACATGTTGGTTTAGCTTAGCAGCCCATACATACAATGAAATGTCTCTCTGTACTTGGCTCATTCACAGTCAAAAAATTCAAAGAAAACACAATAATATACATAATCCAAACTGTGTATATTCCATCTTTACATGGCTTATTTTTCTTACTCTACTACATTTTTTATAAGTTTAATATTTATTTTATTATCTTTACTCCTTTAATCTATGACTGTCTGTACTCTTTTTTCCTCTCTCAAGCCTATGTACATTTGTCCAACACTGTGACCCATTTAGAGGTCTTTTCCATCTGAATTTGTCTTCATAGCATGCATATCTGTAATTATTTTCTGACCAGGAGCGCTTTTAAAAAAAAAAAATGCTAAGCTCGCATGTCTAGGACCAACTCTGTGGCCCTGCCTGTTGGCTCTGCCCAGTTCAACATGGCAGAGGTGTGTTCACTGCCTCTCAGAGCCATGCACACCACCCTAGCTCCAGGGTCACAGCGGGTCTGTCATCATTAAACAATTTGTAACATGCTACGCACGGACCCCATTTAATTGCAGGACCTCCCAAAAGAGCCAGAGTTCATTCTGCCAGCACAAACCAGGAAGCCCTCCCCGAAAGAAGCCACACAGCCTTTGCTGCCAATGCTGAGTCAGGAAGACCTCTCTAAAGGAGCCACGGTGCCCCTGCTTGCTACCAGCAAACAGAGTCCATCCAGAAAAGAAAATGTGGCTACCAAAAAGCTACACTAAACTCAGTATTTTGTGTGTGTCTAGAATTCCTTTTCAAGCTCTCTCAGGTTTTATGTGGATATAGTGCCTTGCATTGGCGAAGGAGAAAGATGCCTGCCCTAGAACTTTACTGGTAAACCACAAGCCTTGTGATAAAATACAAAATAGGAATGGGTTAATTTAAGGTGTAAGAGTTAATAAGAAGCCTGAGCTAATAGGCTGAGAAGTATTTTAATTGATATGCTTTTTGTGTGATTATTCCGGGTCTGGGTGGCTGGGAAATGAACAAGAAGTCTCTGCCTACATCTGCCTGTCTCATTTATATAAAATACAGCTGACTATTTTTCCATCCGTTCCTCACCATGGTTCCTTCTGGGGGGGAAAAAGAAGAGTGCAAAGTTTGTGGCAGGTGACTGAGGGGTGCTAGCTCTCTGTAGCGCCTTGCACATTTGAAAGTATGTATTCATCAATCTCTGGTGCAAGTAAAATAATAATTTTTGGGCTAGGGAGGTGACTCAGTTCATAAAAGTAATCGGCAGGCTAGAGAGATGGCTTTGTGGTTAAGAGAACTGGCTACTCTTCAAGATATTCCGAGTTCAGTTCCCAGTACCCACATGGCAGCTCACAATTATCTATAAGTCCTGTTCCCAGGGATCCGACACCCTCACACACACACACACACACACACACACACACACACACACACACACACGTGCGCGCACGCACGCACATATATATATGTGAAATACCAATGCACATAAAGTGTAAATAAATTATCTTTAAAAAGCTGATTGGTATACAAACCTGATGAGACAAATTCAGTCCCCAGAACTCATGTAAAGAGCCAGACATGATGGTATGCATCTGTAACCCCAGCCCTCCTACAGGGAGATGGGAGGTAGAAAGATCAGTTAGCCTGGAATACATTGTGTAGTAGAAACAAGAGAGATCAACCCCAACAAAGTAGATGGTGAGAACCAACCCCCAAATTTGTTTCCTGACCTCCACATGTGTGCATATACAAACACACAGTCACACTCACACATGCACAAAATAAAATATATTTTAAATTTTAAAAAATCATTTAAGAGGCTCAACTCATTGAATTAGACATAGAAACTGGAAGGAAACTGACTGTTAATGCCCTGGTATCCAAGCTCACGGTCAGTGGCTCCTAACAGGAGACAGTGGGTCAGTCTCAGCTAAGCAAGCATTTTATCCAACTGGTAGTAGAAGGAAAAGGCAAAGAAATTATTTCAAATAAGAGAAAGATTCCATGTACTGCAAATGTTCATGTGGGAAAGAAGGTGAATAGCCTCTGGATGCTGAGGAGGCCCCTGTTACCTCAGTCAAGGAGCTGGAGTCTCCTAGCAGATTGCTGTGCCTGGAAATAGTTCCTCCTCTGAGCTCAGGATAAGCCCAGGTATAATCTTTATTTCTACCTATAATAGTCATTGTGGCCATCTGGTCTTTTGAGCCATAGAACTGTATGCTGGTAAGTGTGTACCATTTAAACAACAACGTCACAAAAGTTGGGTAGAATATCATGGGACAATGTTATGTCCTTCCTGGGATGAGTCTTATGCTGTTTTAGGCTGTGGGGACACACTCTTACTCTGTGACATTTCTGGTTTTAGTTTTTGTTATTTTGTTTTTCGAGATAAGGTTTCTCTATGTAGCTTTTGAGCCTGTCCTGGAACTCACTCTGTAGACCAGGCTGGCTTCGAGCTCATAGAGATCCGCCTGCCTCTGCCTCCCTGAGTGCTGGGATTAAAGATATGTGCCACCACTGCTTGACTTCTATTACGGTTTTTAAAATATCCGCAGGAAAATCAAATACTGGCATTTGAGAGTGTCGTAATAACCAGACATGTTCGCTGTCATTTAATGAAGATGATAAACCCTGGGTGTAGCACAATATATGAAGTATGTTGTACACAGACTGTCTGCAGTTGAGAAACACTGGGCTTCCACAAACCCAAATGAACCTCACATAGCGTGTGTGCGTGTGTGTGTGTGTGTGTGTGTGTGTGTGTGTGTGTGTGTGTGTGCCTCATGTGTGACTCCTCAAGACACTATGTACATTGCTTTTTCAGACAGGGACCTGGGCTCACCAAGTAGACTAGACTGGCTAGTCAGTGAGCCCCTGGGACTTGCCCGTTTCTACTTCCCCAGAGCTAGGAGTACAGAAACTACAACACTTCCCATGCTGGCAGTTCCCCAGCTTCTCTTGTGGTTAGGGTTTAGGGTTCTCTCATCCTAATGTGCCGTGCGCATTACTCATTGAACCATCTCTCCAGCTCATCACTTAGAAAATCTGGGGCTGGGCAGTAATGGCACGCGCCTTTAATCCCAGCACTCGGGAAGCAGAGGCAGTCAGAGTTCAATGAGTTTGCAGCCAGTCTGGTCTACAAAGTGAGTTCCAGGACATCCAGGGCTACACAGAGAAACCCTGTCTCAAAAAACCTAAATCAATCAATCAATCAATCAACCAACCAACCAATCAATCAATCATCTGTAACTCCAATCACAGGCAATCCAATGCCCCCTTCTGGTCTCTGTAGACACAAACCATGTACATGGTATACAAACATACACTCAGGCAAACACCCATACACATTAAATCAATAAAATTTTTTAGAATATATAACACCCCTTTTTAAAAACCTACAAATTTGAACTTGGTTGGTGAGAGACTGCAACATGTTTCCACGAAGGGCTCTCTTCAATGCAGTGGAGAACAGTTTCCGTTCGATAGATTCACTTGGGACTGAACCCAGCTTACACACGCTCTGAATCAATGGGGAGGAGGAAAGGCCAGTCCCTCCAGCGGCCCACAGCACACCCCGATTATAGTCTTGTTGATTTGTGGGTTGTTAAGACTTTGAGGGAGGCTACAGGCAGGGCCCGAAATCGTGGGCTGCAGCTGCTGGCGTGATAGATTGTGCTGGACACTGATTCTTGGGAATGGAAACCTGAGTCTGCAGAAGGCACCACCGTATCCTGCGGTGCCAGGCAATGTGTGTTGGCAGCTGAATCTTGGCTCCACAATAAACTCAGCCCTCACAGGCAGTCGGGCCACAGAAATTTACGAGCCCCGAGGAACGCGTGTGACCAAGGCTGCTCAAAGGAGGAGGCAATACATTGTACAGGGCTGACTGTCAAATACCATGCTAGGGATTCTTCAGTGGTCCCCGGACTTGGAGATTACATCTTTAACACATCAGTAACTTAGCCCCTGGTTAGCAGGGGCTCACTGGGGCATGACTAATCAGCGGATGAAAGTGTCTTTGTGGGGATTAACTTTAATGAAAAGAAAAGGGATAGTTATTCAGGGGGCTGGAATTCCTCCACAAATCAAAGGGCGCCCTGACACACAGGTTCATAAGGTAAGAATGAGGCCATTGTGGGGGAAATTAAGGAATGGGTACTTTTTATATAAATCACAGGTCAGGGCTCCTTGGTTTTGTGTTCCCTGGGAATCGGGACTTCAAGGTTTTCAGGTGTATTTAGGGAGGTTGAGGAGTCTTTACAGAAAACCAGATGTCCTGTGTCTTTATTAGCCCTTTCTCAGTGGCTTCCAGGATGCCTGGCAGCTCGCCCGCTGTGTCAGGAAGAAAGTGGCCACTGCTCACTCCACATGAGCGCATATAGTCCCATTCTGAATCTATTGCCTGCCCTGTAGGTCAGTCTCCTAGACCGTGGAAATGACCCTGCTCAGCCAGCGAGCCAGGTAAGACGCTTCTCTGCTCCTCACAGTGAACACAGGTAGGCCAGGAGAAGCTTCCCTTTATAACTGGTCATACTCACTCCACAGTGATGTCCAAGTCATAGCCCCTGCCTGATGCTGTGACACACCTATCACCAATGCCACACTCCTGCCCGGACTCCGTCATGAAGGAGCTACCAGATAAATCCAGATGCATTCCACGAAGCAGCGGGCTTCTAACCGTCAATCTTATATAATACAGGGACCGAAGAACCATTTTGGATTGAGAAAGACCAAAAAGATATGACAACGTAGGTCGGCTGCAATGTCACTCAGACAAGTGCTGCCCTAATGAAGGCACAAGTAGGACACACGCACCTGTCTTAGGAGCTAGGAAGAACCAAGAGGACGTCTTCAGTCTTAAATTTCCTACCTGTATAGCGGCTACGTAAGATAGGTCTTGTTTTGTTTTACGGATTTTTGTTGTTGGTGTTTTTTTTTTTTCGTTCTGGGAACTGAACCAGGGCCTCATGCTTGTTTGGCAAGCGCTCAACCATTGAGCTACAGCCCCAGCCCACGAAATCATATTGTTGTTCGTATAGAATACACAATACACATGGAAATATTTAGGGTTAATATAGATAGTATCAAGTGTCTGCAACTGAGACCCAAAAGGTTCATGGGTGACGGGATAGTCCAGTGGATAGTGTGCTTGCTGCATAAGCCTGAGACTTGAGCTCTGACCACCAACACTCAGGGAAAAGCCAGGGTGGCGTACACCTGTAATCCCCGTGCTGGAAACAGGAGGACCCTGGGTGCCAGTCTTACCAATTAACATGGTCTCAGTTCAGTGAGGGTGCTATCCCAAAAGTTGTGATGGAGTGAGAACGAGGAAGACACCCAGTAAGACAGGGATGCTCATGGCGCAGCCACAGGGAAGCAGGCAGTGGAAATGCCTGCCTTCTAGGCTTCCTTCCTTTACCCTTCTCCTCCTTCATCCAGCTCTCTCACCCCATGGAATGGAGCTGCTTGAATTCAGGGGAGTTGATTCTCTCTGGCAACACCCCATAGACACACTCAGAGGCATGCTTTGCAAATCTCTCAGGAGCTGCTCAAGTCAGTCAAGCTGCCAGTCAACATTAACCACCACACACAAAGGCAGTGAGAAACGCAGCAAAATTCGCGAGACTAAATGGAAAATGCACAGGCATTAATTGTACTATTGTTCCAGTTTTTGTGTAGGCGCTATACTTTTTCAAAATAGAAAGTGACAAAGCCAAGCAAAACAACCAAAACTAGATGTATTTTAACAGCAGGAAGAAAAAATATCAAACAGAAGGCCTTGGCTGAATTCCTGTTGTTGCTGCCAGCCAGAGAGAGAGAGAGAGAGAGAGAGAGAGAGAGAGAGAGAGAGAGAGAGAGAGAGAGGGAGAGGGAGAGAGAGAGGGGACATGAAAGCTCTGGGACTGCTCTGACTCTGTGGTTTATACCCGCCAACATGTGCAAACATAGGGTCTACAGCTCTCACACCATCCATTTGGGAGCTGGAGCAGAGATTCTTTTCAAGACAGTTTCTTAATAGATTAGCTTTGTGTCTCATAGACATGCAAGATGGCTGCGGCATTTCCAGCCATCACGGCTGCTTTCCAGGAGGGAAATGGGTTGAAAAATAAAGATAGAAGGAAAAGGAAAGCTGCCCCAGAAGCCTCCATAATGCAGGTACAAATAAATGTGCTCAAAATGCTGGTGTTTTCTGATGACTTCCTCTCATGAAATGACAACGGTCAGGTGTCAGAGAAAGTGAGCAGGAGACTGAGTCAGGTCTGGCTTGTTTTTTCCTCTCTACACGGTTTTGTTCAAACCACTCTGCCTGTCTTGGTCAGTCTGTGTCTCTTTACTGTGAAATGAGAAATCTAAGATGGATTATCCTGAGTTCTCCTTTGGTAGCAAATCTGTGGAAGAAATAACATTTATTCTTTTTTTTGGTCTGAAGTGCACAAAATTTCTAACTGAAACTAGCTTGAACAATTGGATTTTTCCTTTTTCTTTTCTGTTTCTCAAATAGTCTGCCTGCCTGGGTCACCCATTTACCTGGGACTGGAGGCAGAAAGCTGGGCAGGTGGGGGGAGGGGATTGCTCCGGGTGGCTTTTCTGCTTCAAGGGCCTGCCATCTGCTAACCTGGGCTTCTCCATGAAGCTGCAGGTGCAGCTGTTGCAGGCAGGTGTGCACATGCACATCAGGACGAGACAAGGTGCACAGGACATTGGAACACTGTCACCCTGTCCTCTTGGACAGGCAGCGTCCCTGGAATCCTCCGGGCTACTGTCCTCTTCCACATATCTGCACAGCATTGGCAAAGAGTATGGTTTAGGCTAAGAGGCTTAGAGTAACCGACTGTGGTCAAACAGACTTTGGGTAGCCAGCCATTCTGCAGATCCTTTACTTACAGTGGGAGCTTACTTTGGAAAATAACTTTCCTTCCAGATACCACAGTATGGTTCATACATATCAAAGGCTGACATATAATTGCCTCATCCTCTAAATGAGCAGGGACCACTCCACCTTCTGTAAGGAAATATCTCGCTTACTGACTGCTCCAAGAAAAAGAGGGAAAGAAAACACAGGTCAGATGGAGTATGGACGCCCCTGGAGTTTGTTCACTATAAGTATTGACTCATTTACATCTATGTATTAATTTAACAAATATTTATTGAGTATATACAATCTCCCAGGGGCTGATGAAAAGCTATAGTCTCTGCTATTAAATAATTTGCAGTCTGGTAGTGAAACAGGCACGCAGACAATTAGAGTAAATGTCATTAATGGCAAGAGTCAGGAGGAAGGAATTCTTAAGAACTGGGAGACATCACAAAGGGAAGTCACAACTGACTCAGTGCTTTGGATTTTCATTACATTAATCATGCTATAAAACATGGGCAAGATGGAACATATGTATGTGTGCATGTGCATATGTGTGTGTGCTGTGTGCTTGTGTGTCCCTGTGAGGGCTGTGTGCATGTGCATGCCTGTATGTGTTTGTAGTGTGTGCTCTATGTGTGTATATGTGTATGGACCTGAAATGACTTTGTTTCTTTTTCCTCTTTTTCTTCTCGTGCCTTTTCCTTCCTCCCTCCCCTTACCCCATATTTTCTGCAGCAGGTCTCACTATTTCTCGCAGACTGTTCTCAAACTCTTGGACCCTCCTCTTGCCTCAGCCTCCCAAGTGCTGGGATTCACTTCCTTCCTGTCTAAGACTTAAGAAACCAAACATCCTGTATGCACTTTTCTTTTTTTGGTGATTCTTGTGATTCGCAGGCAAAGTGAAAGGCTGCTGTCTGCTCTTTCTTCTCTATGAGTCTCAACTCAGCCTCATTGTTTCCTGTGGCCTGGGAGCTTTTCCATCCCGTCCTACTGGCCAGTGTTTGCAGTTAAGGGCAACTCTTTCCATTGGTATCAGCAACCTAGCACACCGGGTGAAAAAAGTGTCCAGCGCCCTGCCCTCTACACACACGTGGTCCCTGCAGCACACCTCTCGTACAAGGTGGGGCCGTGGAGGACAAAGGGTTGAGAAACAGAGTCATAAAGCCAACATGAGATTTAGATGAAATTTAGAAAGATATTTGGTCTGGGGGTGTGGCTCAGTGACAGAGCACCTTCTCAGGCACAAGGCCCTCCCTACACATGGTACTGGCACAATAAGCTTCTTGCAGATGTGACTACAAGCCAATTTGATTGGAATGATTACCCAAGTAAGAGTCTCTCTACCCAGATGACTGTAGGTTGTGATAAATTGTCAATCAAAACTAACCAGAATAATGTACAATTTAAAAAAAAAAAACTAAAGAAGGCAGTCACAAAAAATGGGTAAGAAAAAGAGTTATCAAGAACAAATAGAAAATAATTTAAATAAATATAGAACTACTGGAAGTAAAACATAAAAACTGAAATATAAAATGTAATGGGAGGTTAGGTATCAGGTTAGGTACAGCTGCAGAGATGATTTGTTAAATGGATGGCATGTGAGAAGAAATTCTGAGCACAAAAGCAAAGAAAGATGGTCAGGTTGGATTGAGAAGAAGCATCTGCCTATGATGCCTAAAATGCCAACTGCAGGTACAAAAGTATAAATACACTCACAGCAGATAGAGGGAAATGTATATCGATGTGAAGGCGTGGCATAAAAGAGTTGCAGTGGGTTTATAGCACGGGACATAACAACAGTCAAGGTGACAAATGTTAGAAGACAAAAAGGGAATGCAGTGTGACAGAGTATGAAGACATGTAATACATTAGACACAACTGAAACAAATTTCTAAACACATTGAGAAACCTCAAAAAGTTGAAAGGAAAAACATTTGCAAATTTTAAGAATACCCTTACATTAGCTGACCATCTAGACAGAGTATCAGTGAGGATACAAAAGACATGGATAATTCCAGTTTGAGCTGATGCATAGAGCAGAGTTCAACTAGTAACAGAGGAATATACATAACCCCCTATTGTACATGTAATATTCTTCATGCATTATGATAGTCAAAATATATCTCAATACATTTAAACCATTTTAAACCATAAAATGTATTTATGATCAAAGAAAAGTTAAATTAGAAACTGAAAATGGAAAAAAAATAGCTCTCTAGTATTTGTAAAGTAAACATACCCTGGAACTGAAGGAGAAGCCATGAGAGGTTGGAAAATATCCTGAACTTGACCAAATGGCAACAGACAATATCAAAATTTTGATTGCAATTCAATTTGGCAAAAAAGATAATTTATAGTTCTAAACACTTACACTGAAAACTCTAAAATCAGCAGTATAATCTTTGCCTCAGATGAATAATGGGAAAAGAGACCAATTCAGACATAAAATAAATACAAGGCTGGAAATAATAAAGGATGGAGTAGAAACTAACAAAAAGAAAAATAACAGGAGAAATCAGTAAAATTAAAAAAATGACTTTTCAGAAAAAGCTGCAAAATATATAAAGTTTTTAGTAAATGACAAATGGAAAAAACAGAAGAGTCAAATAGCAAACTGAGAACCAGCTCAAAACCAAAGTGTTATGAAGAAATAAGTAGACAATTTCATGTAAGAAATGAGATGGTTTAGAATATGAAATGGTTAAATTTCTAAATTGACACACTACTAAAACAAATTTAAGAGAAAAAAATAACCTTAGTAAAATTAAAAATAAAGACACTGAATTATCTGTATTAAAATTCTTGAAACAAAATAAAACAAAAACAAGCAACAGTAATAAAAAAACAAACAAACCCTGCAAAAGTCTAGATGGCTTTATTGGTACATTTTTTACACTTAAAAAGTATCCATCCTACCCAAACTCTTTCAAAAACATAGTAGAATCATCAGTTTCTAACTAATTCACTGGTGACAATACTAGCCCGGCATCAAAAAAAGACATCAGAAGAAAAAGCGCTGCAGACAAACATCTTTTTGAAAAGGTTTGTTTTTCTTTTATGTGCATGAGTGATTGTCTTCATGTGCGTATGTGCACCATGTGCATGTACGATGCGGGTGGAGGCCAGAACATGGTGTCAGACCCCCTGGAATGGATTTACAGGTGGTTGTGAGCTGCCATGTGGGCTAGGAACCAAATTCAGATCCTTTGCAAGAGCAGCCAGTGCTCTTAACCACAGAGCCATCTTTCCAGGCCTGAGTCTGGTCTCTTTTCCAGCACTTGCTCTGTATACTTCCGGTGAATGTCTACTCAATGTCATGACAATTGTAAAACAGAGAGGAGATGACGGGAAATTCATGTCCAATAGGTTTGGGATTTCACTTTCTGATGTGGGAACCTTCTGGAGATGGATGGAGGTGATGGCCGCAGAGCAGTATGGATGTATTTAACCACGCAGAACAGCACATTTAGAAATGGATAAATGGTAACTTTCATATTGTGAATATTGTGTATTTTTTATTTGAATAAAAACACCAAGAAAAATAATATGAGAATGAATAACCCAATTTTACAATTATCAGACATTTAAGCAGATATTCATCAGAGGTATGTAGAGGTACTGGAAAAGAAGCTGAACGTGATTAGCCCACTCTAATGGCTGTACCTGATTAGAGATTAGTTCTCCCAGAATTAGTGAGAGGGTGGAGAGATTGCTATTTCCACATAGTGCCAGTAGGAATATAGAATGATATGGCTTGATGAGTTTTAAAATTGTAAGTATGCACATAGCATATAACAGAAAATTCACTCTTATCTATTCAAGAAAAATTTGTCCATACAGGTTTTTAAAAATCAGTATCGTTAATAACAAAACCAAACTGGAAACAACTCTACTGGTCATGAACAAGTGGGCGAATCACAGGGCGGTTCCATGTAGAGGAATGACAGAGCAGAACAAGCGATCAGTGCAGTTACAGACACTGATATGTACAACAACATGGATCACATTAGTTGCTTTTTAAATTTCGTTTTTATTTGGGGGCATGATAATTATGTAATTTCCCCTTCCCTTTCCTTCCTCCAAGTCCTCCCATGAACTTCTCCTTCCCCTCTCTCTTTCAAGTTAATTGCTGTTAAGGATGTGTATGTGTGTGTGTGTGTGTGTGTGTGTGTGTGTGTGTGTGTGTGTGTATTTCTAAATACATAAATATACTCTACTAAGTCCACATGTGTTACTGATGTGCATATGTTCTCAGAGCTGAGCATTTGGCAGTGGATGCTCATTACTTCTGTAGCCACTGTGATATCAAATCGTGAGAAGGAGGAACAATTCACCATCTGAGAGGTTTTGATTCCGGGCCTGTGGTGAAGCATAACAAGTGGTAATTTTTTAAAATATTTGTTTTATTATCTATGTGTATGTATATATGTGTACATGTATGTGCATGTCTGTTCAGGATCCCTCAGAGGTAAGAAGGGAGTCTTGAATCACCTGAAACTGGGGTATAATAGCTGTTTGTGAGTCACGCCATGTGGGTCCTGGTACCTGAAATTGGGTCCTTTGACAGTGCAAGCTTTTAACCACTGGGCCCCCTCTCCAGACCCAAAGTCCTTCTTAACATCATGGTAAATAGGAAATGGAGAATGAGGAAGGGATTGTGTACCAGGTACAACCTACAAAGTCACGACCCCTGGGACCTGCTTCTAGCAACTTGGTGCCATACCTAGACCCTCCCAGAATAGTGCCTCTGCTGGGAACCAATCAAGTATTCAATACATGAACTTTTGGGGGATATATTCATATTCAAACTATGACAACCACATATGTGAATGGAGTGATATATCCCAAATGCAGAATATGATTACTTCTGTTTGGAGACCTACGGCTACCGGTTGGGGAAAAAAGCATTAGGTACATATCTTACAGACAGTGTTCATGTATGCTAAGTGTGCATATCTGTTCAGGATTCCTCAGAGGCAAGAAGAAGGTCTTGAACCTCCTGAAACTGGGGTAATAGGTGTTTGTGAGTCACATGACGTGGGTCCTGGGATCTGACCTTGGTTCCAACATCTTTTAAAGCTTCACAATGTACATTCACATGATGCAAGTGATGGTTTTAACTTGGCACAATCTGGAATCACTGAGAAAGAGAGTCTCAACGAGGGACTATCTGAACCAGGTTGGCCTGTAGTCGTGTCTGGGGAGGATTGACTTGATCACATGACCTGGTGTGAGAAGACCTGGTCAGCTGTAGACAGCATCATTCCCTGGCTTTGGTTCTGGACTGTAGGGGTGGAGGAAGGGAGCTGAGTAGCAAGCATGCCTTCATTCGTTTCTTTCAGCTCCTGACTGTGGATGTGATGTGACCAGCTGCTTCACGTGTCAGCCAGCTTGTCTGCCTGCGACAGACAGACAGACTGTGACCTGTAATCATGAGCTAAAAGAAGCCGTTTCCCCTACGTTAGTCACTTTTGTTAGGGTATTTTATCACAGCAAAGACAGTACACACACACACACACACACATACACACACACATTATTTTGTTTTGTTTTGTTTGTTTTAAGACAGGGTTTCTCTGTATAACAGTCCTGGCAGTACTAGAACTCACTCTGTAGACCAAGCTGGCCTAGAACTTACAGAATTCACCTGCTTCTGCCTCCTGAATGCTGGGATTAAAAGCGTGTGCTGTGCCATCATACCTGGTAGATATATATACATATATATACATACATATACATAAGTATTATATTACTACGTATAATATAGATACAGATATTTCTTGTTTGGGAGAGAGTATGGTGTATGTGTGTGGTACACACGTGAGTGTGTGCCTCTGCTCACGCGTACAGAGGCTAGAGCAGGATATTAAGCATAATCTCTCTTTGCCTTATTATCTTAAGACAGGGTCTCTCATTGAACTGGCAGCCCACTATTCTGGCTAGGCCAGCTAGCTTATAAGTTGCCAGAATGATCTGTCTCATGCCTGACTTTTTATGTAGATGCTGGGGATTTAGCCTCAGGTCCTCAAGCTTGCAGAGCAAGTACTCTTACTCCCTGAGTCATCTCTCCAACTTTTATTATTCATGTGTACATGTTTGATGTGTCTGGATGCATGTGTATGTGAGGACATGCACACATGTGGGTACTCAGCAGAGCCAGGAAAGAGCCCTGGATCACTTAGAGGTAGAGTTACAGGCATTTGTGAATTACCTGATGTCAGGCCTGGGATCCGAATTCTGGTCCTCACAACTGAGCAGCAAGTACTCTGAATCACTGGGCCATGTCTCCAGCCCTTAAGATGAATTTTAAAATAAGACAATGTTTTATAGGGTTTTGACTTCTCACTCTGTGGATTTCTCTGGCTCTGCTGAGCTTCCTTTTCTTAGCAGTCCCTTTAAGTGCTCACAGGATCTGGAACACTGCAATTTTTCTGTGGGTTTGAACGGAGACTGTTTTTCCCAGTCAAGCGCTCTCCCTCTGGACCTCTGCTGGCTCGTCCTCACTTCTAATCTCAGTTGTTAGTTTTCTTTTCCGTATGCAAGTGACTTCTTAATAATGTTCCACACTTTTCCATGAAAGTAATTTCCCGGGGCACTAGCCACCGGGTTTGGCTGGCAGACGGGCTGGCTCCGCTCCTCTAACTGGTTAGAGTCTAACTGGTCTCAGGCCTCTTCACTTTATAACCTGGGCAATGTGGTGGCCAGCTTCCTGTGACAATGATGAACACTGGGAAAATCACTTTAAAGAGGCAGGGATTTCTTGGGGCTCTCTGTTTCAGAGGCTTAAGTGCATGGTTGCTTGGCTTTATCGTTTTGAGGCCTGTCCAAGGCAGGGCATCATGGTGGAAGCATGTCATACAGGAGACCTTTCCATATGTGGTGACTAAGAAACAGGGAAAGGAAGGGGCCAAGACCCCAGCAACCTCTCTAAGAGCATGTTTACAATGACCTAGGTTCCTTTCACTAGACCCTACCTCCTAAAGGTTCCTCCACTGAACAGGCCAGTGACGTACTGGCCATGAGTATATGGCCTCTGCATGACAATTAAACCCAAATCTTAATGAGCAATTATACTATTGAGCTTCTTAGGAGTCCCCACATGGCTCCTGTGAGGAGTGAATGAGTAGGCACTCAACAGCGGCCTGGCCAGCACTGAATCCTAGCCTGAGCCTTACTCCAGATCAGGACTTTTGTCCCCACTCCAGAAATGACCTTCTACCGCCTCTCTCTCTCTCTCTCTCTCTCTCTCTCTCTCTCTCTCTCTCTCTCTCTCTCTCTCTCTGTAGAGACCAATGTCAAGTGTCTTTCTCTGTCACTTTCTATTTTTTTTGATGCAAGATCTCTCGGAAAACCTGGGGTTCACAGATTGGGCAAGATGAGCTGATGAGGAAGCTGGGGATATCCTTCTGTCTCCATCTCCGGCACTGGGCTCACATTGGCCTTTTAAACGGGTGCTGAAGATCCAACTCAGGTCCTGACACTTGCAGGGCAAGCACCTTACCAAGTAAGATATCTACAGCACCCCTCTGCCTACTTTTGTAAGTCAGGTTTTGTTAGAGCACAGACTACTTGTTCATTCACGTATCGCCTGTGGCCACATTCCTGTCGCACTGGAGCAAAGCCATTTCCCATCTGACCTTTAAAGAAAAGCTCAGCTTGTTAACTCTCTGGACCTCTGTCCAGGTTTGGGGGATAGGGGACGGCCCATTATTAGACTGTCAGTTTTCAAGACTCAGAAAATGGCATGGGGCAGGAACTATAAAGCAGTGCTGTTATCCTGGCCTTCAATCCATCTGGCTCTGAGTGCATGGTGAGCCACTCACTGGCCATCACTGAATTGCTCTCTGTTTCACTTGCCAAAAAAAAATCTCCGCTCACCTGGTAAGGATCTGATGAACAACTGTCTGAGCTTCTCAAACTGAAATGCAGAGTCTAGAACAGCAGCCCTCAAGTTTCAGTCAGCATCCAAACCACGGGGAACCACCAGAAGGAAGCAGAAAGCTGAGCCCCCCCTCCTAGAAATGCGCATTTCATAGGTGCTAAGTGAAAACAGCATTCACGATAGTCCATGTTTTATGGCCACTGCCATCGGTGGTTCCCCCAGCTCTGAGAATTTCTGCCCTACGAGGTGGTTCTCCACCAGGCTGCTTTCAAACTCTAGACACCCAGGTCACAGTGCAGAGCAATGAAATCAGAACCTCTGGGAGGGTCGAGGCTTCCTGAGTGACTCCAGAACACAGCAGAGGTTAGCCAGCAGCAGGGGAAGAGTCCCTGGGTCTTCTCCTCGTTTAGTGCAATGCCATTTACACTGTTGAAAACTTAGATAGGATGCTGATCTGTTATGAAGGAGAGCACAAAATCTGTGGGGTTCACAGCATTTTATGCTTGTACTATGGTTTTTGGTTTTACCTGGTGGCCAGAGACAGAGGTCATCTGCACGAAAGCAGGTTTAGCTTTAGAAGAGGCTGAGAGCCAACTGTAATTCTGAACAACGTTTGTCTTCTTCCTTCTACATGTTTACATCTGCAATGGTTCATTTCCATTAAACTTGACTAGGTTTGGAATCAAGTAGGAGGCAAACCTGTGTGTCCATGCTTGCTTCCAGGGAGTGTTAGCTGATCAACTGAGGAGGGAGACCCACCCTGAATGCCAACTGTGAACCTCTCTACTCAGTTGGCTGGGGTCACCAACTGAATAAAAGGAGAAAAGGTGGAAGCTAAGACTACATCTTCTTTCTCTGCGTCCGGACGGAAGACGCGTGTGATCAGTCGCCTCACGCTTCTGCAGGCACAGATAGAGCTGTTCTCGCTGTAGGGCCTTCCCCACAGGACAGACAGCATCCTCAAACTGTGGGTCCATTTCCTTTCCTTTTCTTTTCTTTTTCCTTGGTTTTGAAGACAGGATTTGTCCTGAACTCACTGTGTTGACCAGGCTGTCTTTGAACTCAGAGATCCATCTGCCTCTCCCTCCAGAGTGCTGGGATTAAAGGCGTGCACCACCACTGCCCAGCTGAAACCTTCCTTGTCGCCTCTCACTCCAGAGTGTTGAGATTAAAGGCGTGTGCCACCACTGCCCAGCTGAAACCTTCCTTGTCTAAGTGGCTTTTATTGGGTGCTTCATCATAGCAGTGAGGAAAATGATTAATACAACACCCAATGCAGCCAGTTTCAAGATTTTCAGGTTTTCTGCTATTATATCCAGCTAAGACTTGACTTCCTCTAAATCAATGGTTCACAACCTGTGGGTTATGACTCCTTTGGGGGCTTGAACAACCCTCTTACAGGGGTCACCTAAAACCATCGGAAAACACATATCTTTACATAACAATTCACAACAATAGCAAAATTATAGCTATACAGTAGCAACAAAAATAATTTTACAGTTGGGGGTCACTACAAATGTATTAAAAGGTTGCAGCATTAGGAAGGTTGAGAACCACTACTCCAAATTTTCCTTGCTGCTCTATATTCCCAAATATTGCTTATAAATATTTCTTTACATTTAAAGGGAGATATGCTATAGAGATTTGCATTGGTATGGATCTTGCTTTATTGATATAAATTTAAGGTCAATTTTGTTATATGTATATTTCTGCTCTTGATTAAGGTAGTGTGTTTGTGCAGCTCATTTAAAAATCTAATGTATAATTAAGAAATATAGGATAATAGATAATCATCTATAATAGTCAAGCTTGTAGTCATGTTAGTTAGATTTTCTAGATGTACAGAGATACATTTCAGATGGATAGGCATTCTTCAAACCTTTCAAAGACTACAGAATATGACATTTAAAATGTTTAAGAACTTAGGATTTTTCATGACAATGAGACACATCTGCTCCTGGCAGCACCAATTACTTCAAAAGGAAGATGGGCATTGAAGAGGCTCCTTAGGGAGTTGGTTAGTCATTTGGGCAAGAAACTGCTCTTGCCTGGACTGCTTGGTGAACTGGACATACAGAACCCATAGAGAAATGACTGCTGAACTTGCCTAAAGGTGAGATGATCCTTCGGGGTTCCTGCTTCATGAAAGAGTCTGCAAGACATTCTGCAGGACACAGAAGAAAGTGACTGACAAACTGCCAATATAGGTGGAACTGTCTTTGAAATTTCCTGCTTCATGGAAAAGTGTGCTGGATACTATGGGTCTGTAGGCTGAAGATGGATGCCCCAATGATACAGAAGAACTTTGGGTAACTGTCCAGGCAGCAAGATGTCTCTGTCAATTCTAGAGTTTTGGAAGTTGCTTACAATGCACTTCCTGTTTACTTAGGTAATATTATATCCTTCTGGAGTCTTTGATGGAGTTGAAGAATAGATAGTAATAATATAGCTTTACTTGGTTATGATAAGAGATAAAGTAAATATAAATATTATAACTATAATTCTTGCTTGATAAAGTTAAAACCTTCCTTTTTTATTTAAACAGAAAAGGGGAGGTGATGTGGGATTCTCCTCTGTATACTGTGAATACCATTAGTTAATAAAGGAACTGCTTTGGGCCTATAGCAGAGCTATAGGGGAACAGAGCTAGGCAGGAAAAACTAAAATGAATGCTGGAAGAAGGAAGGTGGAGTTAGAGATAAGCCACAGAGCCGCTACCCGAGACAGACACACTGAAACTTTGCTGGTAGGCCATGAACTTGTGGTGATGCACAGATTAATGGAGATGGGTTAAATTAAGATATAAGAGTTAGCCAATAATAAGCTAGAGCTAGTGGGCCAAGCAGTGGTTTAAATTATATAGTTTCTGTGTGATTATTTCAGGGCTGAGCATCCGTGAAACAACAAGAGGCCTCCCTTACATACTGCTCTTCCTCTGCCCTGCCCTCTCCCACCTGTAATGTACAATGGACTCCCGATGAAACTGTCAGCTGGCCTACACCAACAAGTACAGTTTTATGGAACTATGGAGTTACCATGTCTCTTCATTACCCTGAACCCTTGGAGCCTCCCTACTGCACCCAAAGTAACATTCATGCTTCACACAGCCTGTAATTACCACCTCCGGCCAACCTCCTCCACCCTGATCTTGCTCTCCACCCACGACTATGTCTGCCCTTGACAGGGCTTCTTCTCTCAGCTTCTGAGAGGAGCCGAGCAGCCCCCCTCCCCCCAGCAACATTCTCTCCCTAGTTTTCTCAACCCAACGGCCATTCCCAGAAGGTTTCCCACCTTCCTGTCTGTGGCAAATCTCGCCCCCCCCCCAGGTCACACTGTCACATCTTCTCTTGTCCCTCACGACAAGCATCAGTTTTCCATGTTTGACTCTCCCCTTCTCCCTCCTTTCTCTTTTCTCTCCCTTCTCTCGTTCATCCCTCCCTTCCTGTCTTTCCCTTCCTTTCTCCCTTCCATATGTTTTATTACATTTTTCTTGTAACTGTGACCAAACACTTGACAGAAGCAACATAGAGAAGGACGGGTGACCTGTGGCTTTCAGTTTCAGGATACAGTCCTTCCCAGTGTGGAAGTACAGCCATGAGAGCAACTCTAGCTGATCACTCACCCCATATTCAGCCTGGGAGTGGGGAGAGTTGAATGCTGCTACTCTTTCTCCTTTTATTCAGTGTTGAACCCCAACCCATGAACTAGTACTGTCAAGTTCCATACACCTCTCTGGCAACACCTTGACAGACACACCCAAAGTGTGTCACTTAAGTGATTCCAAATCCCATCAAGTTGATGATCAAGACTTTCCTTTCTCCCTGACTTCTACTCCAGAACCCAAATTCCTGTGGAAAAAAAAGACCAAGTCATTTTGTTCTCCGTTAGGCCCCTAGAGCTGAACATGGCGCTTAGTGTTTGCTGCTGGAGGCTCCCTTACAGCCTGACTATTGCTGACCCCTGACTTCTCTCTCATCACACACAGGACAATGGCATGCGAGGTCGGAGCACCCACAGCCACAGGGAGCTGCGGACCACAGTGAATGGCCTAGAGGGCGGCTGCCATCTGCCCTGTCATAGCCCCGCGTCCTTCAAAAAATGCGGAGCATCCAGATTTTATGTGATTTAAAATTCTGGCAACTGAACTAAACTTTAAAAACCAGGCCTTTGGAGAGGCCAAACAAAACACATAACACATCTGTGTGCTGGATCCAGCCTGAGGGCTGCCAGTTCGCACCCTCTGCCGAGATCCAGATGGATGGAATCTAAAGCCGTCCTCTGATCTGCCAGCCCACTTACCCTATCAAAGGAGGACTGGGGTTAGATGTGGTTTGGATTATCAATGTTTCCTAAGAAAGGATAGTTCTTTGAACCTGAATTTGATGCTGGACTTCAAGGCTGGCCCCAGGACGGAGGGAACTGAGCTAGCCTGCCATCCAGTGAACATTCCTTTGTACCTGGCAGTGCCAAGAATAGGGCAGCCCTCTGGGCAGTGGCTAGAGATCAAAGACTTAAGCTGTGCTGCCCCCCAGCCAGTCCCCTAGTCAGGCCTGCCTCCTACCCAGCCCCTTTGGTACTGGGCTTCAATCTGAATTCCATCCATCTTACCGTAGCAGGTCTCACAGCCTCTTCTACACCAGTGACTTCCCTGGAGTCCTGGAAACCTGACCACTCCCAAGGACACCAAAGGTACTACCCTCTCTGGTCCAGCCTTGTCAGAGCGGCTTTTCATTCCCTCATCCCCCCTTCCTGCCCAAAGCAGCCCTTCAGGTCAGCCCAGTAGCTTGTTTGCTTGCTTGCTTGCTTTACTGTCTGGGAACTTCCACCATTGATTTACCTGCTCATTCCCCCTGAAAGCACTTTTTTTTCTAATGCCTTTCAAAGTACATTGTAAAAATCAGTTCTCTTTAACACGCACATTATAAACATTTGAGACCTATTACTGTTGTTTACTTTTAAGATAAAATTTGCCTTCAATGAAATGCACAAATCTTAAGTAAACAGCTGCAGAGCTTCGGGGAATGCATACTTGTGGGTAAAGCAAATTCGTGTCAAATTGTACAACATTGCCATCTTCTGCAAGGGTTTTCTGAAGCCCCTCCCCAGTCACTGTTCCACCTCACCCAAGACAGACAGCATGGTTACTAGCTGTTCTAAACCTCATCCAGACGAAACCACGCAGATCTGCCGTTCTTGGAGAGGTTGCGCATGGTGAAGTTATTTGAGATGCATCGCAGTATTGAAAGTTTTTGTTGGGCTTATTGTGTTTATTTCCAGGTGACGTTTTGTTGCATATTTCTATTCTTCTACCTGTGGGTTCATGGGCTGTTTCCAGGGGTTCATTTGGTTTTGCTTTTGGCAGATGTGGGAGGGAGGGAAATGGTGAATCAATGGAGCGTTCTTGTTTAGTTATTTAGCTGTCCTTACTCCTGGGTGAGTTAAGTATGAAAGCGCAAGGTCACTAGGTAAGTAGATGCCTGTGTCACTGAACTGTGACTATTATACCAAATGATATCAGGGCAGTGGCTCATTACCGGTAACGCTATCACCTGGGAGCTGAAGGCAGGAGGATCATGAGTTCAAAGCCAGCCTAGGCTACAGAATGAGTCTCTGTCTCAAAAAAGACATTAGCAGTCACAATTGAGTTCCCACTACTGGTCATGCCTGGCTGGATATATCCAGGAAATGGAAGACAAATATTTCCCTCCAGGAGTTTGCAGTCCGGTGAGGTAGTGACCATAAAAATGAGAACACCTGGGCATGAGGCTGTCATCTACAAAGACTAGCAATGGAGGACCCTGTGTTCCAAGCTGGGGGTGACCTGAGCGTTGGGAAAGGCTTCTTGCTGGAAGCAAGGCTTGAACGACACTTGAAAATATGGGCGGGAGAATGGGAAGATACATGAGGTTTAGATGGGACATGAGGACACGTGGACATAGGACAGGACTAGAAGACTAAAGACCAGCCGCTGCTCTGTCTAGAAGAGCCCAGTGAAGACCCAGATACAGCTGGACTCTCGGGATCTCAGGGCTCAACCCTGTCTCAGGCCCGAGGCCTCCATTTTCACAGACTCTCTTCTTTCCCTTTTTGGGACACAGTGATTTTGGTCCCAACACAATACTCGAAAACCCCCAATGTGGCCACAGAATTTTAATGTGCCTTTACATTTCTAGCTGCAGAAAACTGAAGCTGTCATTTTTCTCACTGCTCTGGGGACATTCCAGCTTTATGGCCCAGTTCCCCGGTCAGGTGGCTATGCCACAGAGCTGTGTGAGTGGGGATCGTCAGGGAGAAATGGCTATTCTGATGACATTGTGAGCCTCTCAGCATTGCCTCTTACCGTCTTTCTGTCCCGTTCCACCCACCCCCACCACATCCCCACCTCCCACCACACCCCCATACCCCCAACCCTCCCACTCCCCA
>PVIU01001012.1:0-245052 GCA_004026605.1 Ondatra zibethicus | reverse complement strand
GTCAGGAATTCCCAGCTCATCTCTAAATCTGCCTCTCCATGGACTGCTTGCATATCTTCAAAGCAGAGGGCTGGCCTCCCCCAGGATGATCTGACAGACTAGCCACAAGGCCATTAGTCACCCTCCCCTCCCCTCCTCTCTGCCATGCTGCTATGGTTCCACAGGCCAGGTGTGACTCAGTGTGGGAGGAGAGGGCTTGCAACATGACTATAATGCAAGCAACAGTGGCGGCCACCTCGGAGGCCCTAAAACTAGCCTGTCCAGGGATGGTTTCTGATATTCTTTGACTATGTCCTCAAAAAGTCACCTATTGGTGAGCTGTGGATGGTGCTCAGTGGCAGAGCCTGCTCTTGCCTAGCAAGAGCCTGGGTTTGTGCATTGGAAACACAATTTTCATATTCACATACTAATGATATTTGGAGGTGGAGTTTGAGAAGTACTTAAGGGGAGGCTCCAGAGACGGCATCGGTGGCTTTATGAGAAGAGACATAGGCTTGCTGAGCTGTCTTGCCGTGTGATGCCCCTGCCCACGCTATCAGAACAATAAGGCTGTCACTAGATGCTGCAAGTATGTCAGAGCCATGCTCTTGGAACACCCAGTCTTAACGACCATAAGTCAAATAAACTGTCTTTTGTTGTTTGTAATTTAGTCTTGAGATTAGCAAGGCTGGCCTTGAACTTGTGATCCTCCTGTCCTGGCATCTGCAGTCCTGGGATGACAGATGGGCACTGTCTTGTCCCTGGCCATCTTCTACTCACTTTAATTATCTGGGTTGAGTTGCTTAGTCCATAACAGAGAATGGACTGAGACATGGTTTTCTCTTATTCTCTTTGCTATGATTAAACACTCCGACCAAAACAGCTTGTAGGAGGAAGATGTATTTCAGCTTACACTTGAGGTGACAGTCCATTGCGACGGAAGTCAGGGCAGAACTTCAGGCAGAACCTTGAAGGCAGGCCTCCTTGTCATTTCACACAGTATTACTTCCAGTTCAGGAACTCACTTCACAGCCAAATAAATAAAGCAGGAGTCAAGGACATCCCTGGCTCACTGGCTGATGCTCAGCTGACTGGTTTATATAGCCGGGGACCACCATGCAGGGGAAAGGTACCATCTATAGTGGGCCAGGCCCTCCGACATCAATTATTAACAAAATAATCCTTCACATGCATGCAAGCAGGCCAGTCTTACCTAGGCCACTCCTCAATTGAGACCATCCTCTCAGATAACTTCAGGCCGTGTCAGCCAAGTTGACAGTTGAAACTAAACAGAATACCTCCTGCAACCTTGCTGTGTGTGTCAAGTATTCCATTCTTGTTTTCCCACAATTCCCAACACCATCTATCTCCCACTGAAGGCTCCCCTTTACTTCCAAGTTCACTAACACAGAGAAATTCAGAGTCCAATAGCACTACGGTGATCACTTCTCCCAATTCCAAACACCTCTAGAGCTCCCCTGCTAACAGAACCAGCCAGTGTGTTCCTCTCCATTACAAGACTGTGTACACCACAAAGATAAGAACTATGTTTGAGTATTCACTGCACCCAGAATAAAGCTTGCTACATAGCCATATTCCTGGATACTTTAGTCAGTGATGAAGCACTTTTAGCTTTTGGGTTTCAGCTTTCTTGTGTGTATTTACTGGGCGATTTTAAGCTACTTGTCACTTTTTTTTTCTGTAGCAGAACACGGTGCAACAGCAGCATCTCTTCACTTTCCCAGAAGCGCTATTTTCTGCTCTGGAATGCAGGGAACACTGTGGGAAGCTGGGACACCTATGCTAACAGGAGACCCCTGAAAACAGGGTGAAACAGATGGTCAGGTTCAAGGGTTCACGAGTACTTCCAAGTTACGTTTCTGAAGGGAAAATCGCAATGGTAGTCCAAGACAAATCCTCTCTCACTCCTCTGCTTGAAAACCCCACTGGCTCAGCAGAGTGAAATTCAGCTGCTCCTGTCTGCACTTGGTCTGCACACAGAGCTCCCGACAACCACAGCTCTCCTGAACCCTGTCCGGGGCTTTCTTTTCTTATCAGTGGTAATTATTTACTTTGGTGGGGACTTGCCAAGCAAAATCTAAACCGGTGCGCCCTGGAGATTTCCCCCAAACTGAGCTCAGGTTCTCCTCCAAAGTAGCGTCAGACTAAGTGTAAACTGTTACCAAAGTTGTATTTCCAAGACGCTCAGAAGAAAAGCTACCACGACACTGTTTACAATGGGGAAAGCTTCTTATGCCACGCATTTCTCCCTAAAATAGCTAATCCTGGAGAGAATGGGAACCAGACAAATTGAAAATATCTCCTTGGAGCTTTATCTGATGGACTAAATGGCATGGCAGAGAGAGATCACACAAGGGAAGTTCTGGAGGCTGCCATTTTAGGTCAGTGGACTAGAAATCAACCAGGAGACTAATGGCCCTACGAACAGCCCCCAGTGCGGCCTCAAGTTTAAAGGTCCCAGCTCTGTCTCCAGGTCTTGAGCTTCTGAGGCAAGAGGCCCATCAGATAAATTCCTTTGCCCCGGCCCAATAAGCCTTCTTCACTGCTAAAAGGTGCACCTTTACCGGAAAGCGCTCTTGCGGCTTTCCCTCTGGGCGTTTGACTACTTTGGCTCAAGCAGGTGGTGTTTTCCCAGGTTGAGTCCTTTGTGTGGGAAATGATGTGGGATTTTGCTGAGCGCGCTCATTCAAACAGACAACCCTGTTTCCCCCAAGTTACCCTGAGGTACACTGACCTCATTATTTGCTATCATGCGGGTAGATATTTACTTAGTGTGCCTCTTTCTATGAAGACTACCCATTGGCCCATGAGCCTGTCATCTCTCTATCTACATTGCTGCTGTGTACTTTGCAAGGGGAGGGCTTAATAGTGTCAAGAATACAATGTCACATAAAAAGAGCACCTAAGACAGGCTGGGGTGGTGGGAGTAGTGGGTGACAGATGGTGGCAGGAAAGGTGGTGAGAAAAGACAGCTTGTATACAGTCTGAGGGCCAGAAGGCTAGGAACAACAACGGCCTCCACCATCCATACTGTATGTGATGGTTACCTGAGTTTTCCCTTTATTCTTACAATGATATTAGCTCCACCTTCTAGATTAAAAAAGTAAAGACTCAGGGCATGAAGTTGGTCTTGGGCATATTAAAACTTAGCAGCAAAATCATTTCCTCCAGTTAGCACCCCTTCCAAGTGTCAGCCCAGGTAAGGTGATCAGTTGGTGGGGTGTCCCCATCAGCACTGGTTTTCTCCCCAAGGACACGTTCTACTGGGGTTTTTGTTACAAAACTACCTCAGGGGCTCCTGCCTTGGGAAGACCACGGTGCCTCTCCCACAGGAGCCTTCTATACTGCTAATAGGTGAGCTCCAGGGAGGAGCTGAGGAGAGTGCCTTTGTGGTTACTGAGAGCACCAATGTTCTGAAAGAGGACCTGGGTTCAGTTCCCAGCACCTATGTGGTGGATCACAACCACGTGTGACTCCTGTTACAGGCGACCAGATGCTCTCTTCTGATCTCCTTGGGTACCTGACACACATATGGTGCATGTACATACATGCAGGCAAAACAGTTACACACATAAAATAAATATTATTAGAAAGGGGGATCTAAGAGCGTCCTTGGGCCTGTCCAATCACAACACTGGGGCCCCTCTCTGGTGACACACACAGAAACCACAGCAGCATTCTGGGGCTTAAAAGAGCCCCCCATGAGGCAGCCTGAAGCAGCGTGGGCCTTCCCTGTAGTCTCCTTCTGGGACACCCCACATAAAACCTTACTTTCCCCAACTGTGTTGTTATCATAAAGAACTCCGAGCGTGAGGCCAGTAGAAACCCCTGTCCCGCCTTCCCTGTGTCACTCACTACACCCCCCCCCGCATTGACATGGTTTGTTACCTTTGCCAAGCATTCTGTGATACATTCCCTACCTCCCCTTAAGGAACCTCAGAAGCAAGCTGCCAGAAGGAAGGACCAAAAAAAAAAAAAAAAAACCTGCAAATGAACAACTTTGCCCTTACTTTGGTTTCTATTTCCTCTTCAAGGCCTTGCCTAGTTTTACCATGAACTTGGCCAAAACTCAAAGACATTTAACTTAATTGTCTCCAGGAACCTTAGCTGGAAATCAGGCACATACATGTCTGCCCTACCCAGTAGGTATACCCTTATTTGGATGCTGGGATCGCTGTGGGTCAGCAGTCCACAAACTGACCGCTCTCAGTAAACGAGGGGTGAAAAGTCACCTGGGCAGAGCAGAAGCCAGTCCTCCAAGCTGGGCCTGTCATGAAACTGCTAGGGGAAGGGGGAATGGGGACACTGCCAACTCAGTAGCGCAGAAGGGAGCTGCCATTCAGTGTCTGCCTCTGCCGGTCTCCAAGGAGAGAGATAATTTCACCTTCAACAAATGAGCAAAGCCCTTGTCAGCAGCATCTGTGAGGAGAGCAGGGTGGGCTACTGCTAATTTGCTTCAAGAATGGTTTTGTCCTATGCCCCGATGGCCATACCGATACTACCAAATATTAGATTGTTTTTAACTAAAATGCTTTATGCAGATTAAAGGTAGGCAATCGAGGGTTGGGGAGATAGCTTAGTCCGTAAAACTACATCTTCAAAACCTGAGTTCAATCCTCAGAACCCACATCAAACGACCAAACAAACCAACAAAACTGGGTATGGTTGTACATACTTGGCATTAAACAGTTAGGTGGATCCCTAGAATTCACTGGCCAGCCTGCCTAGTCTACTTAGTACATTTAGACCAAAAGATGATAGACAGACAGTCAATGAAAAATGACATCCCAAAACTATTGGGTAGCATACACACACATACACAGGTAGGCAACTGTCTTGAACATCTTTCTGACCCACTCACCATCTTTTTTGCTCCCAGGTGTCTCTTGTTATCTGTTTGGCAGAAGAAAGTACCCTGGACTTTCAGGCATTGATAACCACATTGTTAATGGTGGTGGGGAATCTCCTGTCTTACCCTATATATTTGGTGGCTTCCCTATCTAAAAGGTAAATCTCTTAAACTTTACTCACGGACATGTACCTAGGGGAGGTGATAATACAAACAGAAGTGCTTAGAATTCTCCAGCTTTTATTAACTCATGTGTCACATCTGTGAGTATAACTGTTAGACATCTTTGGCATGAAGGGGACTGCCATTCAGACAAATAAAGATCTGATGCTTTTCTTGTGTTCTGCCTAGGGAAGGCGGCTGATTGCACATCAGCTGTTGGGCTTGCAAGCATGTGGGATGGGAAGACGCTGAGAACATTCAGTTTTCAGAGTTTTCTAGGATGGTACAGAAGAGAGCTGGCATCTGCAGACACTAAAATCCTGGACCAGATGCCATGTCCATCTGGGGTCTGGTAAAGATGCACCAGGTTGAGGTGCTACAAGGTTGGGCTCAAGTCAAGTCTCTGGTCTCCGTCATGTCTCCGCCCTTCCTGGGAATCTTTTACAGGGAACGTTTGCAAACACTAGAACCAAAGCTGAGGCTTTCTATGTTCTTAATCCCTAAAGAAGCAGATTCATAGGGAGTTTAGGACCTTGAAAGGAACACTAATACCTTTTGCTGAACAGAGCAACTTCGTCAGAGTAACAGAAAGGGAGAGGCCATTGCTAAATTTGTTTTCCCTACAGCCTGTGGGCACATTTAGAGAACACAGAGTTGGCCCAGCAAGTACTCAAGGTGCTCCAGGCTCAAAAACTCCAGCCCACACCCTCCCATACTCTGCCACTCCTTAGTTTCGACTTTCTTTTCCTTTGTTCCTCCACAGTCAAACTTTTTGGAAGAGTCTATCCTCTATCTTCACTAACACAACTCCACACTTCTGAGAACCCTCACTTGACCTTGCAAATGCCCCCCCCAGGCCACTGGCCACATCACAATGTCACATCCAGTGGCCGTTCAGTCTTGCTCAATGTGTTCTCTTCCTTTATACTCTTCTGAATCTTCCTTTTCTGTAGAGTTCACTGACTCTGTCCCTTAGATAATATTTCCCTCGGGATTCTCACCTTCATCTTCTTTGTTTTTCTCTTTATGTATTCAGTGAAATTTTTGCTATTTATGGTGGAACAATCCCTCCAGAAATCCTTCAGTTGAATAATTCTCTTCCTTAAGACCTTAGGTGGGAATAAAAGATCATCTGGGTACTGACTTTCCAGCTAGAGTACACACTTCCAACACTGTTTCTGACCATCAGGTTTGAAACATACTTTTGAATAGAGAGACAAACCCAAAAATATATACATTGGCAGGCTCCATCTTATGAGCGTGGATTCTGATGAGACATTCTGCTATGTTTAGGGTCTAGATTTACTACTCAGCAACACAGGCTGTCTGTGTCTAGCATTACAGTGGTTATCCTAAGGGTAACCCTCAACTTTCTTGAGACCCTTCTCTTACCTTTCCTTTTTAGCGTAATACCATTACATCATCATATCCACAGTTTTTTGTATCATCTTCACCCATGTGCTTGACCAAAGCTCCTAATTATCTTTTGACATTGTCTCTTCCATGCCCCGTAGCACAAAATTACTTTAGGATTTCATTAGCATTCGCCTGCACTATTAGAATAGCTTATTAGTGTGTTTCTTGACCTCTTGCCTTTCTTTCTCAATCTGATTTATACTGCTGCTAGAATTGCCTTTCCCAAATATGAATTGGGCCCTATAGTTCTCTGTTTAAAACCTTTCTGAACTTTCCCATTGGCTTCAGGATAAAATCTAAACCCTTTAACATGACACTTTACCGCCACCTTACACATGACACGTTGTTTTACATTTCTAGACCTTTGACCACTATGATCTCCAGCCTTATCATCCTGACAGTAGTGTTTGTTGTCCCACCAAGTGCCTGTGGTTCTGCCTGAGACCAAAGACTGGGAGATACTCCCCGCAGAGGATGGAAATGTCTGCCTCCCTGAACCCTGTGTCCAGTGTCTCTAGACCCCTAAATGCCTCCTTTCCTGTTTCCCTTCTGTGTCCGCTGTGTTGCTGGACACAAACAATGGGAAATGAAGAAAGATTTATTTTTATTTTGGTTCCCAGTTTCAGAGGGTTTAATGGACGGTCCTTGGCCCATACTCAAGGACAGAACATCATGGTGATGGGAATTTGTGGCAGAAGAGCCTTTTCACCTCGTAGTGGGTGGGAAGCTGAGATATCAGCAACAGGAAAGGGGCATGGAAAAAAACAGAGTTCCCCAAAGATATGTCCCTAGTGATCAGCTCTCTCCCTCTAGGCAACTTCCTCCCAATAACCCATGAAAATTTGAATCTATCAGTAGGCAAAGCCTTACATTAAGCCAGAGTCATAGTGATAGGCTCCTCCCCAGAAACACCCACACACACACATGCCCAGAGGTGTGCTTTCCTGCCTCTCAGGTTTTTTGTGCTGACTGATTTTTGTTGACTTGACACAAGGTAGAGTTATCTGGAAAGAGGAACCTCAGTTGAGAAACTGCTCTTTCCAGATTGCCTTTGCGAAAATCTGTGGGGTGTTTTCTTGATTGATGACTGGTGGAAGAGCACAGCTACCCCTCGGCAGGTAGTTCCATGCTGTACGAGAAAGCAAAATGTGAGGCATCAAGCCAGTTAGAAGTGTCTCTCCATGGCTTCTGACTCAGTTCTTGCTTCCAGGTTCCTGTGTTGAGTTCCTGCCCTGACTTCCCTCAGTAATAGAGTATGACCTGAGCGTTATAACATAAAATAAACCCCTTCTTCCCCAAGTGCTTTTAGTCATGGTATTTTAGGACAGCAATAGAAACCCTAAGACAATAATTTAATCCAATCAAGTTGACAGGATTAACCGTCAAAGTTTCCTAACACATTTATTCATTTATTTAACAAGCATTAACTGAATTCACTCAGTGCTATGCAACAAGCCGGTTATGGCATTGAGCAATCAGCACAGACCCACAGGAGCACAGCCAGCCTACTTACCTGGGCTTCTATACTGTTTTCTGAATTCAAGTTCCCAGATCCTCACCAACCCACTGAGAGTCTCCCATCTCCCTTATTCCCCATTCTCCTGTCTTTTCCCCACCTGTCAATTTTCGGCTACATGAGAAAAGTCCTGCTTTGTGGTGTTTGCCCATTGCCATGGTGAAACACCCTCACAACGGCTCACTTCAAGCTGCCGACATGATGGCGCCTAATGTGCATTTGGAGACAGTTGCACAGTGGATTCTCCATGAGTCTGCAGGAGCCAGGTCTAGCACATCATGGCCTTCATTCTTTGTGTCTGTTAGTTCCAGGTCCAGTTACTCCCGGCTTAATTCTTTTCACCCAGCTTTATACTTCATGCTTGACCATGTGTGTTCTTCTCTAGGGTTCTCTTTTTTACCGTGTGTGTGTGTGTGTGTGTGTGTGTGTGTGTGTGTGTTTTGGTATTGGTTTCCTGTGGCTTCTGTAACAGGAGTCTTTGAGGATCCCTCAGCCATCAATAATCCTAGCTTCCTGGTGACAAATTTTTGACCCATAGTAAGTGGCAGTTTATTTTTCAAAGAAAAACAAACATGTAATTATTTTGAGGGTCAAATAACTTGCTAGATATTAATGTGATGATATGCTGTGCAGTAAGCTGGCCTGTGTCAAAGGGGAAGGTGGTCTAGATCCTTTATCAGAACAGTTCTGTAGAATACAGAGAAAAGAAAGACAACTATTCCATAGGAAATGTGGATTGTTGCTAATAAATGATACTAGGGGCATATCTGCCTGGGAACTATCTGTAATGCTCTTACAGAACACTCATGACAGTTCAGCATCACATGGTCTACAACTATATTCTTGCCTGCATGATATTGCTGTGACTGAAGCTGGCCGTGACAGCGTCTGTGCACCTATCTCAGCCCATAGCTAGATTGTGGGGAGGAAAGACAGAAACTTTCTTATGTCTCTTTTATTACCCACAAAATCAAGGAAGTGCTAGACATAGGAAGATGCAAGATCCAAGTCTGAGTGAACACTCATGTGTTCAGTTACCCTTCTTAAAATGCTCAAATTAAGCTTAGAATTACCAAATGATACAGATTAACTACAAATCATTTTGCATGCCTTAAAATATTTTAATGAGTCCTTCAACAAAAGAAATGTGTGTGTGTGTGTGATATATTTATTTTGTGTGTAGAGGGCACACACCACACATGCTTGTGGAGGTCAAAAGGCCACTTGTGGGACTCAGTTCTCTCTTTCCACCACGTGCATCTCAGGGATGAAGTCATCTTACCAGACTGATAGCAAGTGTGTTTACTCAAGGAGCCATCTTTGCTGGCTTTCAGTGTAGTAATTCTGTACTGATCTCTCACTGGGATTCCTTCTGGAAAGGCATATATTTGGTTTTAAATTTTAGTCAATGTCTCTTTTTTTTTTCTGTTCATCTAGAGAACCAATGTTTCTTCCTAGTTCTTATTACCCTTCCCTCACTGCCACTGTATTTGTAAAAATATAAAGTAAAAGGAAACATTCTATGAATGCAATATTCAAAGTGGATATTTCAACAGACAGAAGGAAAAGATCTGAAATCATATTAGCAATTACTTGGAAATTATGTGATATAAGTTGGTCCAACTTGAAGAAATTCCGATTTCTAGAAACTCCCATTAACAAAAATTGAAATTAAGATGTGAATTTTCGCAGGAGATGTTTGCTAGGAAATTATCCATCCTCACATGACTCCTAAATTAGCTTAAAATCAAATGTTGAGTTTATAGATGCCCGACTTTCACTCAGGAGAGGAACACAAGTATTATGCTAATCACCCTGCATCTGCACAACTTCTACAAAACTCTTCATGCTTGCTGCTTACTTTCTCAGTGAGTGATTTGCTCAAAGCTCTTGATCCACCCCCTCCCCTTTCTTGCTCTATTTGAAATGTCTCAGCTTAAAGGTACGTGATAAGTGCGGGTTTTCTTATCTTAACACAACAAGGCACCAGAATTGGTCTCAGTTGAAGGAATTTGTACTCTAATTGAGCAAAGATTATTCTTTCAACTCCCCTTTGATATTTGGCATTGGACCAAGGAGTCTAAAATTAGCTGACTTCAGAATCCAGGTGCGGGCTAAGTGGAAGCAATTCCATTTGCCCCAGGAAGTCACCGGAGTTGTTGAAATAGTTTAAGTAGGATTCTGGTTAAACTGCTGGCAGAGCCATCCCTTTCTTCGGAGAATGGAAAACCACCACCCTCAGGAGCTGATGGGGACCACTGAGGGCATCACTTAAGCAAACACTCTCTCTCTCATAGCTCAGATTGGGACAAGGGACCTTTCCAAGCCTTACTCTGCATTGACAAACAGGTTCCTTTTCCTTGTCCTGTTCACCCCTGAAAGGCATTCTGGGGACCAGATAAGCATCATTGTTTCCATCATCACTACAGTGGTTTCCAAACATGTCTACATAGTCTTTAACACTCCTTCCACCCACGTGTGTCAAGCTTAGGGACTCACTCACAGCCAGTGCAACACAGCAAACTTCCCAGGCGAGGTTGAAAAGGTGACTCGCCTGCCCCTGGTTCTCTCAGGATACTCACTGTGGAAGAAATCAGATATCATGTCCAAAGGCTCAGTTCTCTGAGACTGCCATGTTATGGGGAAGCCACATAAAGAGGCCTAAGTAGGCTCGTTGGCTGGCAGTTCCAACATTCATGTGACTTCCAGGCTAGGACACCTTAAGTATGAATGAATGAGTCTCCCGATAATTCCAGGCCCCAGGCAGCAAGGTAGTCTGGAATTTGAACCTTCCCAGTTGATCCCTCAAACATGAAAGAGTGACAAACCAGCAATGGCAATCACAATATAAGAATATGGTCAAAATAACAAACTTAGCCTATGTGAGGCACAGTGGCCGGAACTACAGACTTCCCTCGCTTCTTCCTGGGTCATCGACTGAAGCCTGAGGGCCGATGGTTCATCCTCATCCCATAGAGCTTGGTATGGAGCTGACCCAGAGCTGAAACCCGTGTCTGGCCACACGTAAAGCTCACCCTGAGCTGCAGCTGAATCATCCATACAGCAAGTGACCGGACTCTCCCTGTCCTCTGTCTGTGTGCTTCCTCTGGTCCCTCTTTCCTTCCATTTGCTCTCTGTAATTCCTGCCTTTCAAAAGATGGAAGGAACCTTTGTGTTTTCCAACCTGGCCAGTTTTATAGCCAATACCAAGCTGGGCAGAGGTTTTCAGCCTCTGGCAGCCATTTACCTGCCAGGCTTGAAAGAGCCATGCTACTGCCCCTCAGAGCAAATGCTTGCTTCCGTAAGTGTCTTCCCAGCCCTCAGACTGACTTTGTTTCTGAGCTACAGGTAGAATATTCAATAATTCACAAATCTACTGTTTATACGATCGAATCTCCGCACACGAGGTGTGGGTTATGAACACACTTGTGACAAATTATCGAACAGATTCACAACACTTGTGTGCTCTCGCTAGCTCTTGTGGGTGGCCAGTCTCCAGACCACTCCCAGCAGGCTGAACGACAGGAAGAGAAAATTCACCCCAACTTTGGCCTTCACATCCGCAGTCCTCAAATCTGCAGGTCCCATCATAGGACCTGGATAAACCGTTTAGCATCTTTAGAACAACGCTCAGGAGTGACGCTTTGCTGTGTGCTGAAGACTGACTTGGGCTGTTTACATTTGTTCCCTGAACCATATATCACCTTCACTTTATTCTTCCACTCCCATCAAGCCAAAACCTCAGGCGCTTCTTTCTGGCAGAAGACCACTCTCTTTAAAGGGAGACATGAAAGAAGCCGCGGACTAACTCCAGCACTTAAAACTGTCACTAGTGCAGAGTGTGAAGGGTGCTGGCTCACCCTAGCCATGAAATCCTCCACGCAGTCCATTGCACAGTCTCTGACATGTCACTGTAACGATGCTAGCATGGCTATGACAAAGTAGCCCCTTGAGGCTCGAAATGGTCTCCAACTTATCTGTGGGGAGCTCGGAGGTTTCTCCTTCCCCGGTTATAGCCACCAATTAAGTCAACAATAAATATCTACCATGTACCAGGCATTGGAAGCCCCAAAATGCATTAGACAAATTCTCGTCGCCATTCACAGATAAGATAAGCATTCTCAGGTACACATTGCTGTTTGTGAGATGTGTTGCAAATAACTTATCATTTATTAGCGACAGGAGCTGCCAAAGATTTGAAGTGCATGACATAAGAATAGATATGTCCCTCCTCGCTTATGTTCTTATATAGCTGAATTAGTGGTACCCTACTGAGTGTTAACTGTCCTGTGTCCCCAGGGAGAAAGGCTGAGAATGTGCCCAGTGAGGACCTTCACTGACTCCATAGGACACAGCTATCTTTCCGTATCTAAAAACTGAAGAGCATCTTCATCCTTTCTCATAGAGAAGGAACTAATGCCTCAGACTCCCTCCCTGGGAAGCATCAGAAGAGACCATTGTCCTTTGGCTGCAGTGAGCCTTTGTTCATATGACTTTTTGTTCTATTTTGTTTTAAGGAAAAGAGCAGTCTGGAGTCTGGTATGGGTGTCACAGCAATGGTGACATGTTTATCCCTATGACTTTACTACTTCATATGTCATGGGCAAATCAGGTGAGGTGCAAAGCTACCCTCCTCATTGATAATATGTATTTAGTGTTTTAAGCCTACAGAGTACTTTTACACGCACTGACATGGGTGCTGTTATGGTTTGGATATGAAGTGTCCCTAAGACCTCAATATCAAATGTTTGATCCCATTGTCTCAGTGTTCAGAGGAGAGCCCTTGGGAGGTGACTGGATTATATGGCACTAAACTCACCAGTTGATTAATTCATTGATGAGCTCACAATCACCACTGGATGAGCACCGAGGAGGGAAGACTTCATTAAACAAAGTTGGTCACTGAGAGGAGCTCCTAAAATGGTTTATCTTGTCTTTGGCTCTCTTCACATGCAAGCTTCCTCTCCTATGATTCCTGGTGGTCATAAAGTGAGTAGCTTGGCTGCACCATGGTGCCTCGCTTCACCACAGCCCAGGAACAACGGAGTCAGGCCACTGAGGACGAGAACTTCTGAAAGCACAGACAGATTCAACCCTCTCGCTTCTTAATTGTGGCAGGTAAAATGTTGCTATAGCGGTTAAGAGCTGACTAGCATAAGTAGGCTCAAGTCCCTCTAAAGGACCTCTGAGGTGGTTTTGAGGCGAAGAAATAGCCCAGAGTCATCTTCCTCTAAACACATAGCCCGTGAGTGATAGACCTGAGGCTCAAGTCTGGGTCTTCTGTTTCCACGCTGTGCTCTTCATGATATGCTCCGGTTGGGAGGAGCAAAGATGCAGCTATGTGTTCAGTGTTGACATCTAAAGGGAACATGAGGAGCCCCACACTATCAGGCAGGATGTCTCACGGTTCACAGAGCTCGCTTCTTTGCCGCGGAGATGCAGCAGCCACTCCTTGGTCCATCCTCTTGGGGTCTAGCAAGGCAGTGTCCTGCAGAATTTCTTCTGCTTTGGGTACACTGACACCACCACCCTTGACACATGCCTGTGATTACTCCAATCTTGACAGACGGGGACAACTCCATTTGGAACTTTAATAGGCAACCCAGCCAGGCGTGGTGACAGACACTTATCCCAGAACTGGAAAGGCTGAGAAAGGAGGATTGAAAGTTTAATGCTCCCCTAGGCTGCATAGGGATGCCTTGTGACAAACAAACAAAAACTCAGAAAGGCATAAGCCCAAATCAGTGACTACTGAGATCCCATAGCTCTAACTCCCCACTATGAGGATACCAGAATGCCCAGTGGCCACCATGTAGGTGGTGAGGTTGACATCTGGGGCTTAAATCAGGAATTCTTCTACAGAAGAAGAGAGAAGAAATGCACCCTTCCTCACCTGCACACACACATGCGCGCGCGCGCACACACACACACACACACACACACACACACACACCTGTAGACCTACACATCTAAGTCAGGCATCAATTCTTCCACCCAGGAGCAAGTGAGACCGCAGTGTGCAAACTGACCACAGTCACTGTAGCGCTCACCATACGCCATTTAAAGGACTTGTCACCTTGCAACAAAAGTGGCTCACATCCCAGTGCTTACTGAAAGCCAAGTCGAAAGGCCACTTAAGAATGAATTGAAGGACTCCCACAGTCCGAGACATGAAACTTTGGCTTTGCTAATGCTGAGTCTTGTGCAAACTTGGAAGGCTGGGTGGAATTCTGCCCTGTGCTTGCAGAGGTTTGCAGAACTGCTCAGCCAGCCTTCCTGGAAAAACAAGCCAGCATCCTACCGTATTCCCCCAGCGCTGGTCTTGTCAACACGGGGACCAGGGAAAGTGAATCTAAATCTCGGGCTTCCTCTGTTCCCTGAACACAAAGAGCAAGATGCACAATAGTCAGATAACAGATGATGAAAATGTGGTTGGGGGGGGGGGGCTTTCCATTCTCTGCCCTTTCAGGAGAGCATGACATCTCAGAGGAAAAATTTGACCTGGATTTTTCATCATTACGCGAATGAAAATTAATAGATGTATGTGTGTAAAAAATGCGGGCGGGGGTACACGCATGTAGGAGGAAAGGATATTTAATTATCCCTAATTATCTAAGCTAACATCTGGTGGCAGGGGCTTTTGTCTCACTTTATGTTTGCTTCATGTCCCATCTCAGGGTTATCTGAAATTGCATTGACTTTAGGGCTCAAATCAGACTGGGAATCCCCACAGGCAGGAGCCAGTGTGCCACTGAAGTTCACTTACCCTTGACAAGCAAGAGAGGGGCAGCATGACCCTAGTTATCTGGACTTGTGTTTCTTTTACCCCTGACACATTTAGTGTGTTGTGGAAAACTGCCGACAGCACAAAGATGCCAAGCAAGGTTTTAGCGCTCTGCATAACATAAAGGAGCTGCAGTAAACACTGTTTGAAGCTCTCTAGTGACCCAGGATGGTTTCTGTTCCGGGAGTGTTCTAGCCTTGGGTAGCATGGGTCCCCTGTCTTCTGAAGAACAACAGCTGACCCAGGATCAGCCCAGGGCAGTTCATGAGGTGCTGCTCACTTTTAGAGCTCTCCCAAGCTACCTCACTTCCAGCGCAAGTTAAAAAGTCATTGTGGATTGGGGTCTGTCTGGGTGTGATGGGCAGGTGTTTGGGGCTTCTGGGTTCCTCACTGAGATGCAAAGGAAAAGACTCTCACTCCTGTCATACTCTGGGGGTCTTGTGATTGTCCTAAAGAACCAGATAGTTATGGGCCTGGGAGACAAAGCCAGGCCAAAGGAGCAGAGTCAGGCATACCTGAAGGCCTCTTGGCCACAGCCCTCTTCTCCAACAGAGAGATGGTATCTATGATAGCTCTCTAGCTTCTTTTTACATTTTTATTTATTTTATTTTATGTTTTGGGGCATCTATGATCACATACATAAGTTCCTGTGCCTTCGGAGGCCAGAGGTGCCAAATCTCCCTGGAGCTGACTTTATAGTCAGTGTGGGCCACCTGACATGGGTGCTGGAAACCGAACTCAGGTCCTGTGGAAGAACAGCATAGGCCCTTAACCACTGAGCCGCCTCTCCAAGCCCCTTATCCCCATCTTTCCCCACTTTTTTATTTGCCTCTCTAGTGCTGTGAGGAAGCTGGTAGGAGTCTAGTTGCATAATTCCATGGCTGACTTTGCTGTGGATGGAAGCAGTGTCCCATGGGGTGCCTTTACGTAGCCAATGGGAACAGGACAGTTTCCATAGTCCGGTGAACCATCTGACAAAATCCAGCCTTCTCCAGAAAGCACTGTCACTTCCCTGCACCTTCCTCTTTTCCTTTGGGAGGGAGGAGACCATCCCATGTGGGTTGTGAGGACAAGGGACACTCCATCTAGAGTCCATTCTTCTTCCCTGAGTCATTGCTGCATCATGTGTGACATCAGCTGGAAGTGGCAGCGGGAGGGCAAAGGTGGCAAAGACAGTGAGGTGCAGATGGCAATATCCCCAAGTTCATGGACAGGAGGCGTCCCCTAGCCTCCTGCCTAGCACTGTGGGCATATGCACTTAGGAAGATTCCAGGCCTGAAGCTTCAGCCAGAAGCACTCATAGTCTAACCCGACTGCTCTTCTCCTGAACATGATTCTGCAGAATTAGCTCTCACCCCAGCTAGTCATCATCCCTGAATTCACTCCACAGCATGGCTAAGTGAGGCAACCCGTAGCCTGTGGCACTGTTAGCAGGCTCATCTAAAGTATGGCCAAGGGTGGAAGGCTGCCCTACTGCTCCGAAAAGCCTTCTGCCACCAACAAAGAATTATTATGATAACCGGAAGGCGCCGAAACAGACAGGAAAGAATTCTCTTTCTCTGCCCTTCATGAAAAAAACAACAGGGCTTTTAACCCACCAGTGTCCCGCTAATTCCCTAAGGAATGCCTAGCTTTGGGTTCCTCCTTCAGATCGGCACCCAGGAAGGTTAAATGCAGAACTCAGTCAGAAGGTGTCTGTGGGGTTAGGGCAGAGTTGGTCCTTGGGAGTGTTGCTGAGTGGTCAGTTTCCCACAACAGCTGTATGGGCAACCTACACCACGAAGAGAGACTGGGACTAATTTCTGCTTTTTATACTCCATTTTCTTTGTCCAAGCTGCATCAGTCACAAATATAATTGATTAATAATAAATGTCCATTGCAAAGCCACACGATGGCAAGTCCTGCACTAAGTGATTCAGAGAAGATGAAGGAAATGCCTCTCCTCAAGCTCTCTGGAAGGAAACGATAAGGACGGGTAAGAAAAAGAGAAGGCTAACCCACTGCCGTGTGTCTGTTAGTGTGTTAGGTAGGTGTGACCTGAGAGTGGCACGCTGCAGGTGTTGCTGCGAGGTGCACCACAGATGGGTGGCACATGAGCAGGTCAGGAGAAAGAGAGGTGGGCGTGGACGTGGGGTGGACTCTGCTGAGGGCTCCAGGAGGACAGATGATATGACCACGTTTTATATTTTGGAATGCCTTTTAGAACAGGCGTGGAGAATACATTGAAAGGAGCAAGGGACAGGAAGAGCAGGAAGGGGCAGGGTTAGAGCAGAAGTAGGGCACAGGAGGCGGGGCTAATCGGAGGGCTCTTCAGATGGGACTAGAGGACTAGGGGGCTGGGTGTGGCCGGCTGACATCATGTGAATGCTGATGGCACGCCAGGCCCTGTGACCTGTCACAAGTGCTTTACATGTAAGACTTTGGAAATTTTTATAGTAACCATAAGCTGGAAACTGGGGCCCAGGGAGGTTAAATAATTTGTCCCAGGTCACACAGCTGGTAAGTGACAGAATTTGCATTCAAACTCCTGGGTTTCAAAGTCCATACTTTCCGCCCTCACTTTCCTGTCCTTGCCAGGTCTCTCTGAACTCATCTGCTCACCTACACATGCAAGCTTCACTCCCCCAAGCAGTGTGCCAGGAAATGTTTAACCATTTTGAGACAAGGTCTTACTTTGTAGCCCAGGCTAGCCTTGTATGACCTATGTCACACAGATTGACCTCTAACTCTGGGTAATTATCCTGCCTCAGTCTCATGAGTGCTAGGATTATAGGCTGTGACACCACACCTAGCAATGTTTAGCATCTGGCTCTCTGATAGACAAAAGCCTGACTTGCAGCCTCTGACAATCACCGTGGAGTAAATGCTCCCACTGATGTCCATTCCAAGCTATGAACACGATGGCCCAGAACACAGAAATATACATGGTCAGGACTTGTCTCTAGCACACCCCCTTGCAACACCTACTCCTACCACTGGCAATAGTTTTGTTCACTCAACTCAACACAAAGCGCCTTGGATCACACTCCAACCTTATATGGCTCTGTAAAGTGTCAATGAAAGACCACATTCATGGTCTATCATCTGCTACCCACCGCTTGGTGTGGGAGAATTGTCTGTATTTTGTCAATTATATTTTAAATAAACGCTGATTGGCTGATAGCCAGGCAGGAAGTATAGGCGGGAAAACCAGACAGGAAGTAGAGGTGGGGTGATGAGAACAGGAGTATCCTGGGTAGAAGGAAGAGCTTTCTGCAGTCCTGCCCAGACCACGGAAGAAGCAGGATGTGACCTGCCCTGCTGAAAAAAGGTACTGAGCCATGTGGCTAACATATACTAAAATAATGGATTAATATAAGTTACAAGACTTAATAAGAAGCCTAAGCTAATGGGCCAATCAGTTTATAATCTTATGGAGACCTCTGTGTGATTTTCTATGGGACTTGTTGGCTGTGGGAACTGGGCAGGACGGAAACCCCAACAAGCAAGCCTTCATGTTACAACCGCTGACAGTCCAAGGGGATGACTGAAGCTAAGAACACCGACTAGAACAACCTTGGAAGCTGTTGTCCATTTCTAGACAGGCCCCGTCCCCTAGCCACAGCAGAATTTGCTTCCACAGCCGTGTCCTCCTCCACCCAGTATACCCCACTTTGTGGCACTTGGGTCTTCAAACCAACAGTGCCAGACTCAAGTTCCATGAATGCCTCACTAAGTCCTGGCCAGAGAAATGCTGGCTTCTCATCTATGGCTACCCCACTGGGGTTCTATTCTAGGTTCTCCCCTTCTCAATCCACCCATACTTACAGCAGAACATCTCTTAGGATGACTTCTTAGGATGAGTATACCCAAGTATGGATGCTGGTAGCCTGTTATTCAGATGCTCTATAGTACCTACACTTGGCAGCTCTCAGGCCTTACCTATCATAAGGTAAGGAGTTTGTGGATATCATCTCTATCCACAAACTCCACCTTCCCCTGCAGTGCCAGCCTTTGAGGCTAATACTGCAATCACCCAGCCAGCTAAGCCAAGGACATAGGTATAACATGAACCTTCCTCTCCTCCCTGTGCCCTACCTGGGTACCAGGCCTTATGGTGCTTATCTGTGTGATATTAGTGATATTCACACTATCCTATCTCTATCAGGGATGTCACCATGTGTTGATGGAGGTTTCTGTCCTGCCTGATTGGGCAGCCATTCAGCCCTAGAGAAACACACAAAGGTCTACATTAATTATAAACTGATTGGCCTATTAGCTCAGGCTTCTTATAACTCTTATAACTTATATTAGCCCATAATTCTTGTCTGTGTTAGCCACATGGCTTGGTACCTTTTATCAGCAAGGCAGTCACATCTTGCTTCCTCTGTGTCTGGATGACGACAGCAGACTGAATCTTTCCTTTTTCCAGAATTCTCCTGTTCTCATTGCCCCGCCTATACTTCCTTCCTGGCTTCTGGCCAATCAGCATTTTACTAAACAAGTACAAGAAATAAATCTTTATAGGGTAAAACCATTGTCCCACAGCAACCATGTTTCTGCTTAGTCATTGTCAAAGCCTTCTGACTGGGCCCTCTAACTCCAGCCCATAGATGCCTCGGAGAACCAGGACTCCCTGAGACTCTAGCCCTGTCATCTTGCCCCTTTTCCTTGGTGCTGAAAATACTTAGGGTCCTTGACTCTCACCCTGATTTTCACATCTGTTGAATCCTTCAGTTTGGGGCTCAGAGTCCTTTTTCTCTTCAGCTTTGGTTCCCAACTCACTTATGGGCTCTGATTACTCCTGTAATTCATCATCTCTACCACCTAAGCAAGCAGTGTCCCCTTCAGTGTGAGCCCAGATATATCCTCAGTCTAACTCTGGGTCTCATCCACAGGCTTGGGGAAGTATCTACCCACTTGTGTGCTTGTATCTCCTGTCCAGGCAGACACCCACTCTTAACCAGGAGGCTGCTCCTCCTAAGGCTTGGGAGTCTCTAAATTTAGGCATGAACTGGAAGAGACACCCTTAAGGAATTTGTACCAGGAACAGTTGGAGGTGGGAGACAGCTCAGTAGCCCAGACCCTGTTTCTTCCTTCCAGCTCCTAAAGACAAGATGGCTTTCCTCCAGCTGGCACCTACTTTCCCTTTGTGCATCCATTGTGTGACATGTAAAGACCCACCCAGGAGGTATGACTTGCAAGTGATATCTTTTTGATAATTAGGCACCATGAACGGTGCTGCCGTGTAAACAGTACATACCATGAAAAATACATGACCAGGTTTTCCATGCTCATGAGTGAAGGTTAATACTTTTCATTGACACATCTATAAACCTCCATGGTGTTGTGGAATAATAATATTTTTGTACACTGTGAAGATGTGTTTTTGCCAAGGTGCCTTCTCATTGGTTTAATAAAAGAGCTGACTGACCAGTTGTTAGGCAGGAAGAGGTTAGGTGGGAGAGCCAAACTGAGAGGATGCTGGGAAGAAGAAGGAAGGTGGAGTCATGGGATGCAGAGGAAGCAGGACATGAAGAAAATGAGGTAACAAGTCATGAGCCATGTGGCAGCATGTTAATTAATAAATATGGGTTAATTTAAGTTGTAAGAGATATTTAGTAATAAGCCTAAGCTATTGGCCAATCATTTATAATTAATAATAAGTCTCCACGTGATTATTTTGGAACTGGCTGGTGGAAAAGAAAAGTCTGCCTACACATGGTCATTCTGAATCTATGGCACTGGGAAGCATTTATGATCACCAGTCAGTGTATTTTTAAACCTTCTTATTGAAATTATGATTGGCAGGTGGAAAGCTGAATACATTTAATATTATATTAATATATATATTAAACCCTGATGAGTATAAACTGGAAGTGTAAGGTGGAGGCCAACACAACCCGTGTGAACACACTAGAGAGACACTGACATCTATGTTTTAAAAGAAGAAAAGCAGGAAAGCCACCAGCAGCCACCCATTTAAAGAGAATACACTGGACCTCAGAATTTAAAACCAGAGCTGAGAGTGTGATGCAGTCACTCGGAGACAGAACTCATAAACAAAGTTAAGAGCGGTCTGTGCAGAGGAGAAACATTTAATTAGACAGCAGCGATGAGAGATCTGATTTCAGCCCTACAGCCCACAGGGCCTCGTGAGGAAGTATAGATAGCGCAGCCTTTCAGGAGGGAGGCCAGAAGGGACCCTCCGGCTTCTCATTTCATGGGTATAAGGTGTCCAGCAGCCTAAAGTACAAACAGAGCCCTGCATGACAGAGCTGCAGGCACCCCTCAAGCCATGAAATCTTTCCTCTGGCCCCTGGCAGACATTGATTCTGCAATAGGTCACCCTAGTGAATTGAACCGTCGCTGCTGAAAGCCAGCTCCTTCAACTGAAAGGCCATCTTTCCCATAAGCTGCAAGACCTGAGAGCTTGCTGGGTGTTGTCACAGTGGTCCCTAAAGATCTGAGTGCTGGCTGGAACAGGCCTGAGTGTATACAAAGTTCTGTGGGGGTAAGGTCAGCACTCACACTTCCAAGACAAGCAAGCAGTCTATAATTTCCTAACCCGGGGAGGAGACAGGATGAGGGCCAACCATATAACTTCCCGAAAAGCACAGCTGGCAAGCACACCCACACCGTTAGGCTGCAACTCCCCGAACTAATTAAAAGGTAGAGCCAGGAGAATGTCCGGATTGCTACATAAGCATCTCCTGGGAAAATATGCTCCTGGTTTTGCAAACCCAGGGCTCTGACTATACTTCCAGGGTTCAGTCCAGTGATTACAGTATAAAATTAAATGTATATAGAGATATGAGTGGGGGGCGGGAGGCGTGTGTTGAGGTAAGGGTGGGAGGTGGTGATTGGATAAGAACTCAGGCAGAGAGAAATGCCCTGAGATAGAAAGAGCCAAAGCAGGAACAATAGGCAAAGAGCTCCAATTGCATCCCAAGGGAATTAGAGCCCAGTAGGGAAAAAACAACCCTCCCGCCCAAGGGGGATGTTAGACCAGTTCTCTGGGAGGTGTTTTCCTCTCTTTCTTTCTAAGTTTGACAATCATTGTTTTCACTTAACCTCGTCTGGGAGAGAAGAATGGACCAAATCAGCACCAAGAGTTTGTTCTGCTTTGTGAATCTATGAAAAGAAAACGTCTAATTCTTTCCTTGAAAGGATACCCTATCAGGTCGGGAGAATTCCCCTGCTCTGCCAACTCTGGAGCACACACCTTTCTCAGGTTGGAGGTTGTGAAGGGAGCCCGGTTGGCAGGCTTCCCTCACTTCTGCCCACCTTGTAGGTCACCGGGGAAGTTATCCCATGAGGGTGTTGGGTACATGGCTGAGCTTCAGGATATCAAATGGAACTCTGACACCAAGGGAGAGGACAAAAGCAGTATCCTTTCCCTGGGGCGGGAGATGGCATGGGGGCAGCTGGGACTCATCCAGAGACAGTGGTGGATCACACTGATTGGCTTAGGAGAAAAGAAAAAGGGTTCCTAGTAAGATCCTGGATGGCTCATCTGCCTCTTGTTCCAGATCCACAGAGGATCTATCCTAAGTCTTTGTCCATTATGATTTTCAGTTGAAATATCAAGAAAAGCCTTTGAAGCATCTAACGTAAGAGCTGTGACTTTGGTAGGGAGACTTGCCCTGTTCCAGGCAGAGGGTCAGAAGGGAAAGGGGCCATTGGTCATGGTGGAGGCAGGTGGTGGCTGACTCTGACCTTGACCTCTTGAAAACATGAATCACTTGTTACAAACCTGCATACGGCTCCTGGACTCTGTCTGAAACTGAGCCACACCTCCATTGGGCTCCAGTGACGCTACCAGGGGGAACCCAGAGTCAAAACCATTTCCTTATGACTGCTCTCTTGTCTCATGTGTGAACATCAAACACAGAAGAGTGAACTGTAGAGGGTGGAATTGAACTTGCTATATCCTCATGAACTTGCAAAGAGGTGAAAAATCACACATTAAGGGAGAAAAACTAATGACCCAAAAGGTTATCAGTTTAGCCAAATTCCATTTGATAGGAATATTCGTCATAATCACGGAACTGTGGTGGAGGGCAGATATTTAAATATGAGGTGTACCCTTGCTCCAACTTTAGGGAATTACCTCAGTCCTAATGACAAATGGAGGTTCAGGAGCATTAGCAGCAGCAGAGGAACACTATCTGGGTGCCGCCATCTGACTCTATGCCAAGGAATCATCTCTTATACCTATACCTATGCAGGCTCTCAGTGGAAGCTGTAAGAAACTTCCAAGCTTATGCATGGAATAATCTAATGACCATTGTATTATATTTTAGCACAGAATGAGAAATCAAACCTCTTTATCCCTGGTTCTAGTCCTCATCCAGTACTAGCAATAGTAACCAATGTTTTCTTGTATTGTGTGCTCATTTTATCCTTACATTAATTTTGTATTTTTGTAATTTTTATCAGTTTTACTGATGAGGAAAGTGAAAGATGATAAAACAGAAATGAGAGAAGATAGAAATTGAATGGGTTTTTAAAACATTTTTATTTCATTATTTTTATTAATTTTTATTTTGTGCATATGAATGTTTTGTCTGTTGGTATGTCTGTGCACCATGTTTGTGTGTGTAGTGCCTGAGGATTCAGAATAGGGCATGGGATCCCCTGTAACTGGAGTTACAGGTGATTATGAGCCCCGAGTGTGTACTGGGAACCAAACCCAGAAGCAAGGGCTCTTAACCTCTGAGACATTACTCTTGCCCTTAAATGGCTTTTTTGAGGTCATGCAAGCAATCTAAATTTCAAAGCCCATCCCAAAAACCACTCTGGATTTCCCAGGTTAGTACCAGCCAGCCCAACCCAGCTTGACTTCCAAGATCAGATAAGACGGAGAGCATTCAGAGTGGGGTGGCAGCAGACTGTGCTCTTGATACTTGGTGAACGGAGGACAAACACAAGAGCAGAGAAACTTCACAGAAGACGTTGGCATGTGAAACCAACACACCTGGAGAGTGCCTCTGCATCACTGTTGAAGAAACGAGAGTTCTATTTCCTATTAAGACTGCCTCATTGCCATCTGCAAACCTAGGACAGGTTTCATGATTTATCCACCTCTCCCTTGCCTTCCCCAGTGGAACAGAAGCGAACCAGACCTCTCAGATAAGTTCAGAGCAGGTAAAGTGCCCTGGAGCTGCTAAGAAGTTGCCAGAGCGAGTCTGTAGGTTTCAAACTGCGCATGGCTGCACGAGAGAATCCTGGACATTTAGACGTCCAGCACCACACATCAGAACACATGTCCCATCAGAGTTTTGCTCTTGGGTGACTACCTCACTCACCAGGAGAATCTTTCCATCCACAGTCCTGAGATGGAACTGGAGCCTTTCAGAGCCAGGGAGCTCTTCAGGTCACCAACAAGCCTTCTCTCCTCTGCGGCGCTCCCTTCCTCTCTCAGGGTGACTCCCCAAAGCTGCCAAGCCACTTGCCTCCTGCCTTGCCCCAGGATCCTTTCTTTTCCTTCCACCAGAGATTTACTGCTGCCCTCTGGTGAGCCTCCATGAATCATATCCTACGTCTGCGTGGCAGTCCTTGACACAGAGCTGACTTGTTCTGCCTCTCTTAAGCTGAGCCTCCCTCCTTCGGATGTTTGCCCTCTATTTCTGTGGCCCTCGTCATTCTTAGCATCTTTCTCTGAATGCTCTTAAGTCAAAAGTTGAAATGCCTAGCCTTCCACTGGCTCCACTGGTATTTACTAAGTGTCTAGCAGGAATATAGATGCTGAGAACTCACAACAAATGCTGTCATCTCTGCTGTGAGGAGCCTACCCTCCTGAGGTATGAGGCTGGAACATTCTTAAGAAATTGCGATATGATGTAGGAAGGGCTGTGTTCAAGTCTGGGGAGGTGGGAAATCCCAGAGGATGGAGTGGCTGACAAGCACAGGGACATGTGTGGGAAAGGTGGTAATGAAGAGTCAATGAATGGAACTATTCTGAGACCTGCCAATGGTTTAGACTGTCAAGGGGGAGATCACAGGTTTGGGTTATAGATCATAGATAAAGAGATAGGTCCGAGAGGTCAGTAGGGGTCAGGTTGGGAGGGACATTGCATGAGATGACTCTGAGGACAATGGGAGTCATGGGAGATTCATAAGCAGGAGGGAGCAACACAATTACATTTGAATTTGAAGACAGAGAAAGGGCTGGAAGTAGCTCTGAGACTGAGGCCAGGAAATGCTGCAGTTCAGCCAGGATGGACAAAGCAGAACTCTGACCTCCATTCTTTAGAAGCTGAGCCCGTCACCACTACTTGAGATGACGAGCCACTCGGCTCTTCCCAGCTCCTTTTTGTTTCACATCCGACTTGAGCAAATGGACCTGTTTTTAACTCAAGATGGGGGATCTCATGTTGCCCAGGCTGGCCTTGAACTCATTACGTATCCAAAGATGAACTTGAAAGCCTTTCTGACTCTCCTCCCTCCACCTCCCAAGTGCTGATTATAAATAAGTGCATGGCACTAGCTCTGAGTTTGGTGAGGCTGCAGGGATTGGACCTGGGCTTCATACATGCCAGGCCAGTGCTCCATCAGCCGAGCTCCACCCCCAGCCTTTGGCTGAACTGTTCCTACAGGAACGGTGACAGTTCTGTCCCAACACTGATCTCTGTGACCACGGTGCTGCTGTCAGTTTGACATAAGTCAGGGTTGTCTGAGAAGGAGGAACCTCTGTTGAGAAAAGGCCTCCATCCTATTGGCCTGAGGCAAGCCTGTAGGGCATTTTTCTTTTCTTTTCTTTTCTTTTCTTTTTTTGGCTTATGATTGATGCAGGAAAGCACAGCCATCCCTGGGCTGGCTGTCCTGCCTGGGTCGTATAAGAAAACAGAACAAGCCATGGGGAACAAGCCAGTAGCCAGCAGCCCTCCATGCCTCTGTTCCAGTTCCTGCTCCCGGCTCCTGCTCTCCTGGGATTCCTGCTCTGACTTTCTCAGTGATGGAGTGTGACCTGAGAGCTGTAAGACGAAAGAAACCCTTTCCTCCCCCAAGTTGCTTTGGGTCATCGTCTTTTAACACAGTATTTAAAACCTAACTGGAACACCCACTCTTTTCAATTTAATCTTATTAGTGTAGACCGTCATTTTTGGTTCTAAAATCTTTGTGCATTGTGGTCTTTGGGGTAAATACTGAAAGATTTGCTGAAGCGTACAATGATAGTCAGCCATGTTGGAAGCACTGGTGAATCTGGGCCCTAACTCCTAAACTTGGCACCCTGGTATCTGGGAAACTGATCTATGTAGAGGAAGTAAAATCAAGATGGACTGGAAGATTGACAGGTCATTAGAGAGAAGAGATTTTTAGCTTACAGAGCACAGAGGCAGGAAGGGGAGACTCTGTGCCCCTTTCTAATATTTCTTCCTGGTGACTAAAATGATCTCAGAGTTGTAATCTACAATCTACAGGGTGGGCTTACAAATCTTCATGTGGCTGAAGACTAACGTTGCTCAAACACAAGCATTATGGCACTTGACAAAGTCAGAAGGCTTAGGAGACTTTCATAGGTGGAAAACATGCCTTACAGGCCAGTGAATGCTAAACAAGAGCGTCTCAGTGGAATGGAATTAGATCAGATTTGAGGGGGCTCCAGAAGGGAGGTGGGTATGCAGAAATCTTCCTCAGGGAAATTCCTAGACAACCTGGTTTTTCTCTGCTGGACTCTACGATGGTCAGATCTTTTCATGACCCCATGAAAGCTGGTGACTGGAGCATATTCCCCAGAGCTTATAATGGCCTTTCCTGGTTTCTGGAAACCAGCAATGACCTAAAACCTGTCCTCCCTGGAGCACTGTCTCCTCAGTCAGTCCGCCCATCCACCACAGCTTACATGCCTCTGCTAGTTCTTTCTCCCGTTATTTTCCCTTGACTTTAATACTAAAACTATAATTGATAATCAATAAAATGCCAACAACGGGTCCTCTACTGGAATCTCTTTCACTGAACTGATGGGATCTCCACCCCTGCTCTAGACTTAACCCTTCCCCTGCACCTCATTTCTCCCGAGTCCCCACCTAAAGTCCCACAAAGGCAGTGCTTTCTCGGTTCTTTAGCACAAAGCCACTGTGGAAACATTACAGTTGCCAGGTGACAAGAACTTTATCAGTCTCTTCAAGTTGAACATATGCTGGCCTTTTAATAATGGTCAATTGTCCAAATTTCAAAAGGCAGTTAAAACAATAGGAACGACACCAAAATACACTCTTCACGTAGAGACTATGTAAGCCTTTTCCAAATATCTGGCCCATAAGCTTTGGGGTGTTTGTTGAGTAGCAAATCAAATCGTGCATATTTCACTCAAGCCCCAATATTCACTGTCCAGACCAGAAAGAATAGCCCATTAGCCTGGTCTAGGGTAGCTGGTTGTCTCCAAAGCTCTTTCCCCAGTGGTCTAACTGATTTCTCCCAACAAAGCAAAGGTGTAAAGTTATCCTGGCTGCCAAGACCCTTGCTAGAGCTGTCAATACAACAGTTTCAGTATTGTGTATGTGCACATGCCGGCTCTGGGGACCGTATCCAGGGCCTCCTGCATGCTGCGATTCCATCGCCCCAAGCACAGAGAGCGCTTTGTTAAAGGGCCATTTTCTTCTCGAGCTTTCTATCTGTTTTCTCACATCTTCAGTGACACCTGAAAAGCTTTGCTGGTATCCAGTTTACTCGAACTGACTCTCTTCCTTGATGGGAAATTCCAAACTCTGGCAAGAGGTGTCCCACATACGGTCCCAAACAGCTGGGAGGAAAACCTTGGCTGGCAGTGAGGATTTTCAAGAGATTCAAGACAAGTCAGTCTAAAAAGAATGAACTAAAAGGGAAGCTAATTCTGGTTCCACACGTGAAGAAAAGATACTGAACTATCAGAGGCACTGGTTCACATTAGCATTTAAGGGTCCCCTCTTAACTACCCCAACTGGGTACCGCCAAGGTCTCTGGTTTTTAACGTCCCTCTGACCCAGAGACTTTCTTTCAAGACAGCAAACTTACCTGATGTGGTGGGCCTGCGAATCTCAGGTGCAGACACTGCCTCCCCAGGCTGAGACTGAGACGGCTTATAAAAGGACTGGGTATGGGAGGGCGCACGCCTGCCAGGGCGCTCACTCAGTTCTGAACCTTGACACAGGCGTGGATGCTGGATCCGAGGATTATAGGTCTCCCAGCAGATGCGCACACAGCCACCCAGCCTGCCCTGTTTGCTATACAAATGTTTCTTATCACGGGCACCTCCTATCTGGGGGACAAAAAGAAGGGAGGAGGTTTCTTAGGAGACTTTTAAAAAAAGAAACTTTTTAAATATCTACGTGTATTCACGAAGGTAGCCTACAACATTTTCTCGAAGAGGAAATAATTGGGAAAGAATGTCTGCCAGTTGGAATTAACTTGAAGCAAACTGTCATTTCCATGGAGCAGAATAAAAAAGATTGTATTTGCTGCTACAAAAAAAGTCTCTAAGATACACCACTATAGGCTTGAGAAAGTAAAAAGAAGTGTGTGTGGGGGGGGGTATTTTAAAGTATGTTGTATTTTAAATATACTAACCTCAGTACCCGCATGGTGGGTGGATAAAAGTGATTCCTCAAGATACCCTCTGACCTCTACAAGTACCCCACTACCCCGTCCCCCAACACACAGATAAATGTAAAAAACAAAAGCAGTTTGCAAATCGTATTTATAGTGAACACTGAATCTCATTTATTTTTACATGCTTAGAAAAATGTTTGGAACAATTCACAAAAAGTCCCTGAAAGAGCGGAGAGCCAGAAGAACTGGAGAGGAACGGTTGTATGCCTCCTGTAAGTCTTGAGTTTTCCTTTATGACCCTGTGTGTGTTCTTCATAAGAAAGGAGAACATTCCTTTCTTACTTAGTGCAAGACGGTGGCCAGGAAGACTCTTCAGTGAATGAAAGGTCTCAGGCTGCAACCCAAGAGCCCTGCTGGGTTAAAAGGAGAAACAGAGTTTCCCAGAGAAGTACCCAGATCTGCTCCATCTTAGTGAAGCTGAGACAGGTGCCCTCAGCAGGCAGGTGATGATGACACCCCCAAGGGGAGCAACATTATCACTCAACATGCTGCATTTTATTTCATTTTTATCTTATCCTATTTTATTTTTGATTAGGAAGCTGGCTCAACCGTTAAGAGCTACTGACAAGGTGACTCACACGCTCACAACCGTCTCTAACTCCAGTTCCAGGTGACTGGACACTCTCTTCCTATCTCTGTGGGCACCGGGCACACATGTGGCGAACAGACATGCAGGCAGGACAAAATACCCACACGCACACTAAAATAAAAATTTAAATTTAATTTCTATGCTAGAAATTTTCAGCATAAAGAGAAGAAAATATGATAAATCCTCATGTGCCTAATGTCAAACACCAGTAGTATGTAAGCCTTACATATGTTTTCTTAAGTAAATGTAGCACATGATACATGTTTGAATTGCCTTGCTTCTTCACTTAGTGGTATATTTTGGAGCACATTGTGACAAGATACAGATAAATATAATAATGCTTTTTAGTTGATCTGATAGCAATAGAAAGTATTATAGAGGTTGCCAGGGCCTGAGAAGAGCAAAGGACATGGGAGATAGAGACAAGAGGGTCAACGGAATAGATGTAGAAGAAATTCAAAGTAATAAAATTGATGTTTTAAGGGATTTGTTAATAGATTTATTTACAGGACATTAAATTGCATGATGCAGAATTTAGCTAAGGGAGTGTTGCCACTCTCCAAGTACCCCAAAGATAATAAGAATGCTAGTCAGGCCTGTTAGAAATGAACAAAATTTATGATGCTAAGAGGTAAATGTTTATTCATCAACCATGAGGTCCAACCCCAAAGGCAAACCTCTAGCAGGCAGCTTGAGGGGACAGTTCAGGTCAGAGAAATTTGCAGTAGGGAAGCTATGATTAACAACAATCACTTATTTTAAAATAACATGCAGAGGGGATTTTGAGTGTTCCTCCCATAAATAAATGATACATTTCAGGAGGTACCGATTGTACCTTGATCTGATCTTTACACATTGCATGAAGGTACTGAAATACCACACTGTACCGTAAATATGCAAATTACTATGTGGCAGCTAAGAGTTTTAAATAATATTATTTTGTACGAAATGATTTCACAGATCTGAAAAAGAAGAACTTAGGAACTGTATGTTTACTGGAGGTGAGTCACTAAGGTTGCAGGAATCTGCACCTTTGCCTTTTCCTCTACCCAGGGCACAGCTGTATTGAGAACGTGGCAAGCTCTTGTTACGGGAGCACTGCTGTGTGTCTTCCTGACTGGAGTCATCCAGTCCCACCACACCTAAGCTGTGCCTCAGAAGTTGTGTCTCTCCATCCTTTATCCCAGTCTCTCCAAAACCCCTGCAGGCGTCATTTCTAATTAATAGCTTCATGACAAAGGGCTCCAAAGGTTTAGTCCTCAGTTCCTAAGGTCACACACAGAATAGATAGCTCACCTAACCCTTGGACCAATTTCCCTCAATTTGACTTGCAGGTTAGCTTTGAACTCGCAATCTTCCTGCCTCACTTTTCAAGTATTAAGATAACCATGCTTGGCTCTCTCTCTCTTGCAAGGTTACAAATGTAAACAGCAACTTCATCTATACAGATTTGCAATATCACAAAAATATGACATGTCTGTGCTCAAGAATGTTTATTGAAACATTCATAGAGAAAAAAAGAAAACCTAGAAATAACTTAGATTGGTCAAATTATGATAATCCATATAACAGAAAATGTATAGATATTTAAAATAATAATAATCTGAATACCCTTTGGCACACACTTTAATACAAATTAAGTGAAACTCTCAGTGATAAAGAGTGGGTGACATGGTCCCCCAACTGCAAACTTGTGGAGAAGTCAGTAGAAAACTCTGTGTGGAAGCGTAGCTGTGATTTATCTAGAAAGACACACTATTAACTCGTGTCTGATTTCAGGGCAAAAGGATGGTGGGCTGACATTATTCTAGAACACACGATGTAGCTCAGGCTAGACTCAAACTCAGAGTGACCATTTTATCTCAATCTCCATAGTGTTGGGATTGCAGACATAAACCATCATGTTCAATCCTTTTTTGTTTTTTGTTTGTTTGTTTTAGTAAAATGAATAATTAATTTAGTCAGTTGTTGCTTGGGCTAGGAATGTATTTCATTTGGTAGAGTTCTTGCCTAGCATACGCAAAGTCCCAGGTCTAATCATGTAAACTAAGGAAGGTAACCCACTTGCCTCAGTTAGGATTCTATTGCTGCGAAGAGACACCATGGCCACGGCAATCCTTATAAGGAAAACATTTAAATGAGGGAGCTCACTTACAGTTTCAGAGGTTCAGTTCACTACCATCATGATGGGGAGCATGGTAGCATGCGGGCAGATGTGGTGCAGAAGAAATTGCTAAGAGTCTTACATCTTGCCAGCAACAGGAAGTTGACTGAGACACTAGGTTGTATCTTGAGCATAGCAGACATCAAAGCCCACCCCCACAGTGACACACCTCCTCCCACAAGGCCACACCCACTCCAATGAAGCCACACCTCCTAATAGTGCCACTCCCTTGAGATTATGGAGGCCAATTGTATTCAAACTACCACAATCCCTATAATTCCAAACCCTAGAAGTCGAGGCAGGAGGATTAAAATTCAAGGTTATCTTCACCTGCTTAGTGAGTTTGAGGCTAGTCTGGGATACATGAGATACTATCTTTAAAAACTAAAGCTTACTGGATTCTGTTCATATAAGAACACTATCAGAAAAATCTGAAGCCTGGGACATTCTATGGGATCAAAATAACCAGCGCCATAGGGAAGGGGAGAAAGGAATGGGATAATATTGGGTTTAAAAAGACTTAAAAGGTATAACAACCAAATGCAAATGTAAGATTTGGGGTTAAAATAGCTATAAAAGACATTTTGAGGACACCTGGGAAAGTTTAAATATGAACTGAATATTGAATGAATTTTTTAAAAAGTTTTAAACTTTAATTTAAAACCATTTTCTTCTTCTTTGAGAAGACTTCAATGTCCCATTTTGCTGGCCACTGTGAACATATAGAAAGCACTATACTCAGGATGAAAATGAGTGAGTGAGCGCACAATCTCCAGGCGCTGTGGGCCTACCAGCAGAGAACCAAAGGGCAGCTAGGAGCCATAAAGCAATTGTGGGGCTGGCTGAGGCCCCATGTCGCTCAGTGCTGACTGGACTGTCACAGAGTGAGTGAGAACAGCGCCTGGTGCCCCTATGCTGACCCGAGTGTGAGGGTGGCTGGAGAATATCGAATTTCAACCGGTGTGATCTTGGCTCTGTGGTTGTGTGGTGCAAAGCCTTTGTTCTTAAGCAATCTATGTTGAAGATTTTTAGGGTGACGTCATACATAGGTCTGCAGGTTCTTGTCAAAGAAATTACAGAGCACAAATGTGGCAAAATACTGACAATCAATGTGTTTGTTGCATTATGAACCTACAGGAAACTTGGAATTTGTTTAAAGATTTGAAATTAAAGCTTTCAACTTGCTTAAAGGTTTAAAGGTTTGTTTTTATGGTGCTGGGGATGGAGCCCAGGACTCCTCCGTGCTCAGCAAGAGCTCTAAAAACATACTTACTTACACCCATAACCTCTGATTTTCCCCCCCATGGAATCCATGGTACCCATGGGAGCGATAATTCACTGTGGTGATTGTTAGGAGTCCATCTTAGCCCAAATTAAACCTGGAAAATCAAAAGCATGGCACCACCTGGCCAGGAGATAGCCCAGGTGCCTTGTATGCTGGGATGGCTCTTCCCAGCCTGAATGAAATCCCCTAGCTGACAGACACGTTCAGAGGTGGACTCAAGCCAGCAGTTTGGCCAAAAATAGCCTGGACTTTTCCTCTCATGGCTAGTCTGAGGTTTTTACTGTTTTTGTAAGGTGGCAGCCGATCACGTGACCCACAGTGGGGCCGGTCCCAGTTGGCCAGTCAGAATAAAGCAAGCTCTGTGGGTTTTGGTGCCCTGGGAAGGTCAGAGTCTGTGGTAAGGGAACAGACTGGAGTGAGTGAGAGCTCAGAGTGAGTGGGAAAGTGGAGTGGCCAGACGGAGTCTTTGGGAGCCGGCAATGATGCCTTACTGCGGAGCCCGCAAGGTGCACTGGACACTTAGCTCCTAGTACTTAGCACATGACTACAGCACTCAGGAGTGGGTGCTAGCTGAGCATTTGCTAAGTCTTGTGTGTGCCTTGATGCACCATCAGAATTGCCCTAGATACTGTTCACAATAAGGACCAATCAATCCATAAAGGGGAAAGTTGACGTGCACAGGGGCACACAGTAAGCACTGGATCTGGGACCACACACACACACACACACACACACACAAACCGCTATTCCCATTTTCTGGGGACTTTCTGGTTTTCTAGCACATAGCTGATTCTTCCAACAGGCTCTGCCCCAGGGAGTTGACCTGAAGCGCATTGCATTTCCCCAACAGTTTATTAGTCATTCACCTTCTGCTCAGGTATCATGGGGTCACTCACTGAGGGAAATCTTTCTGAAGGGGCCAGGTCTCCTGCTCTTATCAGATTATCTTATAATCCTAAGTGTGTAATGATCAAATCACAGGCCTCGGTCGGGGTCATGGTAGGGGCTCAATTTCCTGATCTAATCTTAAGTTCTGCTATCTTGACCAACAACAAAAAAGCAGGTCGGGAGACAGGATGATGGGTTAGGAGCGAGGAAGGCAAGTAGCCAAAGTGTTGGCGGTCAAACTAGACTGGACAAAAGTTTGATAGAGAGCTACGGACATTGAATTTTAGGAAATTCCCTTCGGTATAGGAGGCATGGTGAGGAAAGACCGCCCCAGAGCTGAGCGAATCAAATCATTAGAGTAACAGTCGTGTGCTGGCATCCCCCAGGACCTGAGTATGGCTGAAGACATGTATACCTAGGCTAATCAGTACCTCATTTAGCCGCCCAGTTGGATTGTCATCTGTTCATAGCTATTGAACTCTGCTCAAGGCCAGGCACACAAGACCGATGAATGGCAGCCTCTCACTTCAGAGGGCTTGCATTCTAGTGGAGACAGGAGACCACTGAGAGACGGAGGTGCCATGGGAATCACGGAAAGTGGACATAGGAATCACTAAGAGAAACAAGCTGGACAATAAGATGAAGCTAAGAGGACACAGAGGGATAGCAGGGCTGTCTCAGCACTGGGGTCTGAAGAGGAGAAAGCTGGCTGAAGCGGAAGGGAGCCTCACAGGTACCTGGGGGTAGGGCGTCTGGCATTAGTCATGTTGACACAAAATCTTTAGGAATCCCAGCCTCTTCCTTTACCACTTCAAACCTTTCCTCTGTGAGCTGTTCAGGAAATGAGGACTCACTGAGCAATGCACGCACTGCTGGGTAGCAAGCACTTCGTGTTAGCAATTTAGGAGGGGAATGCCTTGTGACGGCCAGCCAGCTGACATGCCCACCTCTTGTCCCATCAGGCACCTCACTTCCACTTCCCCTGCCTCCTGCCCTGACCCCAGTGTGAAATCACCTTACTCCAGTATTAAGAATCAGAGGCCAACTAGTCCTAGGTGACTCACTGTCCTCTTGTTCTTGGCCTCCTCCCCTAATGTAAACACTTCGGGTCTCTCCCCACCATCAACTCCCTATTGTTTGCAAGGTCCTTCCCACGGGCCCACCCCTCCTGAAAGTCTCCAGTATGTCCTTCTGAGTCCCCAGGAAAGATTAGAAATACCCCAGTCATCTTCTTTCCCTACTCACAAGGTCAGCTCTATTGCCTTCCTATTCCACTGTCTCCACATCCTGAGCATCTCCAGGGTGGTCCTAGCTCCCCTGACGCTCTCCTTGTCCCCTTCTTTATGGGAAACATCCTTCAGTTTTCCTGCCACCCATCCCTCCACCTCTGTGCTCTTCCTCGTCTATGTCTCCCACCCAGTCCTGTATTTCCTGTAGCTCCTGGGGATCTGGCTCATTGTGTTCATTCAAACTTCCGCTGTCATCTCAGTAAATGCCAACGAGATGACATATCTACAGTCCTCTTCAAATGTGGCCTTACACTTGCCTGGGTTCTTCCAACACAGTGACCTTCATCTGACCTCTGTTCCAAAGCTCAGCCACAGACACTGGCCAAGAGGAGGCACTAACAAAGTAAAGAAACTACACACCGGTCTGGGCAATTAAAAGTATGGGTTTGACATATTTTGTCAGTGACTCATTTAAAAAGATGTTGGTGGGGGGAGCCAGGCATTATCATGCATACCTATAATCTCAGCACTGAGGATGCTTAGGGGCAGGTCTACTTCAAGTTCAAGGACAGTTTGGGAATAGAGAAAGTTTCAAGCTACAAAGCGAATCCCCATTTAAATAATTTATGTAATTATTTATTTTATGTGTATGGATGTTTTGCCTGAATGCATGTATGCCTATTACCACATGCATGTAGTGCCTACAGAGGCCAGAAGAGAGCTCTGGTTCCCTGGAACTGGAGTTCCAGACAGTTGTGAACTGTCGTGTGGGTGCTGGGAACCGAACCCTCCTGATCTTCTGGAAGAACAGCTAGTTCTCTTACCCACTAAGCCATCTCTCAAGTCCCTGAAAACAAATAAAACTTAACCTCCACAAATAACTCTTAGAATGTGCTTGTCTATGCTCTCTAAACACGAAGAACAAAATACATCCAAACATAATTGAACCATTATTGCCTTGGGGAAGTCGTTTGCGCATTTCTTTCAATATCAAAGCAGCCTTGTCCTGGTTCCCCTGTGATATTTATTGTAATGGCTCTGGCTGGGTCAGCTGGATCAACCAAGGCTGGTTTGCCCAAAAAGTTCTCTAGGACCCATGGGGAGAACCAGTAGGAAGAGAAAGGGTGCCAAGAGGCTTCACAATGGAAAGACAGCCTAGCTAGGTCTAGCAGAAGACAGCATTTATTTGCCCTCCATCTTCTAGGCTTATGATGAGAATCAGCAAGTTTATTAAAAAGGCAGAAAGTGAGACAATACAAAAGAAGTGAGCACAGTTGGCTATGTTCCCATGAAACACTATGGCCAGCGGCATTTGAATCGTGCACCATTCTCGCACATCACAAATTAGGCTTCTAAGATTTCTTTCAGCCATTTTCAAATGGAAAATCCATCCTCAGCCCATAGATCCCACAGTCACACACATAAGGCATGTGTGCTGATGCCATGTAGGACAGCCATCGGGGAACTTCACAACTTATGTCTGTTCATGGGCTAATGTTTTTTTTTGTTGTTGTTGTTGTTTTAATTGATTTTATTAAGCTATAGATTTTTCTCTGCTCCTCTCTCTCCCTCTCCCCTTCAACCCTCTCCCAAGGTCCCCATGCTCCCAATTTACTCAGGAGATCTTGCCTTTTTCTACTTCCCATGTAGATTAGATCTATGTACATCTCTCTTAGGGTCCTCTTTGTTGTCTAGTTTCTCTGGGATTGTGATTTGGAGGCTGGTTTTCTTTGCTTTATGTCTAAAAACCACATATGATAGTTGTCTTTCTGGGTTCATGGGCTAATGTTAATAAGAACCACTGCCCCTTGATCATTTAAGAGTAAATGATAGAGATGCCTAGCCGTAAGCAAAGATAAGCACTTAATCTTCATACAGTCATGTAAGTTGCCCCACATTACAGGAGAGAAAGACAGGTTTCTTGTAATGTTATATCCTTATGTCCTACATAGCCTGTGCTCCCCAATATTACAGTGTCCCCCCAGAAGATCATGTCTTACATAGCCTATGCTCCTGAATACTGCAGTGTCTCCCAGAAGTTCAGGTCCTACATAGCCTGTGCTCGAGTATTACAGTGTCCTCCCAGAAGATCATTCCCTGCAAAGCCTGTGCTCCCGGGTATTCAGCCCCCCGGTATTGAGCCCCCCACCATGTGTTCCTGGTATCACAATGCACCCACACTGGCTCTGCATCGTATGTGCACACCCGACTCTCAAATCCCTCTGCTCTATCCATCCTATCTCTTCCTCAGGTCGAGCGTTTCTGGCTCTCATTGTCACCTTCTCCTTGGTTTCTACTTTAAGGTTTATCTTCTCCCAGGACAGGCAATTGTTGAAGTGGGACACCTGGGGTTTTATCTTTTCTACTTTATCCAGACCTTGGATTTGGGTCACAGCATCCTGAGCCAGGACACGTATCTCTCAGACAGATAGGAGGTGTTAGACACAAAAGCTGAGTTTCTTCCAAAGCTTTGACAAAACCCTGAGTGCCACAGCCAGGAAAATCCAGACTGCAATGAAGTCTTCAGACTTAGGGGGGAGAGGATTTCTGGAGAGACGGATGTCACATGTCAGGACATGGAGGAACAGGAAACAGTATTCTGTCAGATTTTCCTCTAATGTTATCTTTTCATTGTGGTCAGTTTTAAAGGGACTGAGAGGGGGTCCTTACTTGAAATCCCATGATCACAGCCAACAGGCTCATTTTGATGGCATCCTTCTGTGAGGTATAGAATTTCTGGGCACCATTTGTTATCTTTGTCTCCACCCCTTCTTGACTTCCTCCTCAAAAGAGAGTGTCTAAGATTAGTGCAAATAAAATAGTCTGATAATTTGGAAAACGGGGACTCAGTTCTGGCAAGGCTAGTGACAAAGAGGTGTCTTAAACAATGCCGATTCCGAGGGGCGTATTGTGGCTCCAGAGAAGCCAGTTCATTTTGAGGTCAGTTCCCAGGCAGTATAGCCCAGTCCTGGGTAGTTCTGGCTAGAGAGCTCACAGAAAGAGCCCGTGGAGTACATTAGGAAACAAAATGCCTAAAAACTGAGCCAACATAGACGAGGAGAGAGAGATGCATGCGCCATCAGCAATGGGATCTGTAGGTCTCACCACCAGAAGGGATGAGACTCTCTGTGTACTAGCAGCCAGGGGAAGCCAAGGGCCCTTGGGGTCCCAAAAGCGTTAAAAAATAATAGCCCACACCATAAAGGATAGCCTATGATTGATGGATTAAATGGAAAACTTAAGAGCATCTATTCATCAGAAGAACCATGAAGACCTGAAAGCATTTTCAGTGCATACAATGATTAGGGATTAGTACCCAGACGACATAAAGAGCCCCTACAAATCAACACTATCAAAACATGAGCCTCGAATGGTGGCACACACCTGGGATCCCAGGACTTGGGAGGCTGAGGCAGTTTGAGACCAATGTGGGTTCTGTCTCAAAAACAAAAGATCCAGAGGCAGGTGGATGTCTGTAAGCTTGAGGCCAGCCTGCTCTACACAGCAAGTTCTAGGCCGGCCATGGCTACATAGTGAGATCCTGTACCAAACAGATCAACAAACAAATGGGAACAAAACCAACCCAAAACAAAAAACCCACACAGAAAAACAAACACACATACATATATATGCAAATATATATGTATATATGTACATATATTTGATAGAGTCTTTGTGTGTTGCTCAGTGGGGAAACACATGCCTAGCATGTGCAAGGACATAGAATTGAGCTCCAATACCACACACACGCACACACACGTGAAGGACAAAGTTTACGAATATGCATTTTAGAAGGGAAAAAGCCATGGTAAAAAATGACAAAATTCTGTCTTGTAAAACCAAAAAAAAAAAAAAAGACAAAATTAAAAGATATGCAGCTACCTATCTGGGCTGGAGTATGAGCTGGTACAAGTTGGTCAAAAGATTTACGATTACACAGTAAAACTGAAACTATAAATACCTCAGATTTCCATTTTAGTACATTTAGTACATTGGATCAGATAGTTCTTTTTAAAAGCGTTATGCCTGACACAGCATCCATGATCTGTACCCCAGGGATGAAAGCCAAAAGTGTGTGACATTTACTGAGTGTCTCTTGACACCACTAAACTTTACCCTGGGTTCAGAACTGCTACAGTAGACTCCTAAACACTCTCAGATTTATTGAGAAAGCTCAGAGTAGCATGATATAAATTGAAAAGGAATTCCGTATTGTAGGATTTTTTTTTGTTGCTTGTTTGAGCTTTTTGTTTGTTTGTTTGGTTGGTTGGTTGGTTCATTTTTGTGTTTTTGTTTGCTTGTTTTGTTTTCTGAGACAGGGTTTCTCTGTGTAGCCTTAGCTGTCCTGGAACTCACTCCGTAGTCCAGGGTTAACCTTGAACTCAGATCTGCCTGCTTCTGTCTCCCGAGTGCTAGGATTAAAGGTGTGTGCCACCACTGCCTGGCTGAATGTTTTAGTTATTATATCACATAGAAATTTATTATATCACACATATAATAAACCTTGTATATGTGCAGTGAGAATGATATAAATGCTGTGAGGTATTATTCAATTCTAAAAGTGAATGAACTTAGAATAACAAATTAGCTGGGCATGATGGCACATGTTTGTAATCTTCGCTATATAGAGTTTGAGGCCAGACTACAGAGCAACATAAGAACTTTTCTAAAAAACAAAAAAAAAAAAACAAACACACACACACACAAATGAGGGAAAGGAGAGAGGACAGAGAGGAAGAGAGAGAGAGAATATCACATAGGGTGCATACCTAGTTGCTTGTGGTATATATGGTATGGAGTAAACTGAATTTCCTAAAACCGTTGAGATAATATTTCTGGTCCTATGTCTCTTTCAGAACCTTACCATTCTCCCATCAAGAAGAGTCGGCTCATTCTACCTCCTGGCATACGTGTGGGACTTTGCTATTGCGTCTACGAATAAGCAATCCTACGTGTTTCTGGGGCTAAGTCACCACAGGCAGTGGAGTCTCTGCCTTCTTCTCGCTCTTGTCTTGCTCAGACTTAGGATTCAGTCACCACAGGGTGAAGAAGCCCGGGCTACATGAGGAGGCCCGCATGGAGACGAATGAGTGCCCAGGTTCTAAACCCAAAGCCAACAGCCAATCAGACAGACAGACAGCAGCGAGTCACCTTAGACGTGGATCCAACAACGGCTGAACTGCCCTGGAATGATCTGTAAAATCTTGCCCCAATTAGAGATTTTTGAGGCAAAGGAAGAAATGTTATTTTACACCCTTAACTCGCTAAACCATATGCATCCAAGACAGATGGTAGAAACTCTCGTGGACACTGAGGGAATGAGAAACAGAGTTCAGAAACAGGGTTTCAGGGGCTGGACTGTAGCTCAGTTGGTAGCACTCTTGCCTAACATACATGAGACCCTGGGTTTGATGCCTGCCTAAAATCTTAACACTCAAGAGGTACAAGGTCATCCTTAGCTACCCAGTGAGTCTGAGGACAGCCTGCATTATAAAAGGCTGTGTCTAAATAGATAGATAAATAAATAAAACTATTTAAAAAAAGAGAACTATTTTTTTAAAAAAGGTTTCAAGGTGGAATATGATAGATTAGAGTCAAGGAAAAAAAACTACCTGACATAAACTGTTCCACAAAATGCCAGAGCCTCCTCTGACACATGCAATGAAACCACGGTCCTAAGCTGAAAGGAAATAGTTCTTTGAATATTAAAGAGCTGGTGAAAATTCTGGCTTCCAAAGGGCAAGGGTGTCCTGAGGAGACAGAGCACAACCTCCCTCAGCCTTCCAAGGCAACCCCAGTGTTCTTAAGGGCTGGCAAAGGCAGTGTGGTGACCGCTCTCCTTAGCTGCTTCCCTCCGTTGTTGAGTCAACACTTAACCGTTATCTGTTGGCATTTTAGAAACTGTGAAGAACCTTTGAAAGAACAAAGTGAGCATTGTGTCTCTGAACTGTTAGGGACCTTTCAGGACTGACTCTGAGCAGAACACACTGAACACTTAACCTGCAGAACAAGTTCTCTGTGCACAGCCTCAGCCCTGGGGAGACTGGTGCAGGGAAATGCGGGTGTGAGCTCCCCTCAGTCCTGGTGAGAATTCCAAAGTGCTGGATCCAGCCCTGATGGCAAATCCAGCCCTTCAGGAGCTTCTAACAGGACCAGCTTGGGTAGAGTTGGATCGAGCAGCTGGGCCATTCTGGGACCTTGGCATGTCATTTGTTCCTGTTCTTCAGATGAATAGGGAGGCAACGGCACCCTTTAAACAGAAAGCATCAGCCTTGGGTCTCTTCCAAAGGAAAACCAGATGGAAAGTAACAAGAGGGGCGGGAAGAGGGGGAGGGAGGAAAGGAAGGAAGGAAGGAGAGAGAAAGGAAGGAAGGAGGGAGGGAGGGAGGGAGGAAAGAAAGAAAAAGAGAAAGGAAGAAAGAAAGAAAGAAAGGAAGGAAGGAAGAAGGAAAGACACAAATGCAAAATATTACTACTATTTTCCATGGCAAATCAGAGATCCTCAAAGCCAAATTCTTGTGAGCTGTAAACTACAGGAAAGGAAGTGGTAAAAGACACTGGTGGGAGCTATGGCAGAGAGAGAAACCTGGAAGGGACCACCACCCGCCACTCATCTCCAGTCTCCAGCTGACATGAGGAAAGCCTCTCCAAATGCATCAGTCTTCCACTGTGACCAGAAGTTCCAAGTCCACACTCTTTAAATAAAGGGTCAGCTAAAGCAAGCCTGTATGAGTCACCCCTGGATATGTAGAAAGAACTGGAGCTACGTTGCAGGGTTATACAGTGAAAAAAATGAGACAGAATCAACAATTATTAATTTGTGGAAATATATATGTGAAAAATCTATAAACATAATATAAAGTAGGTCTAGCGAAAAGCAGAGCTCCTAAGGATGGTTATAACAGCGTCTCCCACGCCATGTGCTACCCATGCTGCGACCGTGACATTCCGCCCAGCAAGTGATGGGAGACACTTGTCCTCCCTTGAACGTGAGTGGGACCTTACAGTTTCCCAAAGCAATGATAGGATGGTGGAAATGGCACTAAATGACCTGTGAAGGTAGGCCATAAATAGGCCATGCTGCTCTGCCTTGCGCTTGGGGCCCAGTGGCATAGGAGGGAACAGCAGGAAGACAATAGAAAGCAAGGGAGTTGCGAGACTAATAAATAGCCACTTATTTGGAAATGTGGCATTAAGTATTAGATGTTGTATTCAAAACAAAAATGCTTCAAGTTTGTCTTGAACGGGAATGACGGAGGCAAAGGATAGGGCAGGTTATACTTATTTCTCCTTATGAGGTCTTTGCTGTCATAAATTTTATACGATAACAATTGAAAATCTTATTGAAGAACGCATAAAAGTTTCCACAATAAGCAGTTTAAGAGGGTAGAATATACTGGTTGTAAACAGCTAACAGGATAAAAATGAAACTGGCCTTAGAAGTTGTCTCTAGGTCCTTGGATAACAAGATTCCTTTATTTTCATCTTCATAATTTACTAACACATCCCTCTTCCAAGGTAATTAATGTGTTGCTTTTATAATAAAAATAATTTTTGGAAGATTAGAACCTTATATTTTTCTTGTATATGAAAAATAGTCAAGGTAGTTGTGCCTGATTCAAAATGCCTGAGCCTTCCCAGACCCACACGCCCCTCAGAGAGCCAGTTAAGAAGTCAGATCAATTGGAAGTCAGTGTGGGTGAACCTTAGGATTCCCATATAGCTTCAAGAATATCTAAACACCTCGTCTCCCTTCAGCATCAATCTTTGCCATGCTAATTCTAGAAGTCCACAGCTGTAAATGTCAATCATCGTGACAGACTCCGAGAGAAACCATCTCAAAGTAGAATCGATTCGCTTTCATCTGTGGTTTTGGAGATTCCAGCCCATAGGCAGCCTTTTAATTCCTGGTGTTTGTGACCGAAATGGCAGAATGGTGCTGCTGGGGACTTTTGTTGTTTACCTTGAAGTAGGCAGGAGGCAGGGAGAGAAAGGCATGAAGAGGTCAAGTAAATGGCATTATCTTTCCAGGGTATGACCCCAAAGACCTTTTTCCTCCAACTAGCCTCACCTCTCAATAATGTCATTGAATTATGAATCCAGCAGGGCACTGATATTGATTAGGTCAGAGCCCTAAAGGCCCAATCACTTTGGTTTTTTTGTTTGTTTGTTTTTGACATGGGATCTTACTATATAGCTGAGTATATGACTCATTAGTAAAACATTTGCTTAACGTATCTGAGGCTCTAGATTTGATTTTCCCAGTACCACAAAAGAAAAAAGAAAAAATACATATGCATGTATGTATACATATTATCTTCCCAAACTTGAATGTTTCAAGTCACCTTTAGTGCTATCTAAGGACCCTTTGTGGACCTCGGCTCCCCACTTACCTACAATGCTTAAACTGTTCTTTCCCATGGCTCACTTTCCCGTTCCTTTCCTCAGGCCCTTATCTCCCTGGGGTCTATCGCTGGGGACCTCCTATCTAGGTCCCCCACCACCCCACACCCTACCCTGTCATAGTCTACCAGGTCAATCTTTGGAAGGTGCTGCCTCTCTCTGGTCAAATTTCCTTTAGAGGCTCTGTACCAGTCACCAGTCACAATGCAGGACCTCACTCCTCATGCTGGGTCACCTTGCCCAGCTTTGATGCATAGGGAGGTGCTTAGTCTTACTTCAACTTGATAAGCCATGTTTTGTTGATACTCATGGGGGACCTGCCCTTTCCTGAACAGAAATGGAGGAGAAGTGGATTAGGGGGTGGGAACAGAGGAGGTGTGGCGGGAAGGGACTGAGAGGAGAGGAGGGAGGGTAAACTGCAACCGGGATATAAGGGATATAAAATAAATAAGTTTAAAAAAATAACTCCCCGCCCCCCCCCAAAAGCCAACCTTGAATCTCAGCCTCCCGTCTGCCTTTCTCCTATCATTTCCCTAGGGAACTCAAATGAGGAGCTTGGACCAGACTTCTTTCTGAGCTTCCCTGTGTGTCCTGCATCTCTTTGGTACTTCCTCTATCCATCGCCTCTGAACCCAGTTTAGCTCATACATGATGATGAACAGTCTTGAGACCTACTGTGCGCCCAGGGGTGGCCTCAATTCCCCTTGGGCCTCTTAAAATACTTTTAACGTGCAATGTATAGCCCTGGTGGGGAGACCTACAGATGGCCATGGTGGTCATAGCTGACGCCAGACCCGAAGATCAGATGGCTTCTTCGAGGTGTAAATGTTTGGCTCTCATAGTCCAGGCCTAAGTGGACCAGAATCCTGGGGCAGGGAAGTGGCAGGGGTAGCCCTTAGGCTCTGCCCACTCTGCTCTCCCGCGGGCACTCTCTAGTCTGGGGCCTTTTACTGGCTGCCCCCACAGCAGTATTTCCAGGTTAATATTTTACTAGCAATATTACCCTTGCTCAGATTCTGGATCCCGTGTTCTGGAAGGACTAGCCCAGCCAGGCAGTAGAGAGTGGCTTTATCCACGCTCAGTTCTGCTCTGCCCTCTGTCACGCAGGCCCTGGAGGGCTTCCCGTGGCCCAGACCCCAAAGCTCCCTTCCGCATTTTCTGGCCAGGTCCCGGTTTCCTTTCCAAGTCCAGGCACGCGTTGCAGTCCCAAAACATGTGCAGCAAATGCACTTGTCAGGTCGCTCTCTTATCAGGCAGGCTTTGTACGCAGATACCCTAGCCAGTCCAGGGCAAAGGTCAGGCCTGCAGCGGGCCAAAGCCACACGTTACTAAGAGGCCTCTCTGTGCTCCCTACCCCACTGAGGAAACTTTCGACCTAAAATTAGGTAGAAGACCCACAAGGCCCAGCCATACAAGAATAAGATGGCGCACACACCCCTCTTTGTGTGTGTAACTTTTATTTGGATACAATTTTAAAGTCATAGGAAAGTTACAAGCATGGTATATGGAATTTCCATCTACTCTTTACTGAGATTCATATTTTTGTCTACATTTCATTCTCCATCTATTATGACTTTATCATTCAGGGAGGGGGTATCATTTAAAAACAGGTTAAAGACACTGTGCCCATTTCCCCTTAAATTTTTTTTAGAGAAACATGTCAAAACACAGCATGGTTATCAACTTTGTGTAGCATAATATTGACACAATTTATCTAAAACACAGTCCAAACTAAGATGGCATGAATCACCCTAATAACATCTTTTGTGTCTATTGCTTTTTTTCCCAGCCCAGGACCCATTAAAATCATTCATTCACTACATCTAGTTGCTCCATCTCTTTAACCTGGCACAGCTTTTCTTTAACTCTTTGGATTTTGATATTTTTGAAGGCTTTAAGATGGCTGCTCAGTAGACTGACCTTGAATCTGACTTTACCTAGTATTCCAGGATCCAGTTTAGGTAAGCATTCTCTGAGAGGAAAAAAAAAATCACAGCGGTAATATTGTATCTTTTCCATGAGAAAGCTCTAAGCTGAATAGACTGCCAACAGCCACTTTGTGAAGGGTGCCCTCTGCTGGCCAATCCAGCTCCGCCGCTGTAAAACTCTAAGGAGAGGCCAACAACCTTTCAAGGGACAAGTTAGTTGTGTGACCATAGGAATCATTTCTTCTTAGGAACTGTGACCCCTCGTTGATAGAATGGGAATGGCAGTGTCTTCTCTGGTTCCCTCATGAATTACAAGGTGGTTAAGAATGAAAGAGACTTACAAAGATGGTGAGGTCTCTCACGGAAGTCATTGCTCATCCAGGTTCCCACGACTCTTCTAGAGCTCCAGCCTGGTGGTCCCTAGAGTGCCAAAGCTGTCCTTCATCATTCCCGCCCACTGCCTGAAAACCCTCCGATGGGTGTGGCTCTGTGGCCACCACGGCAAAAGCTGTCTCCTCACTGAGGGTCCATGAGCACAGATGAAGGAAGAAGAGAGCTGGCTTTCAGCGTTTCTGTCCTGGTGGGGCCACCCCTGGCCTGTGCAAAGAGCCATCATACCCTCTGTTCATGGAGATTAGTCACCTGCTGTTCTCATGTGGTAAGAGCCAGGGCACGCACCCTCTGACACCCATCAAACACTTCCTCCCAACAGGTACTGGCTTCCGAGTTTTTTTTTTTTTTAAATATTTATTTATTTATTTATTATGTATACAATATTCTGTCTGTGTGTATGCCTACAGGCCAGAAGAGGGCACCAGACCCCATTAAAGATGGTTGTGAGCCACCATGTGGTTGCTGGGAATTGAACTCAGGACCTTTGGAAGAGCAGGCAATGCTCTTAACCTCTGAGCCATCTCTCCAGCCCCCGAGTTTTCAATAACGACACTAAAGCCGAGAAATCTGTTGTCAACATGAATGAACATTCTCTTTATCCCTGCTTCAGCTTTTGGTCCACGTTTTCTTTGCCCCCTTCTCGGAAGCTCAAGCCTCTGTCCACACAGTTTCTCCCTGCATCCTTCTTTCCTACCTCTAATAGATATTTACTGAGCACCAGCTACACTCCAGGCACTGCATTGGGCTACATAAAGAACTGGAGGGACACTTTGCCCCCAATAAAATGAATACAGTTGACGGGATGGCAGAAGCAAGCAAAGCAGCAATTAAAGCACAAGACAAATATGTTCCCCGAGCCTTCTGAGCGGGTATTTTTTGTCCAGCTGTGTTTCTTAGCCATGCTTGCCACCTCCCATAAGGCCCAAAGCTTCCTCATTATCTCTCTATCTTTATTTCATGTTCTCTCAGTGAGATGTACGTCATAGGCTCCAAGGGGCTCAAAGAAGAAGAAATAAGTAGATGAAGAGAATGAAAACAATTCTCAGCCCAGAGATAATTATTTCTAAGGGGGGGGGTTGTTCTTCATCTCAAATTTACCTTCAGAATGGAAGTATTGGAGTAGTGGACTTGAGCCATTCTTTCCCCTATAGGCCCTTCATGGTTTAGGGACCTTGGCATTCTTGAGAATTAGTAGAAGAACATGGAATTAGCGACATGCCCAAAGGGTGGAGTCTTACACACAGTGAGCAATCAGAATACATGTGTGGAATATCTATAAACCGCACCTCGTAATTTTACAGCCACAGTAGGATGTGAGAGTTCAGCTTGACTGGTTGGGGGCGTAGCCTGGGCAGCAGACTGGCTGAGGCCTACCCAGTGACCAGACAGAAGCCATTTCTCATCCACCTGTGGGATTTCATGGCCAGATTCAGTCTGTCTCTGAGGCAGCTTCTGAGGAAATGAAACAGGAAAGGTCATGCATTTATAGAGATGCTCTATCCATTAATAGATGTTTGGACCCCCCCCCCAAAATGGGGAATGTTATGAAGCTTTCCCTCAAAAGGCTCATGTTGAAAACGTGGTTCCAAGCTGCTGGAGGAAGCAGGCCCTGAGGGTGAGCCTGTGAGGAGGACGTCCTGTCTTCGGACCCATCCTGTTGTGCAGTATCTTCCTGTTACCTGTCTACCAGGAAGGGGCCCACATTCTTCCCCTATGCCCTTCTACCATGATACGTCTTTCCACAGGGCCAGCAATAATGAACCCACTGACTATGGGCTGAAGCCTCTGTACCACAAGCCTGAAATAAATCTGACTTTCTTTAAATGGTTTCCCTCAGGTATGTTGTCATAGAGACAGAACCTGACTGACAAGGACTCACTTTCCAGTATCACTTTAGGGTGTTTGTTCCGTGGTGAGCATGTTCATCTCCAACCAGTCCGCAGACATTAGTGCCCCGTTAAACACCGATGATCAGGGGTCACATATATGATATTACACCAATCAGACCAATCCCTCCCCTGAATCCTCATCCATGTGTACCCAAATGAACCAAGAAAGAATATGAATGACACGTTCACCAAAAAAATTATTAATAAATAAAAAAAATGTGTGTCTCCAAAAAGTGACTGCATAGCATTGCAGGTCTGTTATGGAAGGGATTAATGACCATTTTGTTTGTTCTGTTGCTGATGCTGGGTGGCTGAACATGGCACCTCATACACACTAAGTAAGCTGTCTACACTGAGTGACACCTATAGGCCCTGGCAGCAATTTGGAAAAGTACAGGAGAAATTCAATGACAATAAGGACTATGGAGTCTGGATCACTCCTTTGAGCCCAGAACCTAATGCTCTGTCTGATACATAGCACACATATATATTAATGACAATGGATAACCATTGGGACAATGGATACCCACCGTGACAATGGACATCCCACCGTGACAATGGATGCCCACCGTGACAATGGACACCCACTGTGACAATGGACACCCACCTTAACAATGGACACCCACCATGACAATGGACACCCACAGTGATAATAGACACCCACCTTGACAATGGACACCCACGGTGTCAATGGATGCCCACCGTGAGAATGGACGCCCACTGTGACAATGGACACCCACCTTAACAATGGACACCCACCTTGACAATGGACACCCACGGTGACAATGGACACCCGCGGTGATCTAGTTTCTTCTGTTGTGGTGCTATAAATTCCCAGAGGAACTGAGAAAATAGTTTTGCGTGTTCTCCCAACGGTACCCCCCAGGTAATAGCTTAAAATTATACTGCAATTTCTAGCTTTACTTTCACTAGTGAGTAATTCATAAAGTTGGTTAGAATTAAAGTTGGCTCAACAAGCGACAGGTGGTCACACTGAAGGCATTTCAGCTATTGCCCAAGAGCTCTTGACTGACAAGGTCAAAACAATCATCGCAGTTATATTCAGGAATGCAGCAGAAAGGAGACAGAACCAAGTACCCTAACTATCTAAGCTATAATTATAAGAACAGGTACTAACTTGCATTTTGCCAAAGTCCTGAAACTGCTTTCCAAGGCAGGTGAACAAACAGTACAGGAAACCAAAGGGGGGAAGAGCAGAAGACAAAAGAAATACAGGACAAGTGTGTCTGGATTGTTCCATAATCTTCCTTCCCCAGCCATCTGTCCCTGGTCCCCACACATCCCGCTAAAGCAGCACTGACATGGTGACAGGAATCCCTGCTGCTGCCCGTGGTATCTGCTGGCTTCCTGTGTAGCTTCTGCGAGGGCTGACTTAGCCTGTGTGTGAGCGGGCACGGCAGCTTATGTTACACTCGGGCTCTAGAGGCTCTTCTGTAGGTTTGTTTTTGTTTGTTTGGTTTTTTTTGTTTATTTGTTTTTGTTTGGTTAGTTTGGTTTGGCTTTTTGAGACAGAATTTCTTTGTGTAACAGCCCTGGCTATCCCAGAACTCACACAGTAGACAGGACTGCCAGACTGGCCTTGAACTCACAGAGATCCGCCTACCTCTGCCTCCCGAGTGCTGGGACTAAAGGCGTGCGCCACCACTGCTCAGCTGTGCCACCACTGTCCAGCTCAGCAATCACACTCTTAATCGCCTTCTGTTTTCCTTCTCTACCTGACTTTGGGTGCTTCCTGATTCAAGATGGATACCATTCTATACACATAACAGGCGTTCTTCCCCCTGCTTTTCAAAGTCCTTTACTATTTCACTGGGCCCCACTCCTAGGCCATCCTCCACCCCAAGCTCACGCACCAATTCACAGAGACCTCTTACCCTCCTGCACCCAGCCCAGGCCTAGGCAACCCTTTCCCCCCAGTTTTCCTCCCCTTTCCTCCTCCCTATTTGCATTTACTCCCCATTCACACTTCCCTAATCTCCTAATCCTCCTGGCTCTGCCCAGGGAAAACTCCATGTTCTTCCAGGCAGCTTCCCAGTGCACCCAGGCTGCAGCAACAGCCCCTCCTGTCATGTGACACACTGCTACTCGGGCCTCTGGTTTAGCTGCGAAGCCTGTGATGTTTGATACCCTCACCACCATGGACTTTGCTAGCTAATTAAATACTTGAGACCTCTGTTCAGGCTTGCCCTTGACTTTCAGCGCTGTGCACCTGAGCTAACATACCGTCATGCTTGTCTGTGTCCCAGAGCTGAGCTGTCTGGGTTTGTACCCCGGTTCAGTCTGCGCTTTCTTATCTATACTCATGGATTCCGAAAGCCACTTGGCTGCTCAGAGAAGGCCTGTTAAAATAGGTGTATTAATTACTGTTACTTTTAACCGTTTATCCACTCTTTATCCCAGCCAGCACTGGTTCTACATGGGAGGAATTTTCTAGTGGCAGGGTATAAAAGTCCTCCTTATCCAGTTTACGTTATGGTGTGGAGTCAGAGACAAGCCATGAAGGGAGCATGTAGTATGTTTGATATTGCTAAGTGCTGTGGAAGATAACCAAGTGGTCAGGCAAGAAACTACAGTTTTGGGCTGGAGAGATGGCTCAGTAGTTAAGAGCATTGCCTGTTCTTCCAATAGGTCCTGAGTCCAGTTCCTGGCAACCACATGGTGGCTCACAACCATCTGTAATGAGGTCTGGTGCCCTCTTCTGGCCTGCAGACATATACACAGACAGAATATTGTATACATAATAAATAAATAAATAAATATTTTTTAAAAAAGTGAATTTCAAAAAAAAAAAAAGAAAGAAAGAAACTACAGTTTTAAACAGCCCAGTGACCCTGGGAAACAGATCACAGCATTCTGTAATGATTAAATCAGCCTCTAAGTGTTAGTACTTACACCGGTACTTGGAATTCAATAAGTATGAGACAATGATTGCCTATGAGGCACTGATAATGGATAAGAGATGGTTTTGTAAAGAGAAAAGCAGGGTCTGGAGAGATGGCTGCTCTTCCAGAGAGCCGGGGTTCAAGTCCCAGAAAACAATTGTAACTTCAATTCCAGGGCATCCCTGTGCCTTCTCCTGGCCTCTTTGAGCATGAGGCATACGTGGCACACAGACATACATGCAGGCAAAACACCCACATGCACATAATAAAGAAGAATACCAACTAAATCTTACAATATTTTTAAGTCAAAAAGGACCAATTGGCTTTTTGTTACAACTGGATTTTCTGCAGGTTGTCCATGGGAAAATGACTTTGCTAATCAGTTCAAGCTAAGGACCATTTTCCTTGGTCATCTCTCCCCATCTGCTATGAAGTCCACCTGCTTATAACTATTTAAATACATATGCCTAGTGAAGGATACAGTCTCTTTTATCATCCAATTGCTCAGAGACCTTTGCTAGTGTCTTTCTTCCGTCTTTCCTTCTTTTCTTCCTTTCTTCCTTTCCTCCTTTCTTTCCTTCTTTCTTTCTTTCTTTCCTTCTTTCTTTCTCTCTTCCTTTCTTAAGATTAGGTGACTCCTTGAGAGGAGTCGGACCCTTCAAACATAACCTGTGCTGCAGAATGAGCCTTTGCAGTATATAGAGGGGAGTCAGACATAACTGACAAAGGTAGTTCCTTGAAGCTCGAAAGAGTTGATCCCAACTCAGAACATCCTCACACAAGGGAAGCTTACAGTGGCGCAGGAGAACTGAAAATCCAGCAGTTTCTGCAGAGATTGGTACGAAGATCAAAATACACTTTTTCCTACATCCAGAAACTCTGCCATCAAGTGTGGGCTTTGCCACAGAAGCAGTTCTTTACGTCTCAGCTTGGTTTCCTACTATTTCAGCTGGTTCTGACACTACCCACAGGTTGAAGGCTCAGCCTCCACACACACACACACACACACACACACCCCAGTCACACATCCCAAGTGTCTCGACTCTTGGCTCACCAAGGTCTAAATCAGGGTTTCCCACGTTCCCTTCCTCTGGCTCAGGCAAACGCTTGGCCCTGCTATCACTCATTTACAATAGAGAATACAACTAATGAGCAGTCAATTGACAGAAGACAGATAGGGCAAAGTATACAGCTGGGCATCTATGCCCTCCTGGGCACATGCCCTCCTAGGCCAATAAGCCCAGATCAATGAGTCAGCTTATCTCAGAATGTTATGGTAGTTCTGTGATGCAGGCATGACTGGATGACCTGGGGTTCATTGGTGATTGAGCTCAGTTCCAGTCCTACCTAAGAGTGTAGGGGATGGGGCTGAGTGTTGTAAACCTCTAATCTAGGCACCATCTTAATGTGCATTTAGTCATCCCTTCTCCAGTCATACCTCATTAGCATATAGAAGATCCCAGGTGTCTTATGAGTGTCAGATACCAGGGACCAACTAGCACAACAAAAGAAGCCTTTAACACAAGGCTCATGCCGAAACCTATGAGAGTTTTAGGAACCCTAGGGGGTGAAATAGAGGTCAAACAGAATATTTGTTATGTCACAAGTACCCACCAGGCAACTGAACTTTGTCATTGTCATTTGCTTCGTGGGGGGGTTTCTCCTTCACTGAAGGGTCTTTGAGAATTCCCTAGACATCTGACTAATCCAGAATCCTTCCAAGCTCAGAGATGAGAGTCTACGTGTATCCTTCAAGGACCAAAAGCAGAGCCTCCTTGATTTCATCTAGGTGACCAGAAAGGGGAGCACGGACAGGCATCTTTAATTTCTTTTTAGAGACAGCCCTTAGGTAGAGATGGAGGCCAAGAAGGCTGTGAAAGTGTCTGCCATGTGCATCAGGCTGCCTGTCTTTCCTGAAGACCAGCGTCCTAAAGGTCATAGAGGAAGCTGGGGTGAGCTCAGTGGCAGAGTACTTGCCTAGCATCCTTGAGGGTTTGGGTTAAGTCCCCAACATTGAAAAGGAAAACAAAAGCAAAAAAAAAAATTATAGGGCGTATCTTTCAATACACAGATACTGGGTGGTGAAATTGTGAACTATTTACAAAGTGCTCAAAGGCCTTGGAGCCTCCTTCTGGAATTAGGCTGCCAACAACTGCCCCTCTGTGAGAATGCTAATCATAGCTTTGGCAGTGCAATCCATTACATTATATGCTAACTAAAATAATTAAAAAAAAGCAAAAAAACCCAATAAAGTTGGCCCCATTAATAGTAATATACTCACTTTTATGGTCTTTCAGGAAAATCAATCAGTTTGCTGAGAGCATTTAAAAATTGTCCTGAGGTCACCTCGCTAGTGAGTCTCAGAGCTGGAATTTCAAGCAGGGGATTCATTTCTGACTGTGTCTCACTACCCATGCCACTCACAGCTCAACCTGGAGGAGGCTACCATGGATGGTGTGGGAAGGCGCCATGTGCCTGGAAACAGTCTGAGCAGTGAAAGCTGTCTGAGGGGTAAGATGTCAAAGGGCAAAGGCACGAGGCGTCAGAAAACAGAGGGCTCAGATGATGCTGTGTGGAGCTGTGACTGGACATCACAGGTGGGTGCTGTTGACCACGCTGAGGCTGAAGCTGCAGGCAGGGACCTGGGGGGGCCTTTGGTGTCTTGTTACAAAGTGAGATTTCTGGTGCTGAAAGTCTGGTAAGTGACCTGTGGCAGACACCTGTGGTGGCCTCACCCTTGACTTCCTGGCCAACAGAACTTTTTCTTTTTTAACTGATTTTTATTTTTTATGCGCCTCAGAGTTTTGCCTGTACGGGTGTCTGTGTGAGGATGTCAGATCCCTTAGAACTGGAGTAACAGACAGTTGTGGCTAAGCCCTCTCCAGCCCCCCACCCCCACCATGGTTTTTGAAACAGGAAGTCTACACTGTTTTTGTCCCCTGCTTCGCCAAGGCCGCCATGGAGAACCTGCCCCCTTGCCAGTGATTTAGGAAGGTTTTAGCGAGTATAGCTGTTGCTAAAATCCCTTCTCTGGGGAAAAAAAGCAAGCAATGCCTGCCCCTCCTCCCACCGACAAACCAAGGCATGATTCCACCAAAGTTTCACTGGGGGGAGAAGGGGGGAGGAAGCAGGGAGCCAATGAGATCATTAGGGTTACTTCCATTAGGGTTACTTACAGAGCAGTAGATGAGAGGAAACAGGCAGGAGCATAGCTATCCTTAAAATAGTCGCCTTGGAGGGTCTACACCCAAGGGGTGCTGGCTCCCTAGTGGCTGCAGACTAAACCCCATTCCTTTGCCCTTCCCCACCTGCATCCTCTAGCCCCTCCCACAATCGTGATCAATTAGGGCAGAACTGCCATCTACTGGTCTGGAGATGTGGCTGGATATTCAGGCGAGGCGTCCTCCACACTTCTTTCTTCTATGAGGGAAGTCGGAAGCAGGACCTGCAGGTCTCCCAAAGATGGTGGCAGTTTGACTCACAGGCTAGTACTGTCATACAGGTAATTTCCTGAGTCTTTGGGTAAAGGTCCCTTTCCTGTTACAGAAACATGGGGACAAACTACCCCACCTCCTGCTAGGCCCTGTGACATCCGGATACAGTAACTAACCTGGTAAGTGACAAAGTCCAGCCTAGGAATGCCAGAGCCAGAAGCAGGAAGGGCTTGGGCTCCTGGCTGTGGAATCATGGGGGTCATTTTCTTCAGGCCACTTGTCAAGTGCTATGGTAAGCGTCTTCGTGGTGGGGCCAACTACCGGAGCTTTCTGTTTCTTGGGACTTAACACATTCTGACCAATTTTTCATTCAAACATTTTTAATCAGGGAGTTCCGGGCTGAGTTTAGCCTGTTCTAAAGCTTAATCCACAGAGAGACAGTAAAACAACAGAAGAAGCTGCCTGAAGGAATAAGGTTAGGAGGCGGTCCTGGGTGGACAGACAGACATATGAGCTCTTCTTTCCTTCATCCTGGGGGATTTGCATCTGGGAAAGGGTAAGAGCAAAGCACACAAAAGTGATGGGCTAACCCTAGTTAGTCCTGTCACGCAAAGTCCTGATTGTATTTCTGCCCTGTCCTTTGTCATCCAGGCTGAGCAGACCTGGTTCCAAGCAGCTTTGATCGGGTGAAGAAAAACAAGCAGCAGATTGAAGATGCATAAAAAGTGTCCCATTGCTCGCTGTCCATCACCCCTCCTTAGAAGATAACCAGGACTATAAACTAGGGGCTGCGGTGTGGCTCAGTGGCTGAGCACTGACCCAGCATTTGTGAGGTTTGACCTAGGTTTGATCACCAGCACTATTACATAAAAATAAGAATCTCAGCAGTAATGTTTGCCTAGCATGCAAGTGGGCTTGCCCCACCTCCAGCCCAGCCCCCTCAATATCATAGTAAATACATACATCTACACATACATACATCAGAAAGATCGGGTAGTTAGTGTTTCTTGTCTGCTCCATTCCTAGTACACATTCAGTGGGTGTTTCCTGAATGAACAGATACTCACTGTATCATCACCCCAAGCTTAGCCTGAGCACCCTGCCCGGTCTTTGCCCTCCCTCCTACCTTGCAGCTGAAGAAACCTTGCGCTTGTGGGCTATTTAGGGCACAGCCAGGACTCCCAAAGAACAAGCTCCTTGGAGGAACCAATTTCCCTCCTGGCCTCTCCTCATCTCCCCACTGTTGACATTGCTAAGGTGCCCTGTGGCAGTTCTTCCTGAGTCCTTGATGGTGCCCCCCCCATACTTCCGTGATCCTCTCTCCCTTTGTTTTCCCACTTCCTTCTGGCACAGGCCCCTCTTTCTTCAGACCTGCGTTCCCACCTACCCTGCTTCCTGACTGTACTCCTCCCAGGCTTCTGTTACACTAACCTCACTGTCTTCTGAACTCACCCCGTCTGCTCTGAGAGCCTAAGGCCCTTCCTCCTCCTTCTTATTTCTACTGTTTCATCCCCCACCCCCGAAAATGCACCTACTCCAGAGTCAAACATGTTCCCCTGGCACTCGGTTCTGTGTGCCCAGGTAGCCTGTGGGCAACCTCTTTCCACAGGAGAACCATCCAAAGCAAAGCTCTATGCTTTGTGGGCTTAACTGTGGGCTGCATACCTGGGTGTGCTCCAAGCCATCAACTCCCTCAGTTCCCAACATCCATCAAAGCTCTCAAGCCCTGCGATCCCTCCGATCCCTCCGGGGTCTAGCCAGCTCTGGCACAGAGTCTCTCGGGGAAAGGAAGGCATGACATTGTCTCCACACACAAGTGCTGCAATTATGTCCCCTGCTGACCTCAGGACTACGGCCTCACTTCTGGGGCTGTCACCCTTGAGTGTCCATCTTAGCCAGCAACCCTGGCATCAGAGTCAGCCTAGAGTGCCTTGACCACACAAGTCTGGCCACGAGAATCCAGCCCAGCCCACCATGTTATGCTATGAGGAGCTGTTGGGCTTCGGTTTTCCTCCCCAAAGTCTCCCTCCCTCCCTCTCTTCCTTCTTCCTTCCTTCCTTCCTTCCTTCCTTCCTATTTTCTTCCTTCCTTCCTTTTCTCCCTCCTTCCTTCTCTCCTTCCCTCCTTCCTTCCTGAAAGAATTAGTGAGCACAGGAAGCTCTTTTCTCCCTGGCAGAGAGAAGCAGTGCATTTAAAGATTAGGCCTGGGGCTGAAGATGCAGCTAAGTGGTGGAACACTTGCTGAGCAAGCACAAGGCCCTGGGAGGGCCTCGGTACTTTGCAGATAGAAAGGATAATGCATCAAGTCTCTGCAGAGAGAAAACCAGGGATTCCCCGGCATGTTTCTTGCATGAAAATGGAATGCCAACAAGGTCTTGCTTCTCTGGCTCTGCCTTCTCTGCTTACCCTTTACCATGAGAGTCAAGATGCCCCTTCCGTGAGTCTGGGCCAAGCCTCCACACTCTTCTCCATGCCCAAACCTTAGAGAGAGTATCAGCCAGATGGCACTATGCCAAACAATTTCAGGGCATGAGAGCAGGGGGGGTCACCTCAGGGCACAACCTTGTTCTATCCTTTCTTTGCTACATTTCTGCTCGGTTATCCTGGCCCCTCCTTATCTGTGCCTGTTTGGGGACCCACATGTCATACCTCATCTGCTTCTCTAACCACTGTTATAGTGGGGGGCAATTTTAGTTTGGGGCCCTATGCATCTTTTAAAACATAGTAAGAAGAAAATGCTCTTTCCAACACTTGGATTTTACCTCTCTCCCATTCTATATATCCAACTTGCTCCAAGTCTTGCTGGTGTCTCTAGTGTATCTAGATACATGCCCCTGAGCTCCTCGCTCTCTCTCCAGGAAGTCCCGCCTAACCTCTTCCTGCCTAGTTACTGGCCATTCAGCTCTTTATTACACCAATCAGAAGGCACCTTGGCAAAGACACATCTTCACAGTGGACAAAAGATTATCTCACAGCAGTCATGTTTAAGGCTGGAACATGGAATGTGTCAGGACAACAGTCACGTTTAAGGCTAGAACATGGAGTGTGTCAGGACAGTATCCTGGAGGTCTTTCCACTTTTGGTACCCTTGGCTACTGTGAAAGACCTCAGGGCAGCAGGGGAAAAGCTGATCTTTGAATTTGATAGCAGACAGCTCTTTTCTTCCTGGGCCTTTTACAGATGCTCCTGGGAGGAAGAGTAAATGGGAGGCCTCTGTCTACAAATGAAGTCAGTGATGCAGCCATATCAGAAGGAATTGAATAAAACATTGTATTCAAGTGTCACTTTCTAGAACACAGAAGGCAATTTCAACCAGCATGTCTGCTACTGGTTGTGACTGTCTAACCTGATATCTTAAAGAAATAATAAAAAATGTAAATGGGTTATTTTAAGAAGAAAGTGAGAAAGTACCAATGAAACATCCCAGTATATCCTGTGTCCTTCAAAGCAACTGAGATAAATGCTAAGTCTATGCCCAAATTTTGGAATCACGACTATGCCTGATATGAAGATGGGTGTTTCCAGCTCAATAAAGTAATTAAGTGTGGGAAAATGATCACGTCAACTATCTTCCTTTTCAGTGTGTGTATTGGTTGGAGAGAAGGGAGAAGGATGTAAATGCCATGTTCTAAAAGAGCAGGAGCTGAGCTAGGAGTGATGGCACATACTTGTCACACCAGTACTGAGGCCCAAGTCTTAGGTGGTAGAATTGTAAGTCTGATACATAGGGGGATACATAGTGAGACCTTTCACACACACACACACACACACACACACACAAAACACACACACACACACAAACAGGTAGGAGCTAACATTATAAATACTTTGGAAATCGACCCCCAGAATGACCCTAATCCCACACCTGCTGGCATTCACGGCTTCTGTGGTGCCCTCCCATGCTGTAGCATGGTAGGTAAGAGGGTCGATTTATGACTTCTGAGGCTAAATCAGAGTATAGTGCACTCTCTCATTTATCACCTCCCCCCCCCATGTGTGTGTTCCGTGTCCCCACTTCACTCTAGCAGGTAAATCTCTCTTAGACCCAGCCCCTACAGTGAGGTCCATGTGACGAGGAGCTGAGGCCCCCTGCCTACAGCAATGGGAGTCATCTTGGAAGCAGATCCCCAGCTTCAGCAGAATCTTCAGATAAAACAGTCCCAGACAGTTTCCCAAGGTCCCCTGAGCCAGAACCTGCAGCCAAGCTGCTCTATGACCCGTGGCATTGGGGATGACACATTTTTATTGTTTTAAGCTGCTAGGGCCTGGGATAATTTGTGAACCAACAATAAATCATTATTATTAGATCTAGTGTGTCAGCATTTCAAGTTCGCCCTCCTGACAGCCCCGAGGAACAGAAATGATTTTCTGTACCCAAGCATGGCAACACAACCTGTCATCCTGGTATTTGAGAAGCTGAGACAGTAGCATAAAAAGTTCAAGGCTAGCTTGGGCTACATGGTGAAATCCAGGCCAAACTTTTGCGACCAAGAAACCCTATCTCAAAAAACAAAGCAGGGGCAGACAAGATGGCAGCGGACAAAGGTGCTTGCTGAGCAAACCTGAGGAACTCAGTTTGATCCCCAGTGTGAGGGAGGGAGGACGAGAGGACAAGGTTTCTCTCAGAGGTGTGAAAAAAGTTAATGTCCCAGTATCATGTGACTGCTTCCAAACCAACCACATCCGGTCTGCACCCAGTCCCTGCCCCCGGCCATGCACATCTCTCTGAAACATTCTCTGCCTCTCCTCCCTCTCTCAGAGACCAGCCAGCCTACCTCACCAGCAGCTGGTCTCGAATTTAATGATAAGATGCTATGATCAAAAAAGAAGCTGCTATGATCACAGGGTGCGGGATGAATGAGGCTGTGAACACTGCCACTGCCTGTAGTTCTTTCGTAACTTGCTGGGACTTGGCGGAGACAGGGGAAAGCAAATGGCATTTGGAAGCTAAGGCAAATGGGGGCTGAGGGTGTAGCTTAGCTGGTCAAATGCTACTTGCCTAGCATACGCACAACACTGGGTTCATCCTCAGCACCAAATACAAATGGGCTTGGAGGTGCAAGTGCAAGCCTGTAATTCTAGCTCTTGGATGGTGGAGGCAGGCTCAAGGCCATCTTTGTATACCTAGCCAGTTTGAGACCAGCACAGGAAACTATTGAAAACAAATAAATAAACCAGAGAACTGATTCTTATAAAGCAATAGCAAATGCAAGAAGGAATTAAAAATAGATGCTACTTCTAGTGAGATTAAGAAACCCAATGACAAGGGACTGGAGAGATGGCTCAGTGGTTAAGAGCACTGGCTGCTCTTCCAGAGGTCCTGAGTTCAGTTCCCAGCACCCACATGGTGTCTCATAACCATCTGTAGTAAGGTCTGGCACCTTCTTCTAGCCTGCCAGAGCACATGCAGGCAGAACACTGTATACACAATAAATAAATAAAATAAAGAAAGAAATCCAATGACAAATAAAAATACCTGTACTGGGACAAAGGCTTGCTGGAGTCATCTGTGTGGTCTATGACAACTAAGGCCCTGAAAGAACAGACACTTCTGGCTCTAGGAGCATCTTTATCCATCATCTTGCGAGCCCGGGTAGGGCCATAGTCTGGTTGGCTCATCCTGGAGCTGCTGTTTTCCTGGACCAATACACTAATGATGTACTGAAGGGTTCTGGTGAATACCATTAGTGATACAACTTATACTTCCCTGTTGGGGTCCAGCCGTGACGGGGTTCCAGGGCAGGTGCAGGTGGATTAGAAAAGCCAGGGGCAGGTGGATTAGAAACACCAGGCGGACAGAACAGAGACACAAAAGAAATAAACAGAGACACAGAATAGAACCGAGAGGACGATCCAGTGAATACTGAATCCGCCCATATTTACTCTCCATATGCTTATATAGCCCAGTCTAAAAGGTGGGAGTGTGGGAGAGAGAAGTCAAAAGACTGCTTTAAGATGGTACAAAGAATAAACAGAGCAATTACCTTTTTAATACCTGAAGCATCAAGCAACTATACCCTGAGTTAAGTATTCTGTTGTTTAGGCAGAGCGTGCAGCAACCACACCTTAGGCCAAGCATCCTGTAGGCAGTCACTCCCTGGGTCAAACCTCCTTGAAGGAGCAGGAATAGGCCTGAACTCTTTGACCTTTAGCCAAGGTGGTCTTCCACACTTCCCCAGCCCACAACCTCCCTCCAATACACAGTAGAAGGCCACAATTACTCTAATGTCATGGAGGGACAGCAGGGAAGATAATTGGATTAATTCTGAGATCGGGGATGGAATCTTGGGATCTGCTTAATACGGATTTAAAGCAAAGAAGAGAAGCCCTGGTGAAGTAATGAGTTTTAACACCTAAACCCCGAAGCCACTTCCTGTGCTTATCTATGCTCTTTTGTCTGACTTTGCTGGCTCGCAAGGCTGGGAAGAACAAGGAGAGTACTTGTCTCTTTCACCAGTGCTCCAGAAGGCCGAGCCTTGTGCAGTGGCACCATATCATCGCCAATGAACTTTATCCCTGGCATGATTACTGCTAACTGAAATCTTTTCCCAGGGACCAGTCAGACACATGTGCTCTCTGGTTTGTTTGGGTACGACGTTTTCCCAGTCTGGAGGATCTAGGTCAGTCTGGGCCTTTGTCCAACCTTCTTGGCAGCAGAGAGGCAATTATCACTTACAGACTGGTCCTGCATCCCTCTGAGCTCTGCTAGACTCTGAAGCCTGGTTAGCAGCCATAGAGTGCAAGCCATGAGGTCGGAGACTGGAACGCTGCCTGATTCAGCTGAGCTATATTCTACACTTGCCTCAGTTTCTCTTTGTGATGAGAGTCCCATTCTCTGAACAAGAGCCGCTCTGAGACATCCAACTAGTTCTTCCCCAACTGGTTTTGTGGACTGGATGCCACTCTCTTTATCCTCAGCTTTTTTTTTTTTTTTTTTTTTTTTTTTTTTTTTTTTTTTTTTTTTTTTTTTTTTTTTTTTTTTTTTTTTTTTTTTTTTTTGCTGTGATGGCACAGAACCATGGAAATCATCCATGCTTTGCTAAGACAACTCTAAACCCTCATGACCTCCTCTGCCAGCTGTATCCAGGGATAAGTCCGTAGCACCCTTCCCCACACTGTGACTTCACTGCACAGCCTCTACCACTTCCCTGGCTGTGTGCCATCTTCATCCCATCCCCCGAGTCTGCTTGTGGACCACACCCCACCCAGCAGCCTTGCATATACATCAGTCCTGAGCTAGGTGGCTCATTTCAAATCAGCCTCCATTCCTAGTCCCCCTTGTCAGGATGCCACCCACCACTTGTATCTTGTATCGCCACACTGGTACCTCACCTGAAGACCATTACCTTGCTTCACCGCTGCCCATGTGACTGTCATCCCTTCTTTTAGATATAAACCAAGCACATAGCTTTTCTATCTTTGTGTGCCCCTGACGTCACTAATGTGCCAACTAGACACCCTATCACTGTTTGCTGAAGGAATGAAGAGATTATAGACAAACACTAACTATAATAAATGGAGTACAACAGCCTCGCTGGCCCTCTGACCTCACCCTACTGAGCTCACGCTTCACCTCCTGTACTATTCCCTCTAAAGGACAGAATCCCCAGTCTGAAGAAGCCAGGAGTTCCCGCTGCCTATTGCATTTAGCCCACATCACATCTGAATCAAGCCTGCTCCAGCTCCTCGGCCGGGCCTGGCCTATACTCTGCCAACATTATTTTCCTCCTCCTAATTTCCCCTAACTCCTATCCAATACCTTTCACAAGGATCCATTCACCTCCATTTTTCTGCTCCTTTTATTTTTCCTGCCTTGATGTCTAAATTTCTTTGAAAATTTATGTATCTTAGCGTGTGGGGGGTGGGGGTGGGACAGTCAGGGGTCAGAGGATCACTTTCAGAAGTCAGTTTTCTCCTTCCAGCATATGGGTCTTAGGGATTGAACTCAGGTCTTCAGGCTTGACAACAGATACCTTTACAAGGCGAATGTTCTCTCTGGCCTGGGTCTACTTTCTTCTCCTTTGAAACTTGTGCTCTCCTTTACTCCCATCTCGGTGCTGAGCATCGTAGGGTTATCTGCCTGGCTGGAACTCAGCACCTAAATACTGAGTAAAAAGTCCTGTCCTGAGATGGCTCAGTGGTTAAAAGCACAGCCTGCTCATCTAAAGGTCCTGAGTTCAATTCCTGGCAACCACATGAGATCTGGTGTCCTCTTCTGGCCTGCAGGCATGCATGTATACAGAATACTGTATACACAATAAGTAAATCTTAAAAAAAAAAGTCCTGTCCCTTAAGTGTTGCTCCAGACTTTATCTGACAAGACAGTTGTCTTCAAAAGTCCTTTCAGAGCGGTCTACACGCGTGTTTGTGGAAAGCATGTAGTTGAACAAATGAAAACAATTAGAAAAACTGTGGGAAAACTCGAGGTTCAGTTTAGAAGCTTTCAGGACGAGGAGATAAGTGGTACCAAACATGGCACATCATGTACGTGCTGTGTAGGGCAGGGCAGGGCAGGGAGATGAGAAATGTTGCTAGGGTTGTAGCAAATTCACTTTTTGTCTCCAGGACGGAGAGTTCTTTCTTTGTTGAGAGACGTTTGCTAATAACAAAAGCTGGTTGTTATATTTACCTCGTGCCAGGACTGAGATAAATTCTCACAAGCATTACTCCTTAAAGCACTTGAATGGTTTCTCAGATCAGGAAAAGAAGTCTCAGAGAAGCTAGGAATCAAAGTCTTGACAAAAAGGCCTTTTACTGCAGATACCCAATTGCAACTTGCCACTTTTTCATGTTACCTTACATTATGTTCATATTGCTTCATATCCATAGGCCACATATTTCTCAAGAAATGTTCAGTGTCCTTGAATGTGGGATTTATGTTTTAAATTTATACTCTACCTCCCACAGTGGGCCTAACCGTGTTATACCAAAATACTCACCAATATTACACAGTAAAGCCAAGCTAATAAAAATTGTTAGGAATACAGAGTTTTAGTTCCCGAGCACTGCACCTAGAACAACCTAGCAACGTGAAAATAATCCTGTGGCGCAAACACGGAAAGTGTTACTACAGACCCTAAAGATCGAAACTGGCTTTGAATGCCCGAGCCACATCGTATAGAGCTAGAGCAGTCTTGTCTGGGAAGCTCTTGAGAAGGGCAGAGTAGGGCCCTATGGAAGGTCATGATAACCATGCGTTGGCGCCCTCTGCTGGCAGAAGGAGGTTGTTTGCGTCCATGCGGGAATTCTTGGTTCAGGTGTGTAATTGCTTATAGTATCCAGCCCCAGTCAGTTCTTAGTCTATAAAGAACAACCCCCTACGCCATTGAAGCTTTCTCCTTTCGCAGCAACCAAATACACATCGCATTCTTGTTCGAGGACAGCACATGTGTCCCCGAAGCCATGCTCTCTGTACACTGCTGTCAGAGACGCTCCACATACCCGACACACATTCTGCCCTGACAAGGACAGCCTTGATTGTCCGCAGCACAGCACGAAAGCCCGGTTTGCCACAGTCTCCGCTAATGCTGGCTCGGGATTGTTTGTCACAGATAGGAATTTTTAAGTCTCAACCAGTGGAAGGAATCAAATATCTACAATTCGTTGATTTGTTCAGTTGAAATAATTACCGGCACATATTTCTTAGCATGTGGTTTTCTCTATTTCTCTTTCTCAGAACTTTAAGAATATGAGTCATAATTGTTAATCATGTCAATGACTCCTCAAAATCTGAGATTTGTGCCAATGCCGCCAGGCAAAATTCTTCTGTGTGGTTTTCCCACACAGCACTGAGCATCTCTTTCCCTGCTTGAGTTGTGAACAACTGGAGACCCTCTGGAGAACTTAAAATGTCACCATTGCATGACACACTGCAACCTTTATAAAGATACTACTTATAAATGGCTAGTTTTGTTTTATTATTCTATTTTAAGGGGCATTGCCCATTTTCAGAGGCATAACAATGTTTAAAATCCTTGTTGTTAAACTGTCCATATGGAATGAAATGGGCCTGGCATAGGACAGGACTCTGTCACTTACTGTTTGTAGAGACAATTCACCAGTAGTGTCAGTGCACGCTCTCGTTGGGTGTGCCAAGAATGCAAGATTGATCACTCTTTCTTTGGGTCTTTCTTTCGGAGTTGTGTTTGCAAGGAGCAGTTTTGAGAGATGAGGTAATGTCTCTCTGTGGAACAAAGAACAGGCTTGCTTACTGCTCGCTATGAAACATAGCAGTTTCCGAGCTCAGCATTCCTCGCCTATAACGAAAACCATTTTGTGTTCAAGCATGCATCTGGGGCCCATATGCTTTGTTCGGAGAGAATCCGAGTTCAGAGAGCCAACATGAACATGCTGACCCTCTGGCTACTGCTTTGTTGTCCACTCGTGTTCTGTCAATATTGATAAAGCTGTGAAAGATATTTAGCCTGCAAGGTAAAATAAAATCTGATTCTCCACACTTCGCCTCACTAGATGGGGCCCCAATGTGTGTGATTTAACTTAAGCTGCGGTTTTTCTTTCTCAAGGGGGGATGCTGGTACTTGTCCTTTAATAGAAAAATGCCCTCCCCCACTAGAAGCTTCCTGGGAATTCCCTCTCTCCTTTTAGTGCACCGCGCTAGGCAAGGACCTATCCTTTGACGCCTGCTTCTGCCTGGCAGGGACCACCCTGTGGCCGCAGACTGATGCTGGTTTGGTGTAAAGATATCAGCGTCAGGTCGCGCCACGCCGGTCCTACGCAGGCGGGACCCGGAAAGCCGCACGCTGATTGGAGCCCAAGCCGCGGCTTTTGTCTGGCAGCGGCCGTTGCCCAGCAACCGGGGATTTATTTAGCTAGTTCTCTCCGCGTGGCTCCGGGGCCGCTCCGATGGAGACGGGGGTGGGTGGGTGGCACTGGAGACCCACACCTCCCCCGCAGCTCCGATTCACGGCGACCCCCGTCCTTCTGAGCAAAGGTGGCAGGTCGTCCGCTGCCCGCCGCGCCCGGGCTGGGGAGACGCCTCCATCGCGCTAGGCCGCGCGCCCTGCTGCCCGCGGCGCCCGCACCCGCGCGCTCCCACGCTCCCCGTCGGCCTCCGGAGGCCGCCCACTCAGACGCGCGTGGGGAGCGCGTGGGCATCGGCGGCTGCGCGGAAGCTCCTCCTCGGAGGCAGAGCGGACCAGCTCCCGGGAGGATGCTTCGGTGCGGGGCGCGTCGCCCCCCTCAGGCCACCAGAGCCCGGATACCTCAGAAATTCGGCTCTGGGTCTGTGGGGAGCGAAATGCAACCCAAACCCCGTTCCCCTCGAAGCCCCGCGCAGATAAACACGCACAAGCACGCACACAGACGTCGCCGCGGCCCGCACTCGCAGCCGCGGGGTCCCGGCGTCAGGGAAGGAAGAGTCCGGGGCCCGGAGGGGTCGCCGCCTTCGCCTGGCAGCCCCGGGCGCGGCCGCTCGCCCTCGCCGCTCGCAGGTGCGACGGAAGCGCCCGGTGTCACCAGCCCAGAGCAACGGCGCAACGGCCGGTCTGGGCCCGCAGCCTCGGCGGCCTGGGCGGGGCGGGAGCGGCCGCCGGACACAGCTGGTAGGCGGGGGCGCGGGGCGGGCAGGGAGCCGGGGAGGGACGGGCGCCACCGGCATGGAAGGGCGGGCTCCCGCGGCGCTCTCCGGACCCGCGGCCCGCAGCCGCCTTTCAGCAGCCGCGGCTCCCGGGAGGTCGGGCGCCCCCCGCCTTCGCCTGGCTTCGCCGGTCCTGCTGGGGACACCTTGGCGCGGCGACCGGGCTCCGGCGATAACCGAGATTTCGGTGGGCCGGGCGTGGGGCCGTTGCCTCTGGTTGAATAGGGCAGATGCGCCGAGGCTCCAACAGGTGGCTCCGTGGCGCAATGGATAGCGCATTGGACTTCTAGAGGTTGAAGGCATTCAAAGGTTCCGGGTTCGAGTCCCGGCGGAGTCGGAGTGTTTTTAAAACTCTCGGGAAATTGATTTTTGATTTCTACTTTTATTCTTTTTCGATTGTGCAAACAACTTCTGCTCCCAGCCCAGCCACAGGACGCTGCGTGCAGCAACCACAACCCTCAGCTGCAGCTCCCGCGGTCACCCTTCCTCATTGCAGACCAAGCCGATCTCAATCGGGAAAAGGGGAAAAAGGGGGACGATAAAGAAGCGGGGCGCTCGCTGTGGGCCTCGGTGAGCGTGGGGCAGGCTTGGGTCTCGCGTGACATCCCACGTCTTGAGCTAGACAGTGGCTACCAGTAGGGTAGAGGAAGCGCGCTGCCCAGGCTAGCCGGAAGGCATTCTAAGTACACGCATGGCTCCTCCTCCCCCGAATCTCGAGGGGACCTTGTAAAAAAAATTATATATCTATATCTCAGCCGTCACTTCAGGATGCTATTTCGGTGGATGTTGTAAGAGGCCCAGAAATCTGCATTTCTGGGGTTGACTGCTTCCTTCGTCCACGATTTTAGTGCAAAGCAAAGGGTTGGAGTTGGCACTTTCTGCCTGCCAATTCGAAAGGGGAGTAAGTCTTGTCCCCTTGTAACAGGTCTAACTTTGCACAAGGTTAGCGTTCCACTTCGCCAAATACAAATAAGTGTAGGAATGAAGGGTGTTTAAAAAATATATTGTGCCGACAAAACCGTAATTGATGCAAAACATAGAAAATTCAAAACAGTCGGTTAAGGTCCAGGAAAGAGTACACACCCTTGTTATTCCTGTATCTGAGGCTTGAAATTCTCACAAGCCAGTAGTAATCATGGCCACTTGAAAATGTTTTCAAAAATTTTTAAATGCAGAAGTTAGCACTTCCTGTCCATCGCTTAGTATTGCCGGCCATATGTAATATTATAAAACACACTGCAGCGTATTACACCTGTTTGAGCTAACACCGGTAGAGCTGCCTTGTGTCGCTGTATCCTATTGATTTAATAGCCCCTAATACTTAGACATTTAGATGTCCATTATTTCCCATTACGATGCTTCAGTGAACCGCCTGTTCTCTGTGCACAGTGTATCTTTAAGATAGTTCCCTAGGAAGTTGTATTGCTGGCTCAAGGGTTGTTCCAGGATTCCTAATCTGCGCCTTCTTTGATAAGGTTTGGCAGATCCCCTTCATAGGCTCTTCACTTTACTCTCCCAGCGATGTGCGAGAGAGCTAGTTTTCCTAAAACGCATGCTACCGAACACGTGGGAACTAATTGTAGCTCTAAACTCATTTTTTATTATTATGCATGACTCTGAGCACTCTTCCATAAAGAGGGTAACTTGTTTTTCCTTTTCTGTGCTTTCCCTGTCCTTGTAGTGAGCTCATTTCCCTAGTGTGTCATTCACGCCTGCTTAGGATGGCTATAACACAAAAGATGTTTTTGTTCGTTTGGAGTTCTTTACCTGTAAGAGAAAACAGCCTTCTGTTTGCAATAAATGTTCTTTTCCAGTCCACTTGTGCTGGTTTTATTTCTGAACCTTCATTTTTCTCTCACAGAAATTCATCTATTGCGATCTATCAATGTTTGCTAGCTTCTAGGTTTGAAGGTTCCCAGATTGTTAAATAATTCCCTTTAATGGTTTCATTTTTAAGCCTTTGCTCCATCTGGAATGTCTTTTGTAATGGAAGTCCTGGCCCGGACTTGCTGGTGATGAGCCCGCTGTCTCTTCCATACTAATTTGAAATGGCACCTTTATTATTGTCTAAATTCCTGCATACACTTTGGTTTCTGGATTTTCTAGTTTGCTGCATTGGTCTGAAATTTTTACGTGCTATTTTATAGTCTAGCAAGGTCAGATATTTGCTATTGTTTTAAAAGTTTTCCCCTTCCTAATCATAAATTATTCATTAATGTAATACTTACTAATGAAGCTGGGGCTACACATGCTGTGGTTTACAATTATAAAGTGCCCACGTATTTGCCAGCATGTGAGCTGTGGGGAAACAGGTGTTCTCACACATTGCTGGGGAGACTAAAACGATAGTCTCTAGTTGGGACGTCAGAAATCTTTTTGTTTCTGTGACAAAATATAATAGATTTAAATTTATTTTGATTCAGTGATTTTGAAAGGAACGACCAACTTGTCTGTCCAAGGAAACAACAGGTAAATTCTGGTGCCTTCCCTTTGTGTTCATTACAGGCACGCTCTCAACAGCTTCTTCATAAAACATGAAGCTACAAAGGGCAGAATGTTTGCAGGGCTAGAGGTTCCTAATGACCTCATCAGCTGAGAACTAGCTGGGATTGAGGAGCTTCCATGTCAGGAAGACAAGGAGAAGCTGTTACCAAGGTAAAATCTTCATCCCCAAGACTCCTTCAGGAAGCCTCCAGATTGCCTTGACTGTCACCAGGTGGCTTCATTTACCCCTAGTTGATGAACTCTGGAAATCACACGGCTGAGCAGTGTGTATTAGCTTCCTGCTAGCTTACAAGAAATAACACCTCCAACATGTGGGGCATGGTAACAGCTGCCTGGGCTACTTTGCGGAAACTTGAACTTTTGCTAAGACGGATTCTTCACTACAGCCTACACATACCAGATGGAGAAACATGATAAAATGCTTGGCATGGGATTTCCTACAGCGTCTGTCCATTTTGCCATCTTAACTTCTGGGTCAGCTCTAAGTAAGGTAAATGTTCATCGTTTGAAAAAAAAAATGCTTTGTCCAAGACTAGTATAACTTGGCCTGTTGCCAATGGAGCTGGTGTTTGTTCTACCTCACCCTTACGCTTTCGAGACAGCTTACACACCTACAGTCCCTATAAACCATGAGACTAGAATGTTTTAACTCAGCACTTTCTGAGCAAAGCGGAGTACTCATTAGCCCACCAAATAAAAGGATAGTTAGTGTGTGTGTGTCTGTGTATAAAAGAAGCATGTCTTTTGAAACCATGTTAGAGCTAATGAACAATGACCAAATAACATCCCATCCAAGAGGAATCAAAGTCTGCTGTTTCATCTTGTTAAGTGAGCAACCCAATCGGTATTAGCTTCCCTTTATTCTTAGGCAGAAGAGCCAATAGATGGAGCCTGGAGGCACAGGTTTAGAATCGGAATTGCTCTGTATTATATATATTTTATTATCTAATACTCAAAAGTATTTCCGAAAACCAGCTGCTCATTCTAACGTCAGCCCCGGATACAATGATTCTGCTAAGTTCCTACAACATCAGAGCATGCACACTACCCAGAAATCCAAAAAGCAAATATCACAGCTTGGTCTCATTTCTGTTGTTCCTAAGCCATAAATCCTGCTGTCCAATCTCAATTTTAGTCCGCGGTTACTTGGTGAAACAAAGCAGGGCACATCAGCAGATGGAAGGCAGGGGTAGGGGTCACAGATGGAAGATAATAGACTTCCTATTAAACATGCTCTCAACAAGGTCCTAAGTTTCCACGCCTTCTAATAGCCCACCAAAGAGTTAACCCATAGATGGATCAAAGCCCTCTATGTGCAGGCCTCAGTGATAAATTGGCCCTTTGGAAGCCCGTCTGTGAATTACTAAGCTATCGGAGCCCACTTGATGCGCACCTGTAGGCGCCCCTATTATTAAGAACTGGAGAAGCAGCTGGGTGTGCTGGAGTACTTTGATCCCAGCCTTGGAAGGCAGAGCCTGGTGGTTCTCGGAGCTTGAGGACACCTTAATCTGTCCAGTGAGTTCCAGGACAGTAAAGACTGCATAGTGAGACCCCGTCCAAAACAAACAGATGAACGGACAAAGTCCCAAACTTTATGAGCCCACCCAGGACCATATTCCAAATGTTTCATACACCATTGTCAAGGGTGGACTTAGAGGCCATGGGGAGATGCTGGACAGTTGTTAGCTGGGAAGCGGTATCGTGGGTTTTATATCATTTCTCTGCTGCAGGTAGACCATGGTCTGAGGCTGCTGAAGACACGAAAGTAAGAAAGTATTGAGAGCTGGGATGGGGGAGGTGGTGGAAGAGAAGGCTGAGAATATAACTGCAGCTGTTTCCCCAGACAAACAGGCGAGGCTTGAACTGAGGGATGCAGGAGAGAGCAGAAGCGGCTAGAGCAGCCAGAGATGGGCTGTTTCTACTTGGGCCAGTGCATGCACGCTGACGTAACAGACAAAAAAGAAAAATGCAGGAAGGAGTGTATGAGGATGAGTTTGGATATCTGTTGACTCTGAGGTCTCTGGGACACTCTGGGGATTTACTGTTGGTACTTAGACACAAAGCCCAGAACAAGTTCCCTGTGAATGTCTACAGAATGGAAGGGCACGGCAAGGTCAAGTTGAAGGCATGAAGTGACGGGAAAGCAAGGACTAAGGAGACGGGTGCAGGCTTTGGATCTACTTCACATCCGGCTGTAGCAGTCCGACTTTGGTAATCATTGAGTAAATTAAATTCTGTGTACGCTCACCAAACCAAGACAGTTTCGTCCACTATTCAAACACCGATGGCCCCTGACAAGTCTGCCTTGGAACTGACTGCAATGGAGAGAAAGCCACTTGCATTGAGCAGAAGCTACTTTTCCTGGGCTAGTGATGATTCTCCTCATGCTGGGCAGATGAGATAACCAAGGTATCAGATTGTGCAACTGCAGACTAACACACATGTGCTGAGCATTTCAGGGAAACTAGGTAAGGCTATATTTGGTACATTAGATCAAATGCATCTTCAACTTAGACTACTTTCAACTTAAGCTCTGTGAATCCAATCCTAAATTGAAGTACGCAAGTATTCGTAAAGATGACAGAAACCAAAAGCAGAAGTTCCAGGCAGATAAGATGTGTGGTAATATTTTGTGTTTTAACAAGTAAAGCTCACCTGAAGATCAGAGTGCAGAGCTAAGCCACTTAAAGAGCAGGCAGTGGTGGCACACACCTTTAATCCCAGGACTCAGGAGACAGAGGCAGAGGGATGCTACACAAGATTGAATCTGCCTAAGAGAGAAGCAGAGCTCACACAAAGGTGATCCCAGCACTTGGGATCCCACGCCTTTAATCCCAGCACTAGGGAGGTGGAGACAGGAGTGATGTGGCTGGACAGAGAGGAATGAATATAAGGCGGGAGAAGACAGGAGCTCAGAGCAGTGCAGATCAGCAGTCTGAGGACAGGATCGCACCTTTGGTATAAGCATTGGTTGAGGTAAGAACTCTAATGTCTGGCCATTCTCCGCCTCTGATCCCCTGACAGCTGACTGAGTTACTATTACTAAGAACAATTAGAATTCGTGCTACAAGATGGGTTAGTAGATAAAGCCTGTGGCCAAGGCTGATGGGCTGAATTTGATCCCTGGGACCCACGTGGTGAAAAGGGATCTCACAGTTGTCCTCTGACCACCATACAAGTACATGTACATGCCCTGCACACATACACAAACAAACGTAATAAAACAAAAGCCAGCAGTTCCTACCTTTTTAGCAGGACCCCAGATCTTAGCACAACTGACACCATGATGGAAGTGCCATCCAGACCTCAGAATCCAGCAACACCCGCCAGCCTGAGAACAAAGACCTAATCCATCACAGCCCATAGGTCTGGGAAGTCCCTAAATGTACTAACCCTGCTTTTTGGCTTCTGTAGTTCCACATCTGACCAACTGAGGCGTGTCAACCCAGGATGTGGTTTTTATGCTTAAAACCCCACTCTGAGAAAGGCTCAGGACTGCACTGGGGTCCCATACACCCAGTGTAGTCACCAGCCGGCTAACGCAGGCTTGCTATTGGCTTCAACCCATGTCCAACCAGTCTTCTCTGGTGGACACTTCACAACACCGGCTTAGAATTACAGTACTTTTAGATATTATTCTTTACAGTTTGGAAGGTATTTGTTTATTAGGACAACATTGCATATAAAACAAATTATGTAGTTGAAGCAGTTTTCAATGCCTGATGCCCCTGCTTCCACTTCCAAGGTGCTGGGATTTCAGGCTTGTATCATTACTCTGCTTTAAAGCTCATATTCAATCAAGAATGAATGTTAGTAGGTGATTTCAGATTATTTTTAGGTAATTTCAGTTTACTTGATGGAATTATTTTGTTAAACATTCCCTATTTTATACAAATGAAGTGGAAATAAACTTTCCATTGTGGTAACAAAATTTCTGGTATCAAAGTGAGTTAAGGTTTCTTTTGGCTTTCACAGGTTGACATCGGTGGTCACTTTGGTATTGTAGAAAATCATTTTAAGGTGACTTTTGTTTATGCTGCATTTGTTTAACTCTGTGAAGCTGTGACTCTTTGTCTAAGATACCTAATGATGGTCTAGTAAAGAGCTGAATGGCCAATAGCAGGGCAGGAGGAAGGATAGGTGGGGCTGGCAGGCAGAGCCTATAATAGAAAGACAACTCTGGGAAGGAGGAGCAAGAGAGAACAAGGAGACATCAGGGGCAGCCACCCAGCCGGCCACGGAGTAAGAGTGAAAGTAAAATATACAGAAGGAAAAAGCCCTGAGGCAAAAGGTAGTCAGGATAATTTATGAAAAGCTGGCAAGAAACAAGCCAAGCCAGGGCACCATGCCCTCTTTCAAGGAAGAAGGGGGAGGGAGGAGGGGTGGGGGGGGTAGTGGGAGGGGACCGGGAGAAGGGGAAGAAAGGAAAAAAAAATTTATTTCTTTAATTATGTTCTTGAATGGAAAAAATAAAACAAAACAATGTATGGAAAAAATAAATAAATTTAAAAAAAAAAAAGCCAAGCTAAGACCAGGCATTTATAATAGTAAGCCTCTATGTGATTTATTTGGGAGCTGGGTGGTGGGACCCCCCAAAAACAAAAGACCAAGGGGTAAAGAGTAAAAACAAACACCATGTCAGGCCCATGGCAAGGACGTCCATACCAAGCAGGACGGCAATGGTAGAAGTACAGCTGGCCATCAGGTAAAGCAGTCAGGGGTCCAAGCCCCTCCTAGGATGTGTCCCCATACTTACCTTCACTAGGGCCTCCTAAATGACCTCCCCAAAGTACCACAGGCCTTTGAGGAATATTTAAGACAAACTACAAGTTGCTTATAAAAAATGTTTTAAAAAAGCCAGTCAGGTGGTGGTAGTACACACCTTTAATCCCAGCACTTGGGAGGCAGAGGCTGGGGGATCTGGGTTCAAGGCCAGCTTGATCTACAGAGCAGGACAGCTAGCGCTGTTACAGAGAAACCCTGTCTTGAAAAACAAACAAAAAGTTAAACCAATGGAGACAAAACAAAAAGAGCACCTATCAATGGAAATGTAACTATGAGTAAACACTGAAAAATACTGTTTTGAAGCAGAGAATTACTCAGCCCATTCTAGCATTCACAGGACAGATCAAGCAGCAGTAGATTGCCCCTGAGCCTTAGTCGTGAAGTGTTTGCTAAGAGTCTCCTGGAACTTAGTAACTGGGTAAAGAAACTCTTAATCCTCCTTATTTCTCCCACATGCAATCCTTTTTATCACACAGAGGCTACATATATTATTGAAATAGGATGTCTTGCTTTTTTAATAAAAGGAAGCATAGAAGTTAGGTTGCTTGATCCCAATATAAAATGTAAGATTTTAGTTACTCAAATAGGGGTCCAGTAAATAATATAAAGGAGCTATAACCAACAAGCATTAATAGGAATGATCAGCACTTTGGGTACCAGAGAGTTGGTTAGGTTGGGCACTGGCTGAACCACTGGATGAGGAAAACTGGATAATTTGACCTATTGGCCAAGTGAAAATCCTGTTTAATCCTGTTTTGCTTAGAACTAACCTTAGAAGGAATCATTCCTCCCTTCTCAGTTGCTAAGAAAAAACTCCAGCCCTCTTGCATCTTACAGTTTTGTCCCAGACTTTCCAGGGAGGCTTCTGTATCATTTCTGACATATTGGAGCTCCACTGAGCTGTTTCTGCATGTATTTCATGACTTCTCCAGGAACACTTTCCTCACCTACAGCGTACACTGTAGTTGTACGCTGGGAGCCGCAGGTAAGCAGAAGCCGTGTCTTCACCCTCCACACACACCACAGGAGAAGCAGGTTAAGCAGAAGCCGTGTCTACACCCTCCACACACACCACAGTAGCTTTCACATTTAACAGTTTTGATCACTTCAAAAATTCTTTGAATATAACAGTTCTTTGAACATACTGCCTATTTATGTTCTAATTACATTTTCTTTAAATAACCAATACCAAAACCTGGAAAAACATACTGAAATAGTTGATATTCATTTTCCCTTGAACAATTAAAACCAGATGTATCATTATACACCTATTTTTATTCCAAGGGGCACATGATTGATTTTGTCAAAATAAAGTCAGCTTTATTTCCAAACAGAAATCACTAAATATTTATACATTATTTATATAAATTATGTGATGACCTTCAGCAAATAAGGAGATCTATAAAATGCTACGGTTTGCATTGTAGATTTTAATTGCGAAATTTCTTCTTTTTCCGGAACTTCTTTCCTGCTGCATTTGCTGCTTTTTCAGCCATGATTTCTGAATACTTCCTTCGGTTAAATCTGAAAAGAAAAAAAAAACTTTATTTCTAATCTAAAGCACAATAATATAACAGGTATATCAGGCATGAGCAGTTAATATAGCCTTAGGGAGGCACTAACTCTCACAATGCTCTGCACATTGTGTAAATTGTCTTGTGTAAATCACATTGCTACCAAATGTCAGGAGGCTGAGGACAGCAATGGACAAGGCAGCAACAGTCTCTGTATTCAGAGGTGTGTGTGTGCGATGGTATCTTGCAGTGGCTGATCACGAACTCACAACCTTCCTTTCTCAGTTTCCTATGCATTGGACTTACAGATGTACACTGAACTTCTTAGCCAGTTTGTATTTACCAGGTAGTGTTGGATCTGGGTATAAATGTGGATTAAAAACACAAAAAGGTCAAAGCAAAACAATTTTTACTTAATGAAAGTAGAAGTAACAACTTTTTAGAAGCTCAAAGCCAGGTGTACTAGCACACTTGGGAGGCAAAGGCAGGTGATCTCAGATCCGGGCCAACCAGAACTACAGTGAGAGACCCTGTCTCAACTGCCCCTCACCCCCCACAGAAAAAAAAAACACCTTAGAAAACAAAGAGTAATGACTTTCAAAGTGTGCTCTTCAGATAAGAGGTCTGTCAGGTAAGAAGTATGTTCACAGGAACACTAAGGCATTAATTACCCACCCGCCCTCATTCTCATGAGGCCGCATGTACAGTTTAAAGGGCACAGGACATATGGTTTGGCAGAAATAGATGAGAATCTAACTTTTAACTATTCCACATACTAAATTATTTTTGCTTTGTTATTCTCATAAAAAGTCACCAAAATGTAATCTGAAAACCTATAAACTTGTGTATTTTAAAAGGCACACATAAAGTAAAATATAATTACCTCCTGAACTCAGAATCAGCCAGCAGTTCTTCCACAATAGTCTTTTTCCTTTGTTTTTTGGGAATTCTTGAATGGTAGAAGTCAGCTGGATTATCAGCGATGGTTCCAACCTAAGAAAATTGAGAAGTAAATAATGTAGCATGTGGATGTTAAGTCACTTCATGTCACTGTAGGTGTAAAGGAACAGACAGCACAAGCTCCCATCACACGTCTTCAAGTCATGTAGACCACCCAGGAGCCAGTACACCGGTGCTACCGATGGCATTTCCCATCAGAGCACAGTAGGTCCAGTCCTTCAGTGCGCAACACTTAAATTCATGATGACTAGCACAATATAACAAACTGTGCTTTTTGATTCAATAGCGTACATATAGATTCTATGTGCCTACTGTAGAGGCTAGCGTAAGCACTGCCAACCTAGAGCCTGTTTAGTAAAGCTTCTCACCTGACTGAGTTTATAGGACAACTATGTGCAGGCACTGGGCTTAGGTGATGGGAAAACAAGGACTGACCGTCTAGTCCATGCCAGCCAGTAAAGAGCCACAATCTTAAGGCAGAAGCTAAATATCATTACAGTACAAACAATACACATAGTGACCAGGTTTACTGAAGGAGGTAAGAATGACAAAGACAATATTTTAGCTGGCTATAGGTAGAGTCAAGTCGGGGAACAGTGAAAACTGGTTCATGTTCTGAGAAGGCTGAGCAGCAGAAGCTTAAGAGGGCTCAATAACCTAGGGGTGGCAAGCTAGTTTGGATGCAGAGTAGCTAGTGTTATCGTCTGTAATTTCCTTACATATTTGTTTTCATGTTATACTTCTGAGGAACTCAAGTAATTCCTGGTGACCTTTGGGGTAGTCTGTATCACTTCCTTTGGACCTTCATACTCCGCATCCGAACTAGCTACATGGGGCCAGAGGGAGAGAGACTGGGAAACCTACAAGGAGCCACATGAGCAGAAAAGGGCTGAAGAGTGGAAACATGACCAACTTGCTCACTCACTGGGAGACACTGAAAAGCAACTTTTGAATGACTTTTACCATCTGTCTGGGGAAAAGGAGAGAGATGGAGCAAACAATTTCCTTTCTCTCTACATGATGCCTGAATTCTTGCTCTTAGGTTAGTACTAGCAATACATTCAGATACAAAAATTCGGTGAGTTTAACAGAACTACCCTTGATCCCAGCTACCATTTTTAACCCTGCCCCTTTTTGAGGACCCATCGTAGAATGATGGCTGGCTGAGCTGCGTTCGCGTCTTGATGAAGCCTAAGAAGACACTGAGCAGCTTGCTGTGCATATGGAATCAATCTCTCACATGCTTTGCTATGCTGTTCCCACATAACATAACCAGTACTCTGTTTGTATACCTGGAAGTACTTAGGGAAACCATCTCTGTCATTTTTCTTGTAAAACCTTTTTGGGTCCATGCTTGCTCTCATCTTCAGGGCTTTGAGATCATTTTTCAGCTCATCTGTCAGTTCAGGAGCTTTCATGCCAAACCAACCATCGCCGGCTGTTTTTTGTCGCTCTTTCTGAAATACAAGTTTTAAAAATGAAAATTAAAAAAAAAAAGGATTCGTTTTACTTATATGTATGTGCACATACATCTGTATGCAGGTGCCCATGGAGGTGAGGAGAGTGAAGATTTTCTGAGCTGGAGTTAAAGGCAGCTAGGGGATGCCTGATGTGGATGCTGGGAAACAAACTTTGGTCTTCTATAAGAGCATTGAGTGCTCTTGACCACCAAGCCACCCATCCAGCCCCCCAAAATAAACATTCTGACTTTTAAGAGTAGAGAGACTAATTTCCCCTAAAATTTGACACACTCCCTACTGTGCAATAAAGGTGCCCTCCCCTAAAATTATGCAACAGAAAATTGTGTGAATTACTTGGGGGTGGTAGAACATAGCTGTGAACTCAATATTTGGGAGAGATTAAGGTTGGATGATTGTGAATTCAAGATACCAACCTGGGCTACCCATTCAGACTCTGGGAAGGGGCATTTACAAGGGCTGGGGATAGAACTCAATTGGTAGAGTTCTTGCCCGGTATACATGAAGCCCTGCTGCTTACTCTTGAGCACGGCATGAGCTGGGCATAATAATGTACACGTGTAGCCCCAGGATTTGGGAATTGGTGGCCAGAGGATAAGAAGTTCAAGGTCATCCTCTGCTTGGCCAACCCAGGACATATGAGATACTGTCTCAAAAAACAAATTAAAAAAAAAAAAAAAGCAAACCCCCAACTTTACAGAAAGTACTTATCTCTAGGATCCTTATAAAAAAGTATTAAGTCAAAACAAAAAAAGCATCATCAGTTTCATAAATGATGGTTCCCTGGTGATGATTTCCAGGGAAAGGAATGGGCAGCTTCCGTTTGTTTTTTTTTTTTTTGTTGTTGTTGTTTTTGTTTTTTTGTCTAAAAGACCTCATACAAGAGATAATTATAAAAACATTTTATTTTAGGAGCTGGTATATAAGTATTATTTTTTATTCTCATAAGGGTCTGAGAAACTAACTTAATGCTTAATAAGTCCAGAACTTTATATCCAAAACAAAACAAAATTACTATTCTTTTGACAACTCTACTAAGCATTTTGTTTCATTCATCCAAAATGCTTTGGTGCCTGCCACATCCAGTGCCACATTAGCACCTTTTGGAACTGCCTCGAAGTTCAAATAGTAAAATAGCAGGGTTTGCTCCCACTGTTAAACTGTTCCATTTCCTCAGGTGCCAGACCAAGTGGCTCAGTTTTGCATGGTGGTATTAACTCTGTGCAGCAGAGTGCCTAGCCTTCAGGAATATGTGTAAAACCTAAATGACGTGGCTGGTGAGCCTGTGTGCTGACTGTCACTGTTTAAGGCATATTTTCAAAAGCTGTACTTGGGGGTGGAAGGCACAGCTCAGTGGCAGGGCACATGCTTACCACATGCACAAGACCCCAGGTTTCACTCCCAATCACCAAAACAAACAAAACCAAAAACTGTATTTGTGTGCAAAGATGTGAAAAGTCACACTAAACACATTGATGGAACCACATTTGATGGTCCTTAGTATCTAAGAACTCTGGTCCTATCTATAATAGATGAATACATAGACAGAGCTTAATTGCAAAATGATCACAGTATTACACACACCCTGAAAATAGAGAGGCAAAGCACGCATGAGCAATCTAAACAGTGAGTCCTACTTACCTTGCGCTGTTTCTGAATCTGATGCTTCGATTCACTATATGGTGGTACACAATAGTTTTTTTCAAAGTCAGGTGTAATGACAGTTTTCTGTAGAAGCTAAGAAAATACAAAATTATTTTTTATCTTCCCCATTTAAACTTTTAAAATTTAGGCTTTTAAGTTTTGTGTAGGCAAATCTACTACTCTATTTCTGAATGATTTTTTGCACTTTAAAGAGGTACTTGCTCTTGCTCCCTGGAACCTACAGGGTGGGACATGCAGCTACTGCAGACTGTCCTCTAGTCTTTCCCTGTATACCACAGCATAAATGTGTCCACACATACACGCACACAGAACAAAGAAATGAATGCTTAAAAAAAATACAGCAAGAAAATAGGACCCGAGTCCAAGTATCCTCTCTTACAGATAAAACTCCATCCATTAAAAAAACTACTATTTTAACAAGATGGAGAAAGAGCACAACAGACAATATAGTTTGCCATAGGGAAAGCAGTAATGTTCCAAGGACTAAAGAGGATGAGACAAGTTCATGAGCTTACCTCGTTTTTCTTTTTCTCCTTGATCTGTGTTAGGGTTTGAGGCTGCAGTTTGTCTACATTGAAATTAATATACAAGCCACCCAACTGCTTGATATTTAGTCCAGGGTCTATGCTGCTACTTGTCAACTTCAGACTGAAAGAGAAAAGATCACTTAAAGATCAATAATTAAGACAAAATAGGAATGAGACTGCATGGTAAAATCACACACGTACACAGAGTTCCTTATTTACAGTGCAGTTCCTGAAACACTGAATAAACGTTTATTTCATAATTCACTCAGAATAAAGTCAAGGATGAATAATAAATCAACACCATTGGAGAAGATGCCCAGATTTTCGAAGAGGATTAAGCAAATAACATGTACACAGATTTCATAAAGAACTTGAAGAAAAGCCATTCAGTTGAACTTCACACATTGGAGGACACAGTTCAGAAAGACACACTATCTCTACAAAGACAGACTAGCTTTGACTTTGAACTTAACAGGTTCCCAATTCTAGATTTTTTTCCTAGGCAGACCAAATGTGGTACAGGACTATAATCCCAGCCTTTAGGAGGCTGAGACAGAAGGACTGCACATTCTGGTCTAATGTAAGCTACAGAGAGATCATGTGTGAAAGAAAATCGACTCCCTTGCTGGATGAATTAATGGCAGTTTCTAAATACATCTCAGGTGGCAATGAGCATCAACCCTGGAGAAGCAGAAAATAAGACGGCATACTCCAGACCAGCCTCTTCCACATCTGGTCTTGGTTCCTATCCTATTTTTATAGCGAGAATTTTTACCTTATATAACTAATAGTCCTTTTTATAAGCCAGTTTCTTCTCTGATCATTCCCATAAACCATGTGGTGTAGTTCAAAGTACATGAGCCTGCACTGGAATGTGGCATTGTCTTATTACAGTGCCTTGGCAGTGGTTCTTATCATTGAATACATATTGGGTTTAATGTGGGAAGGAATATTTAAAAAAACAACAAACAACAACAACAACAAAAAAAAGAGCCAAGCTAACAAATTAGCCAGGCATGGTGTTGCACACCCTAAGGCCCCTTAAAACAAGAGTCTATCACCACGATTCTTGGTGGCCTCCCACAAACTAGATGTTAAGACCCTGCTGCTGGCCTGGCAGTGGTGGCACAAACCACTAATCCCAGCACCTTGGAGGAAGGGCAGGCGGATCTCTGTGAGTTCGAGGCCAGTCTGGTCTACAGAGCTAGTTCCAGGACAGCCAGGCGTATAGAGAAACCCTGTCTTGAAAAACCAGACTCTACTGCTGAAGATCTCACAGGCTTTGGTTAAAGGACACAGAATCAAACTGAAACTGAACTGGAAGCATCTCTCCTGTTGGCTAACTTCTATAGTGCTGGAAGGTACTATACAAGTTGGGGGAGGTTATCAATGGTCTGGCCCAGCTGGGGACTCTACTACTGACTTGCCAGAGAAGCTATGCCTGCTTACTGGCGCACTGTTAAAGGGGTAACCAACCACTTCTAACTGGATTTGAAGCCCACTTACAGGAATTTATACTTGGTTCTGTACGCCTCATCAAAAAGAAGCCTGGTTTGTCACAGGCGCTAGTGAGGAAGCTACTACTTTTTTTTGCTAGACATGCTGAACTCATTAAAAACACCTTCTAAATATCTAGGTTTATGCTCAGGTATGGTGAGATGCATTATTTTATTTTTGTAGTGGGCAGCAATTACTACTACTAAGATTCGGAACTGGTCAAAGTGCTGAGAATTGTCTCAAGATGCTCATTTCTACATGGGACACATATTCCTCCCCTTCCAAAGCTCAGGGAACACTGCAGAAGAGGGGCAGGGAGCATCGACGTAGAATACTGTTCTCTGGGTATGACATGGTAGTTGCACCAGGAACTGACAGCAGCTGTTGATCACCTGCAGAACACGACTGGACCAGTCAACACTCTGAGATGGAGGGTCCAGGAGCGCATGATGCCCCACCTCTCCCTGAGGACCTCTAGGCAGTAATGATAACTGGCACAGGAAGAGGCAGTTTTTTCAATGGTACAGCACTAGGAAGCTTCCCACGATTCTGTAAATAACCCCTCACCTATACTCCTATAAGCAACTAAACTCATTGGGTCACCTATGTCCCCAAAAGTCACGAAAGCAGAAAGAGACTAGCTGGGAAAAGGGGTATCAGTGGGAATGAAACGGGGATGAGGAGTACGAGGGATAATTACACCTCAAAACACACTGTATACACACAAGAACGAAAACGTCATAATGAAACATATATATATATATATATATAAAATATATACTAATAATTATTCTGGGGGTTGGGTATAGCTCAGAGGCAAAGGACATGCTTCTCATGCTGTGGCCATAGGTTTAATCCTCAGCATGTCCTCTCCTATTTACTTTTAAAGGCAGTACTTACAGCTTAGACTTCGTGTTATTTAATAAATCTTCCTCATCACTAGACTCATCTTTATTTTCATCACTGTCTGATGATTCTTCACTGTTTTCATCTTCTTCCTCCTCTTCTTCCTCAACAGCAACTTCGCTCGGGGCCTTGTCTTCCAGGTAAAATTGCTTCTCAGCACTCAACCCTGGAGTTCTATCGATTACAAACAGGGAACTACCACATGCTGTGTCTTCCAAGTCTCTGCTTGAAGACTCCTTCTGGCCACTGTTTTCAACAGAACACACAGTGTCCTTTTCGTTCTCGCTGTTTTCAGACTGCTGGCTTTCATCACTGCTAAGAAATAACATAACAGAACTATCTATATCCTGAGACATGCCGAGTTCAGACTTGCAGTGTCTGGTATCACATTCGAGACCCACATCACTTTGGCCGTCCTTGTTCTCACAGTCGCCTGCACTAGTGGACTCGTTGTTACTATCCCCGTGATCACTGGATTGCGCCACGTCACTCATTTTTAGGCTGCCCACTCTGTCTTCATTCAGTCTCTCTACTTTCACAACTGCAAACTTGTGCTCTAACGATTTCATCAGAGCCTCACGCTGGGGACTTGAGGGCTGTGGTGTGGCTTTATTGCTTGGAGTGCTTGAATGATTCTGAGAAACTGACTGCCAAAGGCTGGTATCTTGAACTTCAGAAAGAGTCAACTGGGAATCTTTCTCAGTCATTTCTTTGTCTTCCATTATTTTGGCGTCCTCTTCATCCAGACTCTTAGAATTCTCCTTCCTGATTTCTGTAAGAGATGCAACACTGGCTTTTTCTTCTTGTATATGCAAATGTTGGTGGTTTTGTGTTGTTAGCTTTTTTTCTGAATCTCTGGGGATGGAATCATCAAAGTCATTACTATCAGTTTCATTATTAGAGAAAATTGGCCTATCAATCTGAGAACGTGGTCTCGCTGGTAACTGAGAGGCCTGTCTAGTACCTGAGTCCACAGAGGTACACATGCTTTGCTTTTTACTTCCTGGTATAATCTCAGCATCTTCCTTCTCAGCTTGGGCCTGTAATTTCCTCTGCTTACTCCTGGCTGTTCTCCTGGGTGCAATCCCAGATGATGAAATGCCTGAGCATGATGACTCAGCATCAGATACGGCTTCTGCCTGTGATTGTGGGCTTGAATCTCGTTGAGATTTAGCCTTATTTCTTCTGCTTCTTTCTGTGGAAGGCACAACCATGGAAACCCCTGAAACGTGAGATTCTGCTTCAGAAACAACTCCTTCATCGAGAGATTCATGCTGAGGGGTTATTTTCTGCCTTTTCTTAACACTGGACTTTGGCGTGGGTGCACTTACGATCTGCCTCTTCCTAGTTGTTCTTATAATGGGCTCCTGAACCTCAAACACAGAAGTAACCCCCGAAGCATGGGACTCTGCTTCAGAGACCTCCGCATCAGTAGCCGGTTCTGTTATCTCTGCTGGGGGGCCTGGACTTCGACTTTTCCTCTTTCTGGAGAGGACTGAACTTTGTTTCTCAGCGGTCTGTGAATCAGCAATACTTCTGTCATCTTTCTTGCTTTCTAGATGCGTCTCGATTCCTTGAGGAGTAGAACCCTGCAAACCAAAAACAAACAGTATAATTGAGATAGGGCTGGGACAAGAGCTAGCAAATGTAGCAGGACCTCGAAAGGCAAAACCTGATAAGGTACGAAACAAAGCCAAACTCATGATGAAATAATTTTTCCTTTACTTGCCTCATCCTAGACTTCAGAAAGCAAAACTGAAGAGCATTTTCTCCACTTTGAGGGGGAAAAGAACTCAAATCATTTATAGAGGCCCAGGGGGCGGGGGAGTTAAGTACTAATTGAGCAGATAAAGTGTATATACACTTAGGAGTGTATAAGGGAATTCTGTTTGCCTGGGTTTTTACGTACAGGCAAGACTGCGTTACATCCTTTACCACACAATCTAAGAGTGTGGCAGCAGGAGACAGCCAGAGGCCCTCAGACGACACAGCCGCCCTGAATATACCAGAGGAGTTGGTGCTGGGCCACTGCCAGTCTCCCCACGTGGAAACGATGCTCCCTCCCATCCGCAAAATGAGGCTCGGGAGCGGGGGCAGGAATTAAGTCTTCCCAGGTATTGTCTCAACAGGAAGCTTAAGAGGACTCAGGTGCGCGCAAGGCAAGCAACCCACACGCTCGCAAGAGCTCTAAAAGACCCCGAGGCCCAACCCGGTTCCAGGCCGACACAGCGCAGCATTATGCGCACAAGGCTCGTGTCGCCCTCACCCTCCTCCGCCCCGCCGAGCTTCCTCGCTCTCCTCCACGCTGCAGAGCCGCTCCTGCCCAGCGGCGAGGACGCCCGGGGAACATGGGGGTCGATCACCTTGTACCGGGAGCTTTCTGACGCGACTGGGACCCAAGTCCGACACCGCCCGGACCTGGTGACCACCATGCTCCCGACTCTGTACTCCCGGCAGCCACCGCGGCTTCCTCGGCTCCGGCGCTTCGGAAGTGCGTCAGACACAAGGGTCTCGCTTACGCTTCCCCGTGGAAACTGCGGCTCGGCAGAATGGTTCCTATCGGGCTCAGCTGCCGTTGTAGACAGGGATCGTCGCCGCGGGCCCTAGAGCGCGACAGCCCGGTAGCAGAGCAGCCTCTTGTTCCGCGCTTCCTCCGCGGCCGTAGAGGCTAGCGTTTTACACAAAATAGGAAGTCGCATTATTTACCCTGCTTTCCACAGGTCTTCTCCTGTGCAGTGATTTTAAGATCTTGGGCGGGAGCCTCGACTGAAGCCAAAGGGAGACTTCATTTAGTCCTTTTAGAAAACACTTAGTATTTGTGAAGTTAAATAGAAATGAGATTTCGAGATTTGATTGGGATACAAGGATGTGTGTTAAGTGAGCCCAAGATCTCGGAGAATAATTAGAAAGCTCTGGATTTAACAAAGATGTAATTTGAAGTGATGGGGGAAAAAAGAACGAAATTGTGAAGGAGAGAAATAAAACTTTTTTTTTTTCTTGCAACGGAAGGAAGAGGCTGCCCCAGATCAAAAGGGTTTTTTGTTTGTTTTACAAGGTCTCTCTACATAGCCCTGGCTCTCCTGGACGTCACTATGTAGACCAGGCTGATCTCGAACTCAAAGATCTACCTGCCCCTGTCTCCCAAGTCCTGGGATCAAAAGCATGCGTCTTCACACCCGGTTGAGGTGTTGCATTTTGTTTTGCAGATGAAAGATGGAGAACTAGAATACATTGAGAGGCTACACAAACAGTTGAGGAAGGAATTAATGTTGGGAGCAAGAAGAGATGTGGCTCACCAAATCTATTTTCCTTTACTTTTTAAACACAAAATAATTTTTTCTTAAAAACACGTATTTCAGTGGGTACGTTGCTTCTGAGTTAAGCAGCTCCTCTTCTCCTTGGAGGCAGGTATGCATAGTGACCAAGTTTGTTTTGTTTTTGTTTTTTGAGACAGGCTTTCTCCGTGCAGCCCTGGCTGTCCTGGAACTCGCTCTGTAAACCAGGCTGACTTTGAACTCAATAGATCACCTGTTTCCTGGGTACTGGGATTAAAGGCTTGTGCCACCACCGCCCAGCCATGACCAAGTTTTGATTGTTAAAAGTTGTCTTAAATTAAAACATGAAACTCACACTTAGCAAAGTGGCTTCTTGTTTTCTCCTGGTTTCCAAGCAGCCATTGTGTGCCATGAGGATGCAGCCTGTGCTTTGGGAGTCGTAGAAATGTGAAGAACAAGAACATGTGTTCCTCTAATTGCGGGACTTGAGTCCATTTCCTGTCTTCACACTCTTTAAGACAGGCTAGACTTAGTGAAAACTCTGGCAACAGGTGAGAGCTGTTACTTCTCAGTTTAGATTTGAGAGAGTTTCCGTCTTGTTCTCTGAGCCACCCGGGGACAGCCCACTGCACGATGTGAGCTGCGCTGTGGTGAGGCCTACGAGGGAAGGAAGTTTCTGGCCCAAATAGCCAGTGAGATCTTCAGTTTGATAAACTAAGGGTGGAATGATGTCATATGCTAAGTGTACACTTGATTTTATAGGAAACGCCAAAGCCAGAGATGGTGGTACATGGCTTACAACCTCAGCACATGCAAGGCTTAGACAGGAGGACCCAGGCCAGTCTGAACTACCTAGCACGATCGTGTCTCAAAAACAAAACAAAATGAAGAAATGCCTGGGTATTTTCCATAGTGGTAGCTTCAGTCTCACCGACATCTGAGAGCTGCATCTGCATCGTGTTCCCACCCAGCACTTGCTGCTCTCAGTCTTAGTTTTCTTCATTAGTGACATCTCATTATAGTTTAATCTGCACTTTCCTGATGATAATGTTAAACATGTTTTAACAGTTTCAGGGTCCTGGGTTCAATCTCCATCACCATTTAAAAGGAAGACTGAATATGAAATACATTTTCAGACTAATAGAACCACGAAGTTTACTGCATGTGCTAGTCGGCTGTCTGTTGCTATGTTAAAATTTCCTGGTTAAACAACTTCAAAGATTTATTTGGGCTCAGTTCAGAGGTTTCAGTCATTGTCTCTTTTCTCTGTCCTTTTAGGCTGAAGGCAGGACAAAAATATGGTGGACAGCATGTGACAGCAAAGTTGTTCACCACATGGTGGCTGAGCTGCATAGAGTGGAGGAAAAAGGGAAATTCTTCCCTTTTCAAGAATTCCAATGACCTAACTTCTGCCAGGCCCTACCTCCCTGAAGTTCCTCCCAAATCCCTACAGCACTGTTGGTCGAAGGCCAGGCAGCCAATATATGACCCTTTGCGGGGTCTTTAAGATCCAAATCATAACATCACTCCAAAGATGTTGGTGAAAATTACTAAGGATATAAGAGAAAAGGTGAATCTAATGAGTATAGTACAGGAATCAGGACTGAGCAAAGACAGGGAAGAGAGCTGACTCAAAGTAATGAGACACGGACCATCTTAAAATGATGAGAGTTGAACATACTGAATTCATATATGAAATATGAAAAACATCCTGTTTTAATTTTCTGGCAATGGATATACAACCATACACTAACTGGAGGGAGGCAGTGGCAAGCTTTATTCTCTTTTATACAATGTGACTTTTCCAACCATACCTAAACAGAATAAGGCTTTTGTATGTGTAACTGTGTTTATATGCATGTACATAAACATACATTCACAGACCAGAGCACAAGCCTTCTGTATGTGTGACTGTGTTTCCGTACTCATGTGCTCACACATGCATGCACAGACCAGAGATCTACTTCACCGAGTAACTTTCTCTAGTACATTCCACCTTATCTGAGATAGACCTGAGTGTGCCAGAGCTTGCTCTGAGTGTGGCAGAGCTGATGGATGCTCCCAATGTGGGGATTACCAGGCCACCGCCATGCTGGGGACCCAAACTCATGCTTGTGTATGGGTTATCCATGGAGCCACCTCCCCAGCCCCGGAATAAGTTTGAAGATGCTTTCATTGTACTGACATGTTTACATATAAATTGCTCATCATTTGATAAAATATTTACAAATTAAGCAGAGAAGGATCTACCCACAATGCTAAGCACACTTTGTTTCAACCTGACCTTAAAAGTTAATTCCTTTAGTTAAGTCTTTCTTGTTCTTCCCCTCTACCCATAGCCACTTTCTTCCACATTCCTCAACCTTGTCCCCGTTCCGCCACCAACCAAGACAGCTCTTTCTCTTCTTCATGACTTGATTTCCTCCTGGGAACACACTGTAAGCTCTCTAGAGGTAACATTGTTTATCTGCGTCCATCTGTAGCAGCTTGCATAGCACATGGCACATATCTCTGCTGAGTGAATGAAGAGCTTTATGGTTTAGATCTTTTTCAAGTAATTCACAATTTATTTTCAAATCATACTGTTGGCATTCAAATGGTTCAAAATCAATGTGATGTTTTCAGATGTTCCCATTTTTTCAAACAACTCAAAAAAATAAAACTCACATTAATATAAGCAAAATAAAAATTATCTCTAACAATGCCTTATATTTTGCTTTTGTACACTACAGACGCATAATATTTTCATTTTCTGTTTCCCTCAATCCGAAAACTATAAAAATATTGTTACATATTTTTGAAAAAATCAAACTCTGACATATTCATCAATTTTATGATGAAAAGAGAGGTAATTAATTTTGGAACATTGGACATTAGGGTTGGAAAAATAGGTTTAGAATCAAAAGCTGGTGTACTTGAGTATAAGAATACAGACTGTACAGGTGATTTAAATTCTTTGAAAAACTTCACAATTCTCAGCCGGGCAGTGGTGGCACACGCCTTTAATCCCAGCACTCAGGAGGCAGAGGCAGGCAGATCTCTGAGTTTGAGGCCAGCCTGGTCTACAAGAGCTAGTTCCAGGACAGGCTCCAAAGCTACAGAGAAACCCTATCTCGAAAAACCAAAACAAACAAATAAAAAACCCCAAAAAACCTTCACAATTCTCTATCCATCCATTTGGCAGAAGGATGAACTGCCAGCTGCCAACATACACCAGTGACTGGGTGCTTACATTTCAAAAATCAATAGTACTTGCTGGATGACCTAGGAGGAAACACTTAGATAAAGACATAATTAAGATGAGCCTTAAAACTTTTGTCCCTGAAAAGCAAGATCCTAATTTTGGTTACTACTTGGTCCTGATATGGAAAAGTAGGATCTATTCATGCAAAATAGACAAAACAGCTTTAAGGTTTTCACAGAAAACCTGAACTGCCTGTGCAATACAGAATAACTTAGGTTTTCATTTTACATTTATATATTTTTAAATAATTTATTTTCAAATCATACTGTTTAAATTCAAATAGTTCAAATGCTTTAGGTCCAAGACGTTCCCACCATTGACACAACCAAAAACAAAGCATACAGCTCAGTGTCCAGATGACCATGTTTCAGAACTGAAACACTATTAGCTGCTTGTAACTCATTTTCTATCACTGGTCCCTTTAAAAGGATACTGTATCAACCTTCTAGCATCGGTATGGTCTTCAGGGGCCAGGCATGGTGGCACACACCTTTAGTCCCAGCACTTGAGAGCAGAGGCAAGCAAATCTCTTTTGAGTTTGAGACCAACCTGGCCTATTTAGCAAACCCCAGGACAACCAGGTCTAAAAAGACACTGTCTCAAAAAACAAACAAAAATAGTCTTTAGAATATATAGCACATTTATCTAACTTATAAGAGACCTTGGTCCTTCGGTGTCTACAGTCTCCTGGATGGAAATTTAAGGTAATCTCGTGGAAAAAGCCCCAAGTAAAGAATGCTGCTCAAAAAGGCACCTGTTGATTTTGGAAATGTAATAAGCTAAAAATCTTTGTGTTTACTTGGGAAGAAATTATATGCAAAAATCTTTCTACTTTGAGTCACTGCATCCAAATATATTTGTGCACACTACTGATAACAGCTTTTCATTTGAAGCAGATATTTGGGGAGTATTTTTGAGATTTGTGTGCACCATGGGCGTGACTGGTGCCTCCAGGTCAGAAGAGGACACTGGAGCTCCTGAAACTGGGTAACAGGTGTTTGTGAGTCACCTGGCTGGTGCTGGGACCTGAACCTGGATCTTCTGCAAGAGCAGCAAATGCTCTTAGTCACTGAGCCATCTCTTCAGCCCCCAAAAGACTCATTTTTAAAGGTTATCCAATAACTTAAGGATTTGGAGTAAAAGAATGTTGTGGAATATTTTAACTGGGCAAAGATATGTTACATTTGTTTATGCTGTGGAATATTACTTTAACTGCCTAAAGGTGTGCTCCTTTGTTTATGCTGCATTTGTTTAATTACTTAAAGATGTATTGCTTTTGTTTCACCTTGCCTGCCTAAGGCACCCGACTGGTCTAATAAAAAGGTGAACTGCCAATAGGCAGGAAGGAGAAAGGACAAGCAGGGCTGGCAGGGAGACAGAATAAATAGGAGGGGAAATCTAGGCTGAAGAGGAAGAATGAAAGGAGGAGAGAACAAGGGGCATGCCCAGGGCAAGAAGTTAGGCAGATGCCAGTCAGACATAGAGAAAGTAAGATATACCGAAGCAAGGTAATAAGCCACGAGGCAAAAAGGTAGATGAAGAGAAACAGGTTAATTTAAGTTAAAATTGCTAGCCAAAAGGTGCCTAAGCTAGGCTAAGCATTCAAAACTAATAGTAGGTCTCCAAGTCATGATTTGGGAGCTGGCTGGTGAACCAAAAGAAAAAGCCTGGTACAAAAGAACAACGGAATCACTTAACAATTCCATCCACGAATATTTTCTTCTGCACATGATCCCTTCACAAAGTGAACCCATAATTTGTGCTTTATTTCCTGTTGGGAGTAGAAGAGAAGATCACAAACAAGCTCTGGCTAACATTTGGATACATCAGCAAAGAAAGGTTTCTCACATTGTCAAAGAAACTCTTCAAAAATCCAGGTTTTAAAAACAGTAAAGGTGATACCAAGTTCCCCTCAGAGTAGTTCGGCCAATACTGCACAGACTTAAAATACAGTATGATGGATGTCCTTGGTTGATGAATAAAGCTGTTTGGGCAAATGGCTTAGCAGAGTAAATTTCCTTAGCCAGGCAGGAAATCCGAACAGAGATATATAGAGAGTAGGCAGAGTCAGGGAGATGCCAAAGGTGACAGAGCCAGAACCTTAGTGGTAGGCCACAGCCTTGTGATAATATACATAATGATAGAAATGGGTTAATTTAAGATGTAAGAGCTAGCTAGGAATATGCCTAAGCTATTGATCAAACAGTGTTGTAATTAATACAGTTTTTGTGTGATTATTTGGGTCTGGGCAGCTGGGAACAAAAGAGCAGCCTCCGCTTACAACAACATTATATATGAGATTTATGCCATATGAAAACACATACATTTCCAAATTTAAGTTACCTATATATTTAGCATTATGTACAATCAGTGTAATTATAGGCTTTCAGTTTGAATTCTATATAAGTTTTAGCAGGCAACTCAGTTGGTTTCACATAATTGTAATTGAGAAAGTCATCCAATCAATAACCATAAAGACTTACTTAGGATAAAGGCCTACTGTGTTGACTTAACATAGACTATAGTTCTAAGTTGAAAACCTCTGAGCAAAATGTTTTACAAGGCCTATGTTTAAGAATACGGACATACAAGATCTCTTTGAAAAACCAAGACTGGGTAACAAGCACAAATTTGTAGCCTAAGACCTATTGTGTCTTAGGCTACAAAAAGAAGCACTATGGCTTCTTTGCAACTTTCAGTTTTTACACTAGTATGAAATTAAACTGAATGATTCCCCTCAGTCTTACCTGGCTTTATTCTCTCCTGGTTAGTAATTAATAGGTACAGACAACACATTTTACTTAGGTGACTCTTACATCGTCTCTCCAGGGCCACAGTGCCAAGGACATGGTGTGAGCGCAATGGAACTAGTGAACGCTCTTGAATGCACAGTGACACACAAGAATGCATTAAGAGTCCCAAAGAATCTGAAGATGACAGTAGTTCTTTTTCTAAACTCCCAAACAATAGTGCTAAAACATCAAGCCTCTTTCTCAGATTCACTTTGGCTTTGCCTTTGTAAAAGGTGGAAGAAACATGACCCAGAGCACATGGTCAAACCACAGTTAAGCTGTGAGTAAGAACACACAAGATTAAGTTTCCATTCATGGATCAAAGAATGAATTTTATTTACATTACTAGTAGATCGCAGCTGCTGTAGCTACTCTGAGATAGATTATTTTGCCGATGACAGGAAAAAATATCTTCCAGTATCTAGTTTAACAACTGTAATTTAATTGCTTATAGAGTATAGAAGTATAGAGTAAGAAGCAATTAATGAATCTTGGAAATAAAAAATATGTATATATATCACCCTGATGCCCAAGCCAAAATATATCTAAAAACAAATTTTCTTGATTTCTATTACTCATAAAAATAAAGGAAATATATTGCAAGTACTTTTCTTTATAGACAATTTCAGTTAGAAAACAATAGTTAATGAAAACAATACAGTGGTTCCCGTAAGTGCTGATGCGAAGGCAGAAGTATTCAAACCTCAACAACACATTGCCAGACAACTGAATATGCCTCAATGACACCTGTTATAGGCAAGAGCTAGATTTTTTTTACACATCTCAATTTTCTCTTACAAATTTTTTATCTTATGTCTGAGATAAATACAGGTCAGTAAGTTATGAGCTTGAGTTGTAGTTAAGAACCCCTTCTTTTGGCTTGCAAAATGTAGCCTTTTGACTTGATGATTCCTCTGCTTTTCACAATGACGGAGTATCTCAGCAGCCACAGTGGCACCCACTCCTGGGCTTCAATGTCGGGGATGCTTTCCTGAAGAGCTTCTTGGAAACTCGCCTCAGAAAGCAGTTCTAAAACAGCAATCCCAGCAAGTCAGGTCTGAAGACAAAAGCTCTTGACTATGTAAGTAAGCATTTAAACAACAAAACTGAGTACAGGGTCAGAAAATTAGCTGCTGGCAGAATGCTTGCCTAGAATGCACCTGGTATTGTTTGCCCCACCCACATAAACCAGCTCTGATGGCACAGAGCTGAAATTAAGCACTTGGGGGTGGAGGCAGGAGGATCAGAAGTTCAGGTCATTCTTGGCTATATAATGACCTCCAGGCCAGCATGGCTGCAGGAGATCCTGTCTCAATAGACGAACAACAAAACTGAATATAAAATACATGTATCCTCTAAGCTGAACTACAATATTAAATGCAACCAGTTCTTTTAAAACGCATCCCTGTACCCCAGTCTCTTTAATTCATAACTTTTGGTTAGTGGAGTCTGGAGTCTGCAATTTTTGAAGATCTCCAGGGGATTCTAATGTACAACCAGGGAAAATACGAGAGAGTACAAAGAAAATAAATCATTCCTAACCCTATTTCTATTACTGTATATTTCATCAGGATTTTTTTCTAGTATGTATTCATGTATACACACACACACACAGAGGATTATTTGCACAATATTATATTTAATTACATGGGAAAATAATAACACAAGCACAAAAAGGTGTAACTACAGAAGGATTTAACTCCCGATTAGTATATCTGGTATATATCATAACATAGTTTTCACCACTGGCACAAAGAAATCTAGTTGTTTTATTACTCTGAATTTTTGCTTTGGCCACAGCACAATATCTAAGTCTATTCATCAGAGCATTACTCCCGTTGCTTAGGAAAAAAACAAAAAACAAAAAAAAACAAAACAAAAAGTGGGGTCTAGAGAAATGGTTTAGTCCATTCTCATGCTCTTGCATAGGATCCTGCCAATTGATTTACAACTCCACTACTGCAGAGATAAAACTAACGATGTGTATGTTTTAAATTAACAATAATATTTACATTTAACAACACTGTACACTTAAGATTTCAACATTTGTTTTCTTTGTTCTTTTCTAAAATTTATGTGCATTATGTTGGGATCAAACACAGGCTGTGTGCATTCTAGGCAAGCATTCTATCATTGGTTGAACCTCCAGCCCCCCAAACAAACAGCTTTTGTTTTCCATAAATGCAAACATCAGTCTTACCTTTTGGGTCATTATGCGTCAGTAGCTGTATGTCAAACTGTTTAGCAAATGCTGTCAAATCTGGTGGCATCACACAGCAGGAGGCAAGATTAACTTGATTACTATTTGGCTTTACCTAAAAGTAGAAATAAAATTAATTGTATTAAATTATGTCATATAGAACACAGAAAGCAGAAAACTAATATTCACAGTAGCTAAGAAACAGAACCAGTCTACATGCCCATCAACAGAATGCATACAGAAAACATTATCCATAAACACCATGAGTTCCAGTCACCATAGAGGAAAGGAAACTGTGAACTGGCCAAGCAATAACCAGAAGCAATCATGTGAGTGAAGTAGGATGAGTTCAGAAGAGCCTTCTACATGTTCCCTCACACGTCAGGCTCTGTGGACACCTGTGTATGCATCTAGGTCATTAAGCTAGAAAGGAGAGGGAGAGCTCTTGACGGGGTGAAAGAGAAGAATGGACTACAGGGAGGAGGAAAGGAAGGAGCCCCATGAGGAAGCGTGGTGAGGGGAATTAATTAGAACTTAGTATATTAACATATATATATGAAAATGCTATCATGCTAGCCTATTGCTTTGCATGTTTAGTTAGACAATGTTGTGTCTACGTCTGCACATGTGTATAGACTGGTGCATGTGGAAGCCAGGTTAGTGTCAGGCATTTTCCTCAGTCACTCTTCTCCATGTTTTTGGAGACATGGTCTCTCGCTGAGCCTGGAGCTCACTAGTTCAGCTAGACTGGCTGGCCATCCATCGATCTCAAGGGAATCTTCCTGTCTCTGTCTTCTCCAGGAGCTGCTATCATAGGCAGGTGTTGCCTTAATAGGTATTTTTAATGTGTGCTTTTTTAGGGGTGCTAGGAATTGAACTTAGGTCCTTGTGCTAATATAGCAAGTACCTAACTAAGTTATTTCCCTAGCCTCCACTTTTTAAAAAAGAAAGCAATAAATTTTAGAACATAAAACCATATTTGACAATTCTTCACTGATAAAATACTTTTGCATGACTATCTGTATTAATATATGCATTCCTAATCCATGTTAGTGATAACAAGGAAAACAGTTCTAGGATGAGGGAAAAGCCAATACAGAACTGCACTTACCATTAAGATTCAAATTAAAGCCTGCTGGAATCATTAATAGTCCAGCACATCTGTCTCTGAAACAGTGATTCTAAGGGTAATGGTTTTAGCAACAGGGAATCTATCATCAAGGTAGACACTGAATCTCAAGGTATAAACTGTGGCTACTACTCAGGCATTTAAGGATCCAGCACTGTTATATCCTTCCTAGATCACTGTCTCTAGCTGTATCTTGGCCACATACTGCTACCAAGTCAACATAGAAGGAGCAATGCAATCATCCTGCTTGTCATCAACTCTGAGGAAGCAGCTGAGAATGAAATAAAAGAAATAGAGACAAGATATAGAAAATAAATGTAGGGTGTGGGTAACCTCCCTCATAACTTTGTAGGTTTACCGAGTGGGGAGATGGCTTTATGATTCCTTCTCTATATCAGGTTCTATAGACCAAGTATAATATCTCTTACTTAATAGGAAAATACTGTTACATTTATTTCCTTACTTAAGAAATCAGAGCCATAATGCCCACAGTGTAATATTTTCATCACATGTAAAACTGAATGAATGGTTTTAATTCACTTGCTCTGAAAACTTAGCATTTAGTGTTTCCTTCATTCATTTTAAGCGGGATGAATACTCAGTTCAATTAGACATACCCAACTCCAAACCCCAAGCTCCTAATGCCTTAGGTAAAGCCCGTCTCAGAGCTCCCACGTGTAGAAGTCACCCACAGTGAACATGCACTAGATGCATGCTGCTCCACAGCTGTAGCAACTGTTGGCATGCAGACACACTCTACCTGTGCCCACTGGTACAGCTGCTCCAGCTGTGTTTTGTCGAGATCAGAGGTGCCGATAGCAACAATTTTCTTGCTCTGCACTAAGTTTTCTAGCTCCTCCCAGTAAGGCTGCAGATGCTCCAAGGAAAGGTTCACTCCATCTTCAATGGGAGGAGAAGCAATGATGACAGAGTCCAGCTGTGCAACTCCAAGGACCGAGCACGCTGACAGGAAGGAAGACATGGAAAGAACAACTGAGTGTTACATGCTAGAAACAAGTATTACCGTCTTCAACATATTCCACTGAATTCTACATCATGAACTAGCTTTCTGTACAGTAGATTATTGCAGAATTTACCTGTCATTTACAACATGTCTCTAAGTGCCCATTCACCTACTTCTCTGTGCAGCAGACAAGGTCTCTGACTTGCTGTCTTCCTTGTGTTTTTCCTTCTTTATTTTTATCTAACCAGGTGCTGGAAATGAATCCACAGTATTTGTATTCTGTTGTCTCTGATTTTAGTATTTTATCTATAATATAATATTTAAAGGCCTAATAATGATTACAAAGAAATTCCATCCTCAAACAGATAACATTAATACATCTTTTACACTTCTATCAAAATATCACTGTAGTAATTAAAGATTGGTTCTAAGCAAGTCTTAAAAGTTAGGCTAGAAGTTTAAATGGTAAAATTGAAATCGTCTTATCTTCTTTATCTAGATTAAAATAATTAAAAGTCCATTATTATGAGAGGTATAAATTTTGGCTTACCCATGTCAACAGCACTTCTAGTTGCTGATGAAGAATTTGATCCTACAATGAACAGCTTTGCTGGATAACAAAGAAAAGGCTGATTACCACATGTATCCACACTTCATTTTTACTCATGTGTTCACACCTTACTGTGCACTCCCGTGTCCATATCCTATCCAATCCTACTGTGTACTCGTGTACCTACATCTTAGTATGCAGGATCACCGTGGCAGAACTAGTTTTCCTTTCTCACTTCGGTAGTTGTATAGCTCCACTTTAGGAAAGACACATGCACTTTCACCTTAAATTTTAAATTACATGCTAGCTGTCAACATATTTGTTTCTCAAGACTAAAACAAATAATTTCCCATGCATTATAGGGCAGGGTAGATAAATAGGACCTGAAATTATTTTAAATGTCTATTTTTATAAGCTAAGCATTATGGATCAATTTACATGCTTTCTATAATAAGCGAAACCTAAGCAAGCCTCAAAGTGTGTAATGAGAAGAAAACTCTGTGTGTGTGTGTGTGTATACATAGCCACAATATAAAGCATGGCATAACTTTTTTTAAAGCTCTAGTTGGTTTTTTAAATTTTTAAAAATTGATTTTTAATTATGTGCACATGCAAGTACACGAGTGCATGTGTCCTCAGAGCATCAGGACTGTAGTTGCAGGATGTGAGCTGCCTGACATGGGTGCTTGAAACCCAACTCCAGTTTTGTGTAAGGAATATGTGCCCTTCCCTGCCGAGCCATCTCTGAGCCCCATCTGGTTTCTCTTTGTGTGGTAATATTTTATATGTGTTTCCATGCAGTAGTTAAAGTTTTCCTAGTGATGATGTGCTTACTCCTCAAATGAGGAAGATCAATCAAAGTAGAAAGACCAAAAAAGAAGTGAGCAGTATTACGAGGCAAAGCTTTTATGAATCACTTCCTTGTAACACCTTCAGTATTACAGATCAAACTCATATGTATATATACAACCCTATGTTTTTAATGCATAATATTACACACTAAAGAAAGTTATTTTGAGACAAGGTCTCCTTTTATATATAGCCCAGTCTGCCTTCAAGATCACAATCCTCGGGCTGGAGAGATGGCTCAGTGGTTAAGAGCATCGCCTGCTCATCTAAAGGTCCTGAGTTCAATTCCCAGCAACCACATGGTGGCTTACACTCATCTGTAATGAGATCTGGTGCCCTCTTCTGGCCTGCAAGCATGAATGTAGGCAGAATACTGTATAAACAATAAATAAATAAATCTTTAAAAAAAAAATCACAATCCTCCTACCCTCACCCTCCTGAATGCTGGGGCTGCAGGTCCACCAACCACGTCCAGTTTTCATTTCTCAGCCTTGAGCATTATTCTGTAATCTGATAGTGTAGTTCACTAAATGGGCTCCTGCCTACTCAATATTTATGTTAGTAAATGCTCCCTTGGCAGCTCCAAGTTTTGTTACATAAACAACTCGGTAACTTTTTATTCAGCTCTATACTGATTCATTTCCCAAAGAGCTCTTAGAAATGTGACTCTGAGTCAAAGGACTGGTGCACTTGTATCTTCTGATTCATCTGCCTTCTACTTTGATAGCCATGTCCCAGTTGACCAGACCATCAACAACTTACAATGCAGGAGAAACAACCAGAAAAATCAACATAAACAATCTGAAAACCTCTGAGATCTAAAACATCTTTAGTTCCAAGCAGTAAATTTGCACTAATTTCTTAAAATTTGGCAGGTATAAAAAGTAGCCTTCCAAGGGTTATAGTTCAATATTTCTTTGGTTACCTGTTATGGAATTTTATTTTAACTATGTAACGATGTATTACATTTGTTTGTGCTGAGGAATATTTAACTATGTAAAGGTGTGTTACATTTGTTTCACCTAGCCTGGTGAAACACTTGCCTGGCACTTGATTGGTCTAATAAAAAGCTGAACGGCCAATAGCTAGGCAGGAGAGGGATAGGCGGGACTGGAGGGCAGAGAGAATAAGTGGGAGAAGAAATCTAAGCTAGGGAGAGACATGAAGGAAGAGAACTAGGAGAAAGAGAGGGAGACTTCCAGAGCCGGAAACCAGGCAGCTGCCAGTCAGACATAGAAACAGTAGGAAAAATATAAAGAACCCTAAAAAGCTCTGAGACAAAACATAAAGAGAAAGAATGAAAACAAGAGCTAAGATAAGGCCGAGCATCCTTAACTAACACTAAATCTCTGTGTCATGACTTTGGAGCTGGTGAGTGGCTAAAAAGAAAAAGCCTGGTACATTTACAATGAAGTTTTTGTTTTTAATTTATGTGTGTACTCATACACACATGTAGGGGTAGGTGGCTATGGAGGCCAGAAGTGGGGGTTAGAGCTACTGAACTAGAGCTACAGATGGTTATGAGAGAACCAAACTTAGGGCTTCTGGAAGAACAGCCAGCACTCTTTAGTCCTGAGCCATCTCTCCAGTCTTGGAAATTGATTAATTTTCAATAAAGGAAACATACATGATCTGGCTTAATTTACACTCAACTTTGTATGTGCATGTTTTTATATACCTACTGCCTACTGAGTAAATTTAGATTTTTGAACAAATGTGAGAATAGTATGAAAACAATGAAAGAAAATAATGAGAAAGAAGGAGATAACAAAAACGCTTGTCTTAGGCTTTCTATTGCTGTGAAGAGACACCATGACCATGCAACTTTTATAAAGGAAAACATTTAATTAATGTAGAGGCTTATCATTTCAGAGGTTTAATCTATTATCATCATGGCAGCGAGCATATAGGCTGGGAGTATGGCAGTATGCAGGCAGACATGGTGCTGTACTGTGGAATAATCCTTCTGTATACTGTAAGTATATATTACTCTCATTAATTAGTAAAAAGTTGACAGGCTGGTAGCCAGGTAGGAAGTTACATGGGAAAGCCAAACTGAGAATGATAGGAAGGAGGAGGGCGGAGTCAAGAGAGACACCAGTCAGCTGCTGAGCAAGCAGAATGTAGAGAAAATGAGGTAACAAGTCATGAGCCATGTGGCAAAGCATACATAAGAAATATGGGTTAATTTAAGTGTAAGAGTTAGTTATTAATAAGCCCGAGCTATTGACTGAGCATTTATAAATAATATTAAGCCTCAGTGTGGTAATTTGGAAGCAGTTTCTGGGATGGGAAAACTCAGCCTATAGTGTTGGAGAATTCTATATCTTGATCCAAAGGCAACAGAAAGTGAACTGTGTCACTGAGCATGGCTTGAGCATGTCTGAGACCTCAAAGCCCGTCTCCACAGTGCCATACTTGCTCTGACAAGGCCATACCTACTCCAACAAAGCCACACCTCTTAATAGTGCCACTCCCTATGAGCTTATGGGACAAATTACATTCAAACTACTATAGCACTTACACAGTGACTAGCATTCAACATATGCAACAAATGTCCCTGTGTACTTGTTTACCTGCCCCTCTTTTCTACCACCAGCTCTTCCTAAAACATCTAGGTCCTGCTGTTACTCCTGACAGCAGCCACTGGAGCTCCCTTAGCAGATAAGTCAATGTTCACCAACTAAGTCCAGTGTTAGAGCCCAAAATACACACTGATAAACTTTCCTTGGTTGGGGTACAGCTTGATGGTAACGCATTTGTCTCACAAGTGTGAGGACCTAGGTCTTATCCTCCTCCCCTTGCAACAAAGAAAATCCCCCCATTACTAATCCTTAGCCCCTATATTTCACCATCTGGAATGGCTTTCTCTCTCTCTGGAACGTAGGGTACACCGAGAAAGAAAGTGGCAAGCTTCTCTTATGGTTAAGAATTTTATTACCTATCAACATTCTCAAGCCCTACCGGAATGGAGGACAACATGGAGAAGGCTCAGACAGTCATGAGCTACATACAGTCAACCACACAGCAATGCTGGCTTTACTTCATTTCCTACACAAGCAGTGATGTGAAGGTAACAGAAGAGATAAGTTTCAGAGTCAGGCATACCTTCATAGCCTGCTGGTTCATCAATTCAGTGGCTGAAAGACAGCTTTCTTTTTGCTTTCTTAACTGGTGGGGTCTCATTATGTTGCTAGGCTGGATAAAACTTCTAACCCCGCATCAACCTCCCAAGTAACTGGAACTATTGTCATGTGCCACTACACCCAGGCCTACGCTAACTTTCATGCTAATTCATGTTACTGGTGTGATGGGGATAAGGGTCCTGATACGTTTGCTTCAATAACTATATGAGGAAATATAATCATAAAGGGACAGTTCAGTGCTTAGCATAAAGCAAGACTCCACAGATGGCATCATAATTGGAACGAAAAGGCCATTCCTGTTTTATAACCCGTCACATGCGTCCCTGTCAATGTTAGTAATGACAGTTATTCTTTACTACTTTGTGGCAAGCGCTGCCCTAGCTATGTGCCTCTTTTGTTCTTTCATCCATACTATAAAGAAGCCTGTAAAACAATTGAATCCCATTGTAGAGATAAACAAACTGAGGCTCGGAGAGGCTGAGCACTTGCTAACCCTAGACTATTCTAGTCAGTAATCTACACGTCCAGGAACTTGAATCTAGGCTGGTGTGGGAGAATTGTCTATATTCTGTCAATCATGATTTAAATAAACGCTGATTGGCCATTAGCCAGGATGTACAGGTGGGACAACCAGACAGGAAGTAGAGACAGAGCAAGGAGAATTCTGGGAAGCAGGAAGCTCTCTCAGGAGTTCTGCCCAGACCACTGAAGAAGCAGGATGTGACCTGCCCCACTGAGAAAGGTACTGAGCCATGTGGCTAACATAGATAAGAATAATGGGCTATATAAGTTATAAGAGCTAATACGAAGCCTGAGCTAATGGGTCAATCAGTTTATAACCTAATGCAGACTCTCTGTGTGATTCTTTGGGCTCTAATGAGAGGACAGAAACCCCAACAACCAGGCCCTCCTGCTACAGAATGGCGCCCACGTGGATAACTGCATCCACAGAAAGCCTGAGAAAGCTTGGGAAAGAATAAAGCATGTTTTCTTAGTAGCAGCAATTTCTCGGGTCTGCTCTGCTTTCTAGAGAAAGCAAGCACTCTCATCTAAGAGAGGTTTCCTCACTCAGCTTTAGCTGCAAAACCCTGCAGCTCTTTAAGAGGTCCTGCCATGAATCACTTAAATGGTGTTGATGAAAAGCTTACTGCATGCTTTTCGGTTTTCAGCCATAGCAGGAAAAAAGCTGTGCTGTTTTAAAATGCCGGCCATCCTGCCAGGGCAAACTCTGACTCTTTCAGGCAGGCGGTCTGATTACAAAGCATTTGAATGTGGTTTGTGAGCACACTGTTGCAGCTTGCTTGCTGGCAGGGACCTTGAAACGCTGTAGAGTTGTGGCAGTGAACACGGCTCTGGCTGGTACCTCAGCCATGAGGCTGGAATCTCATAAAGTCAAGTAATGGGCTGGATCCAGCTGTCAAAGCCACGGGTTTTATCCTACCCATATTGCTTGGTAAATTAAAGACTCATATGGTCAGAAAAAGAGAGATATACAGTAAAGAGAGATTCAAAGAGGAAGAAAACCTCTAAATGGTTTACATTGTGTTAAAAATATATGCAGGCTAAAGGTAAAAGTCGTTAAAAAAAAAAGAGAGTAGTTGGGTGTGGTGGTACACACCTTTAATCCCAAACCTTGGGAGGCAGAGGCAGACAGATCTGTGAGTTCAAGGTGTGGTAGCACACATCTTTAATCCCAGAACTGGGGAGGCAGAGACAGGTGGATCTCTGTGAGTTCAAGGATAGCCTGGTCAACAGAGGGAGTTCCAGGATAAAGAAACACAGAGAACCTGTCACAAAAAAGCCAAAGTTAAAAGTAAAAATAAAAGAAATAGAGGTTAAAATAAAGCCGCATAAAGATGGAAAACACACAGAGAATCTGGATACTGTATGCTATTATGCTCTCTTTGAATTGTTTGAATGCTGAGGAAGGAGAAACAGCTGCTAAAAAATATTTGCTTATAAATGCTGCTGAATTAATCCAAGATAGGTATTTTGAAAACACATTGACTTCAAAATTGAAGTCAAAGGTATGTTACTTTGGAGAAGAGATTTTGCTTTTGTTTCCACAGGAAATGGGAGACTGTGGATTCGTTCTAAGTTAAGAAAAATCAGGTTTGGTCAAGGCAGACCATCTGAGAAATCTCTGGTAGGAACAGATGGTCTGGATGTCTGAGTCCTATATCCAGAACAGATTCAAGACTGAAACCTGAGATGATCAAGACTCACAGGATACTCCAGTCAGGACTTGATCATAATTCTAAATTTTCTTTAGGTCCCTATAAGATTATCAGCGCCTCCAACCAGCTGGAAGTAGCCTGGAATACTATGCCCACATTCCCAAAAAATGGACTATGGATATTTTCCTTTGTTTAAAAAAAAAAAAAAGAAGGGGAAGTGATGTGGGAGAATTGTCTGTATTCTGTCAATCATGATTTAAATTAACGCTGATTGGCCATTAGTCAGGATGTACAGGTGGGACAACCAGACAGGAAGTAAAGACAGAGCAAGGAGAATTCTGGGAAGCAGGAAGCTCTCTTGGGAGTTCTGCCCAGACCACCAAAGAAGCAGGATGTGACCTGCCCTACTGAGAAAGGTACTGAGCCATGTGGCTAACATAGATAAGAATAATGGGTTAATATAAGTTATGAGCTAATACAAAGCTTGAGCTAATGGGCCAATCAGTTTATAACCTAATGCAGACTCTCTGTGTGATTCTTTGGGACCTAATAACTGTGGGACCTGGTGAGAGGACAGAAACCCCAACAACTAGGCCCTCCTGCTACACTAGGCAAGCTCAGGAGTTACTGAGCCCTGCTATGCTGCCTGTAAGCTGAGGGCAGAAACTGTTAGCTTCCTACTGCTGCTGACACAGAGCAGTCACGGACACTGCTGGATGTATCACTATCCCTGCATAGCTGGCTGCCCAGACTTCCTTCTGGACTCCAGGCAGTGTCAGCATTGCTCACCAGCACCCCAGGAAGGGGAGATCTGTTCACTCTGCACAGACACTGTTCCTAACCGTCCCCTCTCCTTTCCGTTTTCTACTTGAATCTCTCCACTGCTGAGTACACATAAATCACACAAGAAATAGAAACATCAGGAGGAAGAATAAGTCAAAGTTTCATTCTGACTCCATGGTCCTCAGCTCTGACTTCCTATAACTCACTCCTAAGAGCTGACATTAGACTGACCTTCGCCTGGTTTCCTCACTAATGACCGACCCCTGGCTGTCACAAGGAAGGATTCGCTCTCATGTCCCTCAGTCCACAGCACAGGAGAGTGACCGGTAAAGGGGGCGCTTACCAGACACTTTCATTTCTTCTCTTTCATCAGGGTTTATCTTCTCAACTGCGTGGGACACGGTGCATTCCAAGACATCTGGAAACTCCTGCAGGAAACACAAAGTACAATGGACATAAAGTTAGCCCTACTAATGGTAAAGTTTCTGATTGTCCTACGCATTTCAGAAGCAAAGATCTTTTTGAGGTCTAGTGAACTTTACAAGCATAAAGTGCAGATGTAAAGGCTGAGAGAGAGAGAATTTCTGTTTTCTGGAGAAAAAGTCTCCTTCTGACCAGGTATTACCAAAAATTAAAAAAGCAAACAAGCAGAAGAGTGTAGAGTTAGATTCACTGGCACAGAAGAGAATTTTACTTTAAAATTAATGAAAATTACCTATTTTGAATAATGGCGTGTTAAAATCTTTGATATATGAAGCGTCTTAGTTGCTATTCTATTGCTGTGAAGAGACACCATGACCAAGAGAAAGCATTTAATTGGGGGCTGCTTACAGTTTTAGAGAGGTAATCCATGATTATCATGGCAGGAAGCTGACAAGCATGGCACTGGAGCAGTAGCTGAGCGCTTTACATCCTGATCCACAGGCAGCAAGCAAAGAAAGAGACTGTGCCTGGCATGGGCCTGTGAAACCTCCATGCCCACTCCCAGTGACACACCTCATCCAACAAGGCCATACCTCCTAATCCTTTCCAACAAACGTATGAGCCTAATCTGCACCAAAGGTTTGGTACCCTTACTTGAGCAGACTGGACATCTAGTGATGTGCAGCTATGGATCTAGCAAATGCCTTTTCTCGGGAGCAATGTGCTTTCAGTTGACAGTATACCTTTACAAATTTAACTCTCCAGTCCTCTGTCATAGCTTAGTTAGAAGGAAATCTTGATTTCCCTCTCTTACACAAAACATCAGACTGGTCTACTACATTGATGACATTATGCTAATTGGACCAGGTTGAGTGGGAGGCAACAACCACTTGGGACTTAGAAGCACATATGTATATCAGAATGGAAAATAAAACCAACCAAAATTCAAGGGCCTTCTACCTCAGTGAAATTCTTAGGAGTCCGGTGGTATGGACCATGCAGAGATGTTGAAGGGGAAGCATTGCACCCAGCCCCTCCCACCACCAAGAAAGAACCACAGCAGTTCGTGGGCTTATCTGGATTCTAGAGACAGCAAATTCCTCACTTGGGTGTGTGACTTTGGCCCATATACTAAGTGACAAGGAAAGCTGCTAGCTTTGTGTGGGACCGGAGCTGTGCAGGTCCAGGCTGCTCTATCACTTGGACCATATGACCCAGCAGGTCCAATGGCATTTGTGTCAGTGGCAGATGGAGATGCTGTCTGGGGCCTTTGGCAGGCCCCTATAGGTGAATCAAAGAAGAGACCTTTGGGATTTTGGAGCAAGGCTCTGCCATTATCTTCAGTCAACTATTCTCCTTTTGAAAAGACAGCTCCTGGCCAACTACTGGGCCTTGGTGGTAACAGAATGTTTTACAATGGGTCATCAAGTTACCATGAGATTTGAGTGCCCATCATGAGCTAAGTATTATCGGAACCACCAAGCTATAAAGTAGGATGTGCACAGCAGCAATCTACTTTCAAATGGAAGTATGTATACACATGATCGGGCTCAAGCAGGTCCTCAAGCAAGTTACATGAAGAAGTTTCCCAAATGTATATGGTTTCTACTCCTGTTACAATGCCTTCTGTGCCCATGCATGTACCTATGGGCTTCTGTGGTGAGCCCTATAATTAGAGAGAGAGACAGACAGACAGACTAGGCCTAGTATGGGCTTTTGAAAGGACAAAGCCAATCCCCAGTGAACACACCTCATCCAAGAAGGCCACACCTAATTCTTCCCAACAAACATGAGAGCCTATGGGAGCAATTCTCATTCAAACCACCACACCAATTTAAACAAATAAACCATATTAACATTCTTTTGGATTTCAAAGTCATCAAGTTTTAACTTGTTAAGGTAACATAGCTGCTTTTCCTTCGATAGATTTTTTTTTTAAGAGCAATTGCAGGTTCATAGCAATACTGAACAGAAAGAACAGAGAGTTCTCATTTGCCTCCTACTTCTACACATACTTTGCCTCCCCCATTGTCAACAGTCCCATCCAACTGCATCACCTGTAATCATTTAGTATGCAGCCTTCCCAGAGTGACTGCATTTCAGGTTCCTTAATGTCTTTTCCGGCTTGAGAGCTTACTGCTTTTCAGGACTCAGTAATATCTCACTGCCTAGATGCACCACACTTTGTATCTCCATTTGTCTACTGAAGAACATCTAAGTTACTTCAAACTGTTACCAATTATTAATAAAGCTGACACAAACATCCATGTATAGGATTTTTGTAAGCATAAATAGTCAAGTCCTTTGGGCAGATACCAAAGCATAAGACTGTATGACTATAGTATAGTCAGTTTTACAATTGCAAATATTTTAAATTAAAATAGTTATTTTCTGATATGGGATTCCCCTCTATATGCTATGAATATGTTTTATTACCATTGGTTAATAAAGAAGCTTTTTTTGGCCCATGGCAGGGCAGAATATAGGTAGACAGGAAAACTAAACTGAATGCAGGGAGAAAGAAGGTAGAGTCAGAGAGACACCATGTAACCACCAAAGGAGGAATATGCCCGCTCCAGTAAGCCACAGCCTACTGGCAATACACAGATTAATAGAAATGGGTTAATTTAAGATATAAGAGTTATCTAGGAATACGCTTGAGCCATTGGCCAAACAGTGTTGTAATGAATATAGTTTTTGTGTGATTATTTGGGTCTGGGTGCCCGCAAAATGAAAGAACAGTCTCCGTTTACAGTCTTCTTCAGTATAATTTTTTAGATGGCAAGGGCTACTCCAATACATTACAATGAATAATCTATTAAGATAACAATAAAAAGATAGAATCTATCAGTCAGAAACATACTGCCTAAGATTTAACAAAACAAATAATGTCTTCCTTGTGGCTCCTGCACACATTATAATATCCAGCACAAATCAGTACAAAGCGTTGACAAAGACAGACACAGATAGTAATGGTTATTTCAGACAAACAGACATTAGCCATTTCTGTACAGCACTTAGATAGTTAAAAAAAAAAAAAGAATGTCCAAAGGAACCAGTATTTCCAGTATATATTCTTTGTTTGAAACAGTTTTGCTATAGCCCAAGCTGGCTTCAAACTCAATCCTCTTGAATTGAGTTTCTCAAGGGCTGGGGTCACAGACATATGCCTGATTGCTCTTCCATGCTTTTAACTAGTGCATGACTAAACACAAGTCTTTGTCTCAGCTGGATTTCAGAGCAGATGCAGATACTTACCGGGACTAGTAACTTCTTTGGAAATGGTCAGGTACTGACATTTAATGAAATATAGTTCCTTACTGTTTCATGAGAAACTGACATTTAAAAGTTGTTCCTAGGGGCTGGAGAGATGGCTCAATGGTAAGAGCATTGCCTGCTCTTCCAAAGGTCCTGAGTGGCTCACAACCATTTATAATGAGATCTGGGGCCTTCTTCTGGCCTACTTGTATACATACAGGCAGAACACTATACACATAATAAGTAAATAAATCTTTAAAAAAGAGTAGGTTCCAAGACAGCAAAGGCCACACAGAGAAACCCTGCCCCAGGGGGGAAAAAAAAAGTTGTTCCTAGCTATATTATTGAGGAGACATTCTACCAAAGCAACCTACCAGCCAAGGTGGGCTAACATCTTATACTAGACCAAATATTAACTGGAACGAGACACTGGTGGGTGAGGAACTAAGCAGGGAAAACCAAATGGGGAAGTGACTGTAGGCCAGACATTCTGCTGGATGATCAGCCCTACTGCCGTTTCAGCAGAAGAGCACAAAGGGCTGGCTTTATGGCAAACTGCCTACTGACTTCACTCACAAAACTGAGAAAGTCAACTTACTCCTTACATCACATCTGCTTAGGCCTGCAGGATTTCTGCATTCACATTCCACTTACCCGGATCAAATCGGGGCTGATTTGGGAACTCCACTCATTCAAGGTCTTTTGGATACAGTCTCGAAGCTGCAAAAAGCATCATTTTCAAAGTTAATCAATGGCTCTCCATAACCAGGACTCAGTAAAGATGCATTAGTAAGTGAAGGAGGGAAAGAGATGTTAATAGAAAATGCTAAGCAATCCAGGCTTAATTCTATAAGATTTTTGTCTCCTACACTATAAAGTCAAACCTTTCTCTTATTTATTTATTTATTCATTCGTTTATTTTTGAGGCAGAGTCCACATAGCCCTGGCTGTCCTAGAACTCACTCTGTAGACCAGGCTGGCCTCAAACTCACAGAGATCCTCCTGCCTCTGCTCCCGAATACTGTATTAAAGCGTGTGCCACCACACCTGGACCTTGATTCGCTCCTGGCTGAAAGTGGTAGTCTCATTATTTTGATGGTGATTTTGTACCAGTGAAACTTTAAGATATTGAAGTATTTATAAGTAAACTAAGACTTTATTTCAAGAATAAAGTTATAAAAAGACTTGGGCCAGGTTGTAGAACACAAAATTGTAATTCCAACATGCAGGAGGTGGAAGCAGGACAAGCTCTGAACTAAATAAATGAGCCTTTAGATCTAAGCATGGAGTGTGAACAGAAATCACGTAAATCCCTGTCCCTATGCTACATTCCTCAAAAACAAATACCGCACTGCCCTGAAGGCTCAGCAGTTACGGGCACTTGTCAGTTCCCAGCACCTATATCAGGCAGCTCACAACCACCAGCAACTCCAGCACCAGGGATCTAATGCCTGCTTCTGGCCTGTGGGCAACTGCGGACATGTGGTGCATACACAGATAAGCAGCACAAACACACACATACACATAAATAAAAATAAAAATTTAAAAAGTAACAAAGAGTAAGTATGACCAGAGGAACTTCTAAATTAGATTTACCTGTGTTAGATTATTAAAAATTCAAATCTAGGGCTGGAGAAAAGGCTCAGTGGTTAACAGCACTGACTATTCTTCAGAGGATCCAGGCTCAATTCCTAGGACCCATTGTGCAGCTCACAAGTGTCTGTTACCTCCGGTTTTAGATGAACCAACACCCTCTTCTGGCCTCCACGGGTATCAGGCACCAAAGTGGTGCACTGACATATATACAGGTGAAACACACATATACTTGTTTTTTGTTTTTTTTTTTTTTTTAACTCAATCTTGGTTCAGGGACACAGTGAAGTAACAGAGCAGTTGCCCAGCATCCCTGAGGCCAGCCTTTGGTTCAGTCTCCAGCACCAAAACATGTAAATATTCAAACTCTGAGCTCAACCATGGATCTGCCAAAGACTCTTAGAACAACCAGAACTTTCATTTTAACAAACATTCCAATCGCTACATAATTCTACAGCCTGAAAAGCTATCAGCATGAATCACCTTGCATCATGACAATCTGTAAATCATCTCCTAACACACGGGGCACTTCTTACCTTATCTCCAGTGTTTTTATAATTTTTATACTAGCATCATTGTATGTTGTAAATTAAAATATACATTTGTATTTATCTCAATGTCAGTGATAGTGGTCTCATATAAGATGTATATTTATTTAATGAGTAAAGACCTAGATATACATAACAGAAAAAATTAGAAAATGCTATTTACTAGTATATACTAAGCATGCTAGTGACATCTATTAGAAAAAATATGCCATTTCATTATTCACTAAACTTACTTTTAAGTTTTTATTAGATTTACTAATTTTATTTTACGTGTGTTTTGCCTGCATATATATATGTACACCATGTATGTGCATGGTGCCCTTTGAGATCAGAAGAAGGCATTGGGTCCCCTAGAACTGGAGTTACGATGGTTGTGAACCACCAAGTGGGTGCTGGAAATCAAGCCCCAGACCTTTGCAAGAGCAACAAGTGATCTCAGCTGCTGAGCCATCTCTGCAACCCCTCACCTAACTCATTTTTAAAATGTATTATATTGTTTTATTGTGTACAGGCAAAGGACAGTGTTCAAGAATCAGTTCCCTCCTACAGATGTGTGTCAGGAATCACTCTCAGGCTGTCCTGCCTGGAGGCAAGTGCCTGCTTGAGCCACCGTGTGGCCTGGCCCTGAACTTAACTTCTGATCACTCATTAACCAACTCTGCAGCTATAAGTCACTACTTTAAAGCCAGCCGAGGGCACAGAGGTTCCCATGCCATGGCAATCAATGGAAAGGGAAATCAGTAACTTTTGAACTCACTATTTCACCTATCACTGCTTATGATAAAGATTAATACGATGTGCATTTTACCACTTAGTACAGATAACTACAAGAGACAAGAAAATACCATTCAAGGCAACAGAGCCACTTAGGTTAATATTTGTGCCACCCACAATAACTCATCTAGATTCAAATTAGAAGATCTATATTGTTATGCAAAGCATAATTAAATTAAAGAGAGATGAAAACTATCTGACAATCTTTTCCACACAATTACTATATACATTTGTTTCTTTTTTTAAGTTTTGGAGGCTTTTGTTTTTTAGTGTACAAAGAATTAAGTTTCATTTCTGTGTTTTTCAGAACAGAATTTGCTGTTCCCTTTCCTTATTCCCATTCCTCCCCTTTCCTCACACCCTCCTTCCTCAACTCCTCTCCACTTCTTGCTACACATGACCTTCTGCCCTCTTCAGCACCTCGTGTTCTTCCTCATGGCTGTCTCGTTTTAGTCTATATTCTCTCGTAGCTCCTTATTTACACAACGTATGTATGGAAGAAGTCAATGTTTCTTACAAACTAGTAAGCACTGACACAGCAGGGTGGATTAGAGGTGAACAACCTATGAGCAGCTCTTAGCTCCCATCTTGGAAGTATTCTAAGGTCCTTCCCTCTGGGAAGATGACTGGTTCATACAGTAAGGCCCTGCTGCTGCTGAATCCCCCAACCCAAGAAGACAAACTCATCTTTAAAGAAGTGGCCTCTTTTCCAAAACCATAATTGCAACAAATTTTACTAAATGGACACCAGGCCCAGATACAATACTAAAACCTCCTGCCCTTTGAGAGTTGTCCTTCTAGAAGTGACAACAGTTAAAAAATAAATTATGGGCAGTGTGGAGAAATTTAGATGAGCGTAAGGAGTGTCCCGACAGCAGGAACTACAACTTAAAAGAGAATTCACAAAGACTTGACTGTGAAGAAAGACATTAAGAGCGGAAGTAAGTAAGCAGTGAAGTGATGTGGAACTCAGGTAGTATTTTAAGTACAGTCTATGCAGGGAAGCAGTGTGGACTGCGCTTGATGGGTGCACAGTGGTTACAGAAAGAGTGGAAGCAGGCAGACGGAGAATCTAACTGTTATTCCTTGTGGCTCCTGGAAGCTTGGTGTATTTTTAGGGGGAAAGTAGTGTCTCTCTGACTTAAGCTGAAAGAGATCTGTCTGGCTGTTCTATTACAATCCACTGGAATTGTCCAAGATAAAAGTAGGAATTCCCACCAGTAACAGCAATTCAAAAATAGTGATGGCTTCCCAAGAGCCAGAGCAGTGGAGGAAAGCAGGAGGCAGATCCTGGAAGGGCATTCATGGCATAGCATACAGGATTTATTTGATTCAAAAGTGTGAAGTATCAGAAGGGAGTTGAAAAGTGACTCCAATTACCTAGTCCAAGTGACACAAGCCTGTAATCTTGGGGAGTCTGAGACAGGAATGTAATGATTTTGAGACCAGCCTGGGCAACATATTTGAAGACTCTGTTTCAAAGAATGAATGACCAAATGAGTAAGTAAACAAACAAAAGAGAAAGGAGGGTGGTAGGAGAAGGAAGGAGAGATGGAAGAAAGCAAAGCAGAAAGAAAAGGAGGAAGGGAGGGGAGAGAGGAAAGGAAGGAGTAGAGACAGACTAAATTGCTTTTAGCCACAACTGCTAGGTGACATGTACCACTGAGATGGAAATAAAGCATGAAAAAAATTGTAGAAGTGAGTTTTGGATATATTAGGCTGGTGGCACCTATGATTCAATCCTACTCAAAACTCAAATAGACAGTTCAGGCGGGCTGGTGGCATGTAGGAGGTAGTGGCAGCAGATCTCTATGAGTTTGAAGTCAGCAAGCTCTATAGAGTGAGTTTCAGGCCAGTCAGGAGTACATAGAGATTCCTTGTCTCAAAAACAAACAGAAAATCAAATAGTCAAAAGGTATAGTAGGCAAGGAGATGTGAATTTGCCTGATGCCAGGAGCTAGATGTTGCCGTCATTCCCCCATAACGATGAGTAAATAGAAAGAAGATGGGCTCTAGTACAGTGATTTTTTTTTCTTTTTCATGGCTCCTCCTAGGTGGTCAGCTGCATCAAAATGCCAGCCACCACCAATGAATGGAACTTTGAACTTTCTATGAGGGATACATAGGCACAGAAATTACTCCCGATGCCCCTAAAGAGTGGAAGGGTAATATGGTGCGGTTAGTGGTGGGGATGGCAAATGAGGTCTCTTCATGTAGCAGGCTGTCTTGACCTACAGCAGGGTGTACCTGCTGTGGAGCAAGGAGTGTTCTTATTATAGACCGAGGAGAACTACAGCAAGAAAGCGCATGTCTGTTCAGAGTGCATTCTGGATGCCAATTTGAGCATTCTCAGCTTGGTAATTGTAAATAAATAAATAAATAAATAAAATGAGAAAGTTATTCCTGGACTGCCAGGTACTACTGTGCTGCGGCAGTTGAGGCCCAAAGAGCTAGCAGACCTTTCAGCCTTCTCAAGCCCTGTGAAGATGAGGTCCGCTAACGCTGTCGCAAAGCCCTTAAACAAAGATGGCGAGAAGCACCCACGGTTCACCATTTTACCTGAAACACAATCACCAACTGCTCTGAAGAAACAATACACTAGGAAGAATGAGGCTGCAGAATACACTAAGCTTTTGAAGAGGAGAATGAAGAAAGCCAAGGAGTAACATCAGGGACAGACTGCCAAGACATGTGGGCTGCCCTCGCTGAGAGTGTCTACTTCTGAGTCTGGACAAAGTAAGAATCTCTGAGCCTTCCTTCCTAGCCCATCTCCTTTGTGCCCACCTCTCCTGCAAGAGGCCCTGAGAAAAGGAATTCAGTTGAAGCACAAGACAAAGACTTCAAAATAGCAACTGTTCAAGGACCTTAAAGAGGACATGAGTAAATGTCTTAATGCAGATGACTGTTAAAATACAGTTGAATAATGAAAACAGTACAGAATATTAAAGTAGAATTTAACAAAGAAATAGAATCACTAATGACAACCCAAACTAACATAAAACTGAAAATGAAAAACTTAGGCTATCACACAAAACCCTTGGCGACGAGTGCCTCGGCCAGCTTAGCACAGGGGAGCCGCTCCTGACAGCACATGGGAAGTCACAGACCAAACAGGACAATGTTAGAGAGTGAAGACTTGGAGCACAGAGCCCTAAGTGCGATGTCTTCACCCACCCCCTCCTAAAGCTCAGGAATCTGTGCAGAGGTGGAGAGACTGGAGGAGCCAGAGGGGTGGGTGACTCCAAGGACACAGTGTCTTCCAGACATAGCAGGATTGATGCACACACGTATAAACTCACAAACTACAGCAGCACACAAGACCTGCACAGGTTCAAGCCAGACAGGTTCCCAGCACTAAGAGAGGGAAGTGGACCTTGAAGCTATTTGCAGTTGATACCAACTGGCAAAGAGAAAAAAGATGTCTTCTCCAACGGAGTGTCCCTGGGTATATCAACCAAACTCCAGGGCAGGCCCCACAACTCCACGGCTTTTTTTGTGGACTGTTTTGCTTTGTCTTGTTATGTTTTGTCTTATTGGTCTTTTGTTTGTTCATTTTGAGGTTTGGTGGGTTTTTCTGTTTTTTGAAAGAGAAAACAAAGTTGGATGGGTAGGGAGATGGGGAGGATCTAGGAGCAATCACAGGGGGAAATACGATCAAAATACATTGTTTGAAAAAATAAATCTTAAAAAATTCAAAAGATAAGAATCTTTAAAAGTAAAAAAAAAAATAGTGGTTCCTTACTGTTTTCCAATTTCCTTCATCTCATTAGTGAAGCAGAACTGTTTCAAACAGCACACTCCACTTTGATCTCTGGCTGTTAGGAAATTTATGCTGAGGAGATGGCTCTGGTGGTAAAAATACCTGCTGCACAAGAATGAGGACCTGAACTCAGACCCCAGCACCTAGGTGAAAGCCAGGCGTGGGGGGGGGGTCAGAACCTGTGGTGGGGGCATGAGGGAGTGGAGACAGGCTAGTCTAACCAATCTGTGAGCTCTGGGCTCAGTGTGACACCCTGTCTAAAAATCAAGACTGAAAGTAATAGAGGAAAATATGAGCCACCAGCCTCTGGCCTCTGAGCTCACACACAGGAGAGAATTCTCTCTGTAGAAACAGAACACACCCAATGCATTCTAACGAATCTGTTATGGCTTCCTCACAACATGCTGACCTATCTAGGGGCTTCTCATCAACATGTTCAAGTTTTAGCTTCTGTCCGAGTAAAATGCTACAGACCATGACGAATCCCTCTGAATAGTGCTTTTCACACTGTACATGACTGCACTTAAGACTCCATCTTTAGCCGGGCGGTGGTGGCGCGAGGCAGAGGCAGTCGGATCTTTGTGAGTTCGAGACCAGCCTGGTCTACAAGAGCTGGTTCCAGGACAGGCTCCAAAGCTACAGAGAAACCCTGTCTTGAAAAACCAAAAAAAAAAAGACTCCATCTTTAAAGAGCTGGAGGGATGGCCCGGTGGTTATGAGCGCCTACCGCTCTTGCAGACAGCTCAGATTTGATTCTCAGCACCCATAGGCAGCTCCCAATGACCTGTGATTCCACGGGGATCTGACATACTCACACGCACAAACACATAACTAAAAAGTCAATTATATTTTTATAAATGGCAAATAATGTTGAGGAATAATAGTCATTGAACTAGCTGGGTCACTTTAGCGCTGGTTGTTTATTTATTTATTTATTTGCTTGTTTGTTTTGTTTCTTTGAGACAGTGTTTCTCTGTGTAGCCCTGGCTGTCCTGGAACTCAATCTGTAGACAAGGCTGGCCTTGAACCCAGAGATCCCTGCCTTCAAGTTTTGGGATTAAAGGCATGTGCCACCATGCCCAACTTAAAATATATATATATATCAATTTTTACAAAGTTCAACAGGATTGAAAAAACGTCTAGTACACAGTATGCAGGGATTAACAATCTTTTGTGCAACCTGTTGCTAATACGGGGATAAACACACATGTTGTATAATGTTTTATTCTTTTGTCTTTTTGAGGGGTCCACCACCCAACTCCCAAATAAATCACACACAAAGGCTTATTCGTAGTTATGAATGCCTGACCTTAGCTTCTTTCTTGCCAACTTTTCTTAACTTATGTTATCCTGACTACCTTTTGCCTCTGGGCTTTTATTTTTCTCTAGTTCTATAAACCTTTCTTTACTTCTTTCTCCGTGGCTTGCTGTGCAGCTGGGTGCCTGGCCGTGATGTCCTCCCCTCCTTGTTCTCTTGCTCCTTCTCTGCCTCACCTCTCCTTCTATTTATCCTCACTGCCTGGCAGCCCTACCTCTTCTTGCTCCTGCCTCGCTACTGGCCATTCAGCTCTTTATTAGGACCAGCAGGTGTTTAAGACAGGCAAAGAATCACAGAGTTAAACAAATGCAGCATAAACAAAAGTCACAAACCTTAAAATAGTCCCCAACACACATAGAAACAGAAACCTATGAACTGAATGGATAAAATTACTTATTATTCTCAGTCAAATTTTTTTTGAAAGCCTCTCTGATGATGATTGAGAGAGGCACTGAAATTCTCTCAGAATTAATAAAACATTAAAAAAATTGAAAGTCACTAGTGTGTGTTATGGTCAGATAAGGTAAGAGAATGTTTCACCCAGTACATTCGCACTCATGGCAAAATGCCCTACTGAACTCAGGGCAGGGAGAAATGAGGGCTCTCTATACCAAAGTGCAGTAATACCTTCCGGAGAGATAGGCAAAGTGGGCAGTTTAAACAAAACATACAAACTTAGCTGGAACCTGAACACACACGGCCTAGGCTAGGGTCTCAGGTTCCTAAATCTGACTGCGCAGGCTCCCAGCCTACAGCGAGAAGGATGCCAGGTGCTGTATAGTCTGTCTCATTAGCAGATCTGGGGCTTGTCTCCCATCACAGACACTAATGTTACAGTATGACATCACTTCGGAAATGTATTCTTTCCTCAGGATGTGTTTGCCTTTCTGATGGTGTGGTTGATTAAAGGCCTGAGGATTTGCATATACCATCTTTCACTTCCCACAACTCGATGAGAGGATATTACTCAGGGTTAAAGTTACAGACAGGAAGACGCTCTCAAAATCATACAGCTCCTAAATGTCAATGTTTTATTTTTAAAGCGTTTCTATTTATGTTATTTAGTTTTTGAGACAGGGTCTCACATTGTAGCCCAGGCTGGCCTCTTGCCTCAGCCCATTTAGTCTGGGTATCAGAGCAGCGCACCACCATTCCCAGCTTATTATTTCCAACACATAACTGCACATCTGTTTTGTTTTAAGTGCAAACGTGTTCCATATGCAATATGCCTCTGCCGTTAGTTGTGTGGTCCATGGAGAACTACTGGCCCAGGAACGGGCCATTAACACAAATGCCACACGTTTTAAATTCTACATTAAACTCTGTCACTTCCAGTAAGTTAAGGGTTAAGACAGGGTTAGCCCTGAAACTCGCTTATGACCAGGTTGGCCTCGAACTAAGAAATCCTCCTGCCTCTGCCTCCCCAGGGCTGGGATTTAAGGCGTGTGCCACCATGCTGTTAGTTCTGAAGCAAATAAAATGTTAACTTCCAGTAAGTACCCCAAATCCAAACTCAGCACAATAGATAAAGGAACTAATGTCAATGATGTCAAAGTCCAGAGTAATTGTTAGTTCATCTATCAGCTAAATATTCCTTTAGCTGGCTAGGGGAGAGGGAAGGACGATGAGGATGCGGGGCTTCAGCGGTTCTGTCCAACTTCCCTGCCAGGCAAGGGACCCGGTGTGCTGGCGAGTGGGGAGATCAACTAAGAGGCCGGCGCTGGCGTCCCTCGACCATCGCCAAAGTGCAGTGGCACCTGCTACCGCGGGCTAGCACCCAGCTCACCGCGATCCCTCCGGGGACAGCCACCGGGGCGGGCCGAGCCCTGACGCGTCCTGCCCGTCCCCACCTGCCCGAGGCCCGCGGGACATCTCGCAGCCCCCTCTCCCCCGGGGCCCGGCCCCACCGCGCTCACCTCCTCGCTGTGCGTGGACGGGCACTTTTTCCGCAGGCGGCCCCAGTTGAGCAGGTTCCCCGTCTGCAGGTGCAGAGTGCTGGCCCGCGCCAGGAGCGCCCCGGCCGCGCGGCTGTCGGTGCCCATGGCAGCTGCCGCCTTGAGGCGGGGACCGGGGAGCGACGGGGCCGCGGAGGGGGCGGGCTGGGAAGACGGCGGCCACACAGGGCGCGGTGTTCCAGGCCCGAGAGGCGAGCGCGAGGCTGCCGACTCCGCGCGGCCACAGCCCGGTGTGTGCGCTCGGGCCCGAGGAGGCCGGGCGGCGACGGAGAGGCGGTCCCGGAGGGAGGCGCTGGCGCGGCCGGCCGCTGCGGCTTCTGCGGCCACCGCCGCCAGGAGGGAGTTGTTTCCTGGAAGACAATGACTAAGCAGAAACCGAAGCAGAGAAAGTGCTTCGTAACCGTTACTCGTCCCGCGGCGGCCCAGGGGCGGGGCGCGGAGGGCCGGCGGGGCGCAGGCCCGCGGGTGACTGGCCCTCGGCCTGCGGCGGGCGTGGCGCCGGGCGAGCGGGGCGCGGGCGGGAGGCGTGGCGGGGAGCGCAGCGCGCGGAGGGGCGCCCCCTGCCGGCCAGAGCGCGGCGCGCGGCCTACGGCGCCGGCGCCTCGGGAGAGTTCACGGCCCCCGGGAAGCGCTCCCCAGCCAATGGCTGCCGCGCTGCGGCTCTAGGCTCGGCCTCTTGACTAGACAGCCCGAGATCCATCTTGGAGAGCCCGCCTGGTTTTACGTCTCCGAGGCGGGTGTGCACGTGCCGGCGTCCCCTTCCCCGCGCCCTGCTGTGCTTTTGTTTTGCTTTGCTCAAGAATCTTTCTCCCAAACTGGTGACGCTATTTGCTGGTACCAAATAGAGTCAGAGAATACACTTTATTTTTCCCTCTCAGAAGCCTATAGGCCTAAACCCACAAAACATTAAATAAGACTACCAAAGGGCGGTTAGTTTCCAGAAAAGTTAAGCGAAAAGAGCAGATGATGACAAAGCTTTATCACCTACATTCTTACAGGCTGTGGTTCTTCTCCATCCTCTTGGGGTAGACTGGGTATCTTATAAAATGGACCGTTTATTAAGCTTTATTCAAGAAACGTTCACTTCTGTTGACAAGGGTCAGGTATGTTAGAACCACTTGAGGTTTTCATTGTAAGGGGGCAAAATCTTCTAAAGGGAAAAACGAATTGGTAAACTCGTAAGAAATGGGGAAGGCAAGATAAGACGATCCAAAGAAGGTAAGGCTGAATTGGAGTAAATATTTGTGGGCCCAATGAACAAGAGTCCATGAATGAAAACAGGATTATCCCGGAAGCCAGGCCTAACATGACCTACTTCATACATAGAAACACCTGCCTCTTCTGCTGAATTTGCCGAGATTCCGTATTTCACTTTTTATGTATTCTCTTAATTCTGTGTAAATAATATTTGGTTAAAATTCAGTGGTCATATTTCCTAAACAGTTCTCTCTCTTTCCTAGGAGCTTTTAAAAAAATCTTATTAACCTATGTCTTTGAGCCCAGCACTTGGGAGCCAGAGGCAGGTAGATTTCTGTGAATTTAAGGCCAGCCTAGTCTACATATATGAGTTCCAAGACAGCCAGAGCTATGGAGACTCTGTCTCAAGAGAAGAGAAAAAAAGCCCAAATTTAAAAAAAAAAATGTTTCTTTATGTGTGTGTATGTTTGCCTCCATTAGTTTGTGCGCACCATATGTGTTCAGGGCCTCTGGAGGCCAGAGGAGAGCATCCGAGCCTCCATGTGGGTGCTGGGAACTGAGTCCCGGGTCCTCTGAAGAGTAGTGAGCTCTCGTAACCATGGAGCCATCTCTGCAGCTGCTCTTCTCTACCAGTTTATATTAATACAGCATGTTGTTCAGAAATACTGGCTTCTAAATCTCACATCAACAAGTGCTAGCTGTTATTTTACCTGAATTTCAGTTTCACTTTCTCCAAACCAGGAAGACGATAACTTCAACTATCACAGGACTGTCAATAGCTGATCATTTTTAATGTATAGATCTATGCTTCTCCCATTTCCCCAAATAATATTTCCTGAATTGGGAAGGTGTGATGAGATAATAAGGGAAAGTACAGGGAATTCTTAGTTCAGCACTTGGCTTATAGTAAATTCTTGGGATAGTGGGAATTATTCTTTGTGGTATGGGGATGCAAACCACGGCCTTACCCACATGTTCTACACCTCTAGCCCCAGAGTGGTGTGGTGTGTTTGTTGAATCAGGCAAAGAAGTGTTACATTTGTTTCTGCTGTGTGCTGTTACTTTAACTGTGCAAAGGTGTGTCCCATTTGTGCCTGCTGCATTTGTTAACTATGTAAAGATGTGTTGCATCTGTTTCGCCTTGCCTGCCTAAGGCACCTGGTTGGTCTAATGAAGAGCTGAAAGACCAATAGTTAGGCAGAGAAAGGATAGGCAGGGTTGGTGGGCAGAGAGAAAGAGAAGAGAATGCGGAGAAGGGCATGCCCAGGGTCAGCCAGGCAGCTGCCAGCCAGACACAAGTAGCAGTGAAATATATGACATGCAGAAGGAAGAAATGTAAAAACGCCCCAAGGCAAAAGGTAGATAAAGAGAAACAGGTTAAAAAGTTAAAAGAGCAAGCTAGAAACGAGCCTAAGCTGGGCCAAGCATTCATAACTATTAATAAGCCTCTGTGTCATGGTTTGGGAACTAGTTGGTGGCCCAAAAGAAAATTCCTGGTAGACACACACAGAAAGTCCTGTTCTACTCTCTCCTGTCACAGCCTGGCTATCACAGGTTGACAGGTTCGGAACATGAGCACACAGCAGCCATCACATTATTGCAACGGGTCTTTCTTGTCAGACTTCCTTTGGACCACCAGTCCCCAAGTGATGACACGGAGACTTATTAATTATGAAAGCTTGACGTTTCGCTTAGGCTTGTTCCCAACTAGCTCTTATAACTTAAATTAACCAGCCTCTATTAATCTACCTTCTGCCACATGGCTATTTAACTTCCCCTCCATTCTGTATGGGTGTCTTGCTGGCTTCTCAGTCTCTCTCTCTCTCTCTCCCCTCCCAAGCCCAGCCTATTCTCTCCTGCCTAGCTATTGATCATTTAGCTCTTTAGTAAATCAACCACGATATACATCTTCACACAGTGTACAAATATCCATAACACATTATGTTCCTGAGATGTATGTCTTTAAACTCATAGCAACTCTTAGCAACTGAGTTAAGTGACTTGTTGAAAATTCCCAGTGAGCCCTGATCCAAACCTAGACCCTTTGACCAGAAGTGGTAGCACACACTTACAATCCCGCCACTCAGCAGGCTGAAGCAAGGAGGATCAGGAATTCAGTGGTAGCCTGAGCTACATAATGAGAAACTTATTTCAAAACAAACAACAACGAGGTTGAGGGGAGAACCAGGATACTGCCTTTTAAATTCTTTACTCTTCCATATTACAGGTAATTTAAATTCTTTAATGTGTTTGTGCATGATTTATATGCTTTTAATGCCTTACATATTTTACTTAATGACACTGTTGCTGTAACACCACAGCTTGGGGTGGAATGGGGGAAAGAGAAATGTAATCTTCTAAATTTATTCTGTGTGCAAAGGAAGGAATACAAACTGGAAGAACTTGGTTGCTTGGTCATTGTGAATCTTTTCTTTTGTCTCTAGGAGGGCATGCTCGCCTTACTTCCCCCTGCAGGTACACCACAAACTTTGTTTTCAGATAACACACTCTGCTCCTCCAGCAGAGCGGAGTAAACAGGAGGAGTCACTAACACCCAGGGCTTTTCAGCACTTGCTTTTTCTTTTCCTTGACATTGGTAGAACCTTGTAGCATTGTTTGCAGTTTCCTTTCAAACCCCTTCCTTTTGCTGGGCCTGTAACAATCTCTACCACATCCCCAATGCGTGTAAGATGGAACTCTTTGGGAAGTCTAACAAACTCCCAAGTTCTAAGTATTTAGATCAAAGGAGTCAAGAAGAGAAGTTCATGGTGTGCATTGCTGGAGAAAGAGATAACGTTTTCATCCCTGGTTTTTTGTTTGCTGTTTTTGTTTTGGGGTTTTTGTTTTGTTTTGTTTTGTTTTTTTGCTATATAGGAGAATAAACAACATCTGAGAGTTAAATTCCTTTTGTCAAACTGGTGTAAAAAATATCAAGTGAGAATCTTTTCTAACTTGCAAACGTTTTAATCCTCACCCAGTAAAATCTTTGTTTACTCAAAGGCCCACTGCTCTAGTCTAGGCATTTGGTGGCCTGGAGCAGGGACCCTTATCTGTTTGGAGCAATGACACCTTTTGCTTTCTCCATTTCTTTTCAAACTAGCCCATTAAGATTGGGAGGTCTGCCCCCAGCCAGTGCACCACCTTTTTGACAGCAAAAACCAAGTGCACTTCCTGTCCAGGTGTGTTTCCTCTTCCTGAACACACCCTCTTGATCAAAAGGAAGGCTTTTGTCCAGACACTTTAGTTGGAACAGTGGTCACTTTTTTTGTGACCCCTCAACTTACTTATTGCATTAGAAAGCTACCTGATGTATTTAACTCTTTTTTTTAAAGATTTAATGTTATGTATATAATATGTCTGCCCACCAGAAGAGGGCATCAGATCTCATTATAGACGGTTGTGAGCCACCCTGTGGTTGCTGGGAATTGAACTCAAGACCTCTGGAAGAGCTGTCAGTGCTCTTAACCTCTGAGCCATCTCTCCAGCCCCCTGAGTGACAGCACCTTAAGGATGTGGTCTGTGACAGAACTAGACAAGCGCCAAGGAGTCGGTCTGGACTGAAGATGGGAGGGGCTGCTGTTCCCTTCGTCAGTGTGAACTAGAGTATGGCTAACGGGGGAGCTGACGAAAAGGAGGCTTTGGGTTCGGTGTCTGAAGCACTAGGGAGCCTGTTACACTTGAGTAAAGCAGAGCTGACAGAAATCAATAAACAGACAAAGCATCTCTATTTAAAAACACTACTCAGCAGCTGTGTCTCAAGTGTCCAGAACTGGTCAGTATGAGGCTAGTAGGCAAAGCCTGCGTGAGCCTGCCCTGGTCTCTGTTCTTTCGTAACGTGCAGTCCATTAGAGGAGGCTGGTGCTAGTAACAGAATTGAAGCAAGGCAAAATTACACTGCGCTGTTGCTACAAAGAAAGGCACAAACATATTAAACCCACAAGTGACTTGTAAAACTATAGTAGGGAATGCTGATCTGGAGCCCTGCAAGAAGACTTTGGCCATTATCTAACGTGGCTTAACAAGGCCCGTGGTGATACAAAAGCTAAGAAGATGCACCAGAACAGTGTGTGTGCCTTCACTTTGCCCCAGTCAGAAAGGAGAAAATAACATTGCCATGATGGGGCTGAAAAGTACTAAGACTTAGACCAAGCAAGATAGAAGACAGTCTATTTTCCCAAGGATCACAGCTTCAAAGGGGGAACGATCCAACAGGACAATGTGAGGGTTGGGATTGAAGAGGAAAATTTGTTGATAAGCCCATATGTTTGAGTATAATAAAAGTCATACCAGTAATAAATGAATCCATTGTCAAGTATGGTCATGTAAGATTGACTGAAGAGCTGCTATGTTGTAATAGTTGGCAGTTTTAAGGTGATAGGTGATAAAGAAAGAGAATAAATCTATTACTTTTGTTTGGAGCTGCACCAATATTTTGGCTCCAAGATCAACACTTTTCTCTTAAAGGCGGTATGGCCATGTTGTTATAAATGGAGGTATGGTCTTAGATACTTTCTTGGCCAGTTAATTAGGAATTTTAAGCTTCTATTATTGGACTCACAAAGAAATGCTTACTTTAAGTTATATTTATGGCACATAAATCTTCAAATAATTTTGGCATCAATTGATAGGAGGAAGATGCACGACCATCAAAGTATTTTCCAGCGTGAATGATGCCTCAATGTTATTAAGGTCATGTGTGAATATTCTTTTTGGTGTGGCTAACATGTAGTGGGGATACAGGGTCATAACTAGTATATTAAGTTCTGCTAGGATAATAGTGAGGCTAGATCATCACATTGCTATTGAAGGATGTAATCTGTAATAGACAAACGGATAGTGCAGCCTGACTGTGGATTTGTTCATAGTTTGAGTTTATGAGACAAAGCAATGAGAGCTCATGACCGTGGGCTATCAGGACTGAGGCGCCATAAAAACTTAATGATGTTTGACTAAGAATGACTGCAATTACCTCTACATGACTTGACAAACTCATGACTGGAGATTTTCAGTCTGTTTGGTGGGAAAGAGGAGAGCTTGATATTTGTAGCCCCTGATGACCCTTCATTGGGATGCTTTAAGAATGAATAGGCTGTGTGTTCTGTCGGCGTTTGGAATGACAGTGATTTTTACTAGGCTGTAGCCTCCTGTCTTTATTAGTGATGCAGCTGCAAGGATTGAAGAGCTAGTAACTAGGGCTCGTACGGAGCAGAGGCCGTGCGGGGTGTTTTCACTGTGACTGCTATTGTACTTATTGATCATAGGAGACTTAGCTGAGGAGCTTGGTAACTCAGAGTAGCTTGTCAAACAATGTGGAGAGTGCTCTGTATAGATTAAAGCTTGAGCAGTCAATCAGGGTACAAGGCAGGAAATGAAAATCCTGTCTAATCGGCTTCCTCACTGAGTGATAATAATTAAATTAGAATTAGTGTTGCCTCAAAGAGAATATAGAATAGGGTTAGATTAGTTGTTTGTTTTTTTTTTTACAATAAATGCCATGATTAAAAATATGTAGAGAAAAAAAATGTGGAGATCTCTTGGTGGGCAGTGGTGGCACAAGCCTTTAATCCCACCACTTGGGAGGCAGAGGCAGGCAGATCTCTGTGAATTCAAGGCCAGCCTGGTCTAGAAAGGGTGTACTAGGATAGCCAGGGCAGTTATACAGAGAACCCCTGTCTCAAAAAACAAACAAAAATTTTGTAGAGAACTCTTAACAATTTTGATAGGAATGCTGGCGTGTAGCTTTGTGCAGTTGATGGCTCCTGGCAGTGGTCGGAACAGACTTAGTTTTCTTTCAGAGGCTGGCCATTAGGAGTTTGAGCATGCCCCAGTATGAGTATATGGGAAACACAAATTGGACTTGGTATATTTTTCTTTTTCTTTTCTGGGGAAATCACAAGGTTGAGGTTGGACCTGGGAGGACTGGCAAGTGAGGGTGATCAGGGTGCATTATGTGAAATTCTCAAATAACCAATAAAAATATTATGTTGGAAAAGTTATTTGTAGATGTTGGATGTGGCGGTGCTTGCCTGTAATTCTAGCATTTAGGAGGTAGAGGCAGGAAGACAGGAGTTCAAGGTCATCTTTGTCTCTGTAGGTGGTTTGAGGCCACCTTGAGAAACGTGAGATTCACTTTCAAAACAAACAAACAAGCCAGGCATGGTGACCCATACCTTTAATCCCAGAACTCTGGAGGTTGAGTTCAAGGCTAGCCTGGTCTACAGATTGATTTCCAAGAAAGCTAGGGACACACAGAGAAACCCTGTCTTAAAAAAACAAACAAACAAATACAAATAAACAGCACTCTTTGAAGCAAAGAATATTTGCAGAATAATTAATGCTGATTAATAATCAATATTGAGTATTTTTGTCTTTCATTGCTGTAGAGAAGAGAAAGATTTCTGGGTATGGTGGTGTATCCCTTTAATCCCAGCACTCAGGAGACAGAGGCACTCAGATCTCTGTGAGTTCAAGGCCAGGCTGGTCTACTTGGTGAGTTCTAAGCTAGTCAGGGGAGAGACAGAAGGAGGGAGCGAGCGATTATTACCATTGACCATTCAAAATTGGTCAAGGAATATGGAAACCTGGATTTCTATTGACCATCCCCAAATAGGGCTTCCCCTCAAGATGAATATAAAGTCAGAAAATATATTTGCCATTAAATGAAGAATCATCCATCAAAGAGAACCCCAGGCTGCGGGGACCAGAATCCAGAGTCACAGCAGGGGCAGAAGTGGTAAATAGCAGAGGAAGCTCAGAAAGTCCAGGAATATTCAGAATCTCATTTGTGAAGTGAAGAAGCTGGATACTATTTTCCATGACTAGCTTACTTTCCCCAAAGAATCTTCTCAATACTGGCAATTGAGAAACCAAGGTTTATAAAGGGGCTATTTTCATAAGAAGATTAAAAGATATAAGTTGTATCCTAATATTTAGAGGTACAAAGAGAAATTATTCCCATTAGAAGGTGTTGAGTTGAGATATTAATATTCACATACTGAACTAATCCTGATATGGATTATCAAGTATAATTTGAATTATTAGAACCAGAGATTGGCAGCTTTATATATCCAGGTGGATTGTCTTGGCTTTTGGGAAACAAAGATTAAAAACCTACTTGTAAAACAAGTCGGCAGGTGTCTCTTATAATCTCTGTAATTTGAGAACCATTGATCTTGCATATATATTTTTTTCTTTGACACCCAGTCACGGATTTGTTAAGGAGTCTAATTGTCTTGCCCAACATTTCGCCTTAAATACATACATATATATCTTCTGAGTCAGGTGTGGTGGTACACGCCTACAATCCTAGCTATTTGAGAAGCTGAGGCAAGAGGACCACTCGAATTACAGACAAGCTTAGGCAACATAACAAGACACTAACTGAGAAAATTTAGCTTTTAAAATTTAGTGTGTGTGTGTGTGTGTATGAGAGAGAGAGAGAGAGAGAGAGAGAGAGAGAGAGAGAGAGGGATCCACTGCACATGTGGAGGTCAGTGGAGGTCAGTGGACAGCTTTCACAGAACAGTTCTTTTTTCCACATTTCACACGGGTCCTGGGGATAAAATTCATGTCATCAGGCTTAGGTGGTAAATGCTTTACTTGCTGAGCCATCTGGCCTGCCCCATATTCCAATTACAAAAATAATCTAATTTTATTGTAACATCTGGAATGTGCAGAAAAAAGAAAACTCATCAACACATTTCAAAGACAGCCACATTTTAAAAATACATATTTTTGTGACAACTGTCCGCAGTCTTGGCAACTGCATTTCTTCTTTTTTAAGTTTAACATCTTGACGAATCATTCCTCATAAACTATTAAAATTATTCTTCAGTAACATTTTTCTTTGGGACAAGGTCTTACCATGTTCTCCATGTTGCCTGGGCTGACTTTGACCTCACAATTCTGTCTTGGCCTCCCAGGCATGAGGGACTGTGCTGGAGAAATGCCTCATGGGAGAGCGCTTGCCTGCTATGCTTCAGGCCCTGGTTTGAACCCCGGAACTGAGTGGATGAGCAGCATCTGGCTTTACACTAATAACTGTTAAAGAATAGTCTCCAAGGACTACTCCAAGGGGGATGATGACCTGGACCCCTATCTGCCTGCTAAGATTTCTTAAGGATCCACTTTTCTTAGGAGAAAACTAAGGTCTAGTCTCTATAGAAAATATGAAAATGCAGGCAAGAACGAGAAAGAAGAGCAGAACTCTACCGTAAGTGACAAGGGTCTCTCACTGGAGCCTGGGTTTTGCTGATTTGACTGACTGGCCAGTGACCCCAAAACTCCTCCTGTCCCTGCCTCGCTTGCGCTGAGAGGATAAGTGCCTGTCACTATACCTGACACTTTACATGGGTGTCCAGGATTGAACTCAGTGTTTGCTTTCATGATCCCTTTGCTAAGTGAATTAGTGCCCTTGCTCTTCCTTGAATTCTTAGCAGGTTAAAATGAGGGCTTAGATGTATTTAGGGGATTGAGAGGCAACCCTGACCCTGCTTTCAGTCAGAGCGGATGGTGTTTTTGCTTGTTTACACATCTTGGTATTGGTTTAAACAAAGGATTCCTCAGCCAAAATGTATTTGAAAATCATGGGTTCAGATGGATTACAAAATCCCTTTCCTCCTAATATCCCGGGATAATAATCTCCTGGGCTTTTTTTTTTATTAAGAAGTTTTATTGGCCTTCTAAGAAGAGCTATTACATGCTGGGAAATTTTCTTCCCCTTCAGTTTCTTTAAAAATTGACATTTAATCATAGGTCCAGTGGGTTCCCCGGGGTCTCTTGACATGGACTCTTGATGTGCACAATCCAGTTTGCTTATTGTCCTTCTCACATTGGCTCTTTTCATGCTGTGTTTGCTGGCTGACCCTACAATACAACCCCGTGGCGATCTCAACTTGAAGATCGGCAGACTGTTGGAGGTTGGAGCCAGGCCCAAACTTGCCTTTGGTGAGTTTCATGGACGGAGAGGAGCCAGTGAGTGTTGGCAGGACCCATCGGAACATTGGCCATAAAAGCGGGTGTTCTTTAAAGAATAAAAAATTAGGGTGCAAACTAAAACTTAATAGATTTAGGTATAAATGAGAAAACAATATTGAGCAGGTTTTTGTGTATAATGCACTGTGGTGGGAGAAAAACGACAGTCACACTGTGTCTCAGGGAGCCTGGAGTGAAAATCTTCCAAGGACTCGGTGAATTAACCTGCTGTTTAGAGAACCATATGTGTCTGCTTGCCACTGAAGACAAAAGTGAATGTGTGAGCCATTTGGACCTTGCTGGAGATGAAGTTTAGACTTGTTCTTTGACCCCTAAATCTGAGTTCTCTGTGGATTATGGTTCAATGGATATAGTTAGTGTCTGGTTTGAATATGAAATGTCTTCTACAGGCTCACGACCTTGCTTGGTCCCCTGTTGGGGATGCTGTTTTAGAAGGTTGTGGTCATTTGGGGAGGTGGGGACTAGCCAGAGGAAGTAGGTCATCAGGGGCAGGCCTTTGTGGCCATCTTCGTCCCTTGGACTGAACCTTCTGGAATCATGACATAAAGGGAATCTTTCCTCATTTTCAGCTGTTTTCGAAGACGTATTAGACGCAATAACAAACAGAACAGAAAGCACATTACAAACTCTGTAGTCAGGGTTCCTAGTGATTTGTGGTTTGTACGGACACACCATAGAAAGCAAGCATTCTTTCTTCAATGTCTTTGCAAGCAGTCTAGAACATTCTTCTCCCTATCATTGCAGACCCTTCCTATTATTAACCGATTTTTTAAAACCTTGTTTAGGATGAGAATCTTTGGCAAGCCTTCCTAAGTCTAGGCAACACATGCCTCTTGTGTTCTCCTAAAACATCTTCTATTTACTGTTGCCAGAAGTGTGTGTTCCTTATTGTGTTAGTCTGCTCACTACTGCTAATTTGTGCTATCTCACGGTGACCCTACAAATGACTCACTTGATCCTAATGGTAAACATTGATATGCTTTGCATATGTAAACGTAGGTGGTTCTTGTCACCAAGAGAAAGGGACTGCTGTCACCTCTTTGCAAAGATACAGAATGATATACCTAGGGCCATACATCTTAGCAAACTGGGACTCCGATCCAGGAAACCTAGCCAAAGTCTGTCATGTCAAACCAGATGACTTTCCAAGGCAGAGCTGTCTTAGAGCACACAACCCCAGTGGGGTGATTCCTTGGCGCTTAGCAGGCATTAATGCGTATTCACTGGAAGAGTGGATGGAGCCCAGGGCACCCAAGGAGACTTCAGTATCGCGGTTCTGTCACAGAGACCCAAGGTCTGCAATCAGGCAGAGGTTTTAGGAGGCCAGTTCCTGGGCTGAGGGTCAGAGAGGAGCAGAAAAATCCTGCTCTCTGGGGCTCAATGTTCCCCCACAAGACTTCATGGTTGGAACACTTGGTTGAAATTGAACCACTTTCAATGCATCTTTTTTTGGATCTTGAACAAGACACTCAGAAGACGGTACTTTTAAGAAACTACATATTTGGGCTGGAGAGATGGCTCAGTGGTTAAGAGCACTGACTGCTCTTCCAGAGGTCCTGAGTTCAATTCCCAGCAATCACGTGGTTACTCACCACCACCAGTAATGAGATCTGGCGCCCTCTTCTGGCCTGCAGGCATACATGCAGGCAGAACACTGTATGCATAATAAATAAATATTAAAAAAGAAACTATATATTTGATTTGTAGAAGTTTATTTTTAAAAATTGCCAGGTGGTGGTGGTGGTGGTGCAAGTCTTTAATCCCAGCACTCCAGAGGCAGAGGCAGGAGGATCTCTGAGTTCGAGGTCAGCCTTGTCTACTAAGCGAGTTCTAGGATAGCCAGGGTTACACAGAGAAACCACGTCTCTAAAAACCAAAAGGGTTTTTCTTCAAGAGTGACAAAATGAAATAAAATGTTCAAAGCAGAAGAAAAGATCAATGTCCTTTTGAAAGAATATTTGAATCTAAAGCGCTTGCATAGAAGATGTATCAGGAACTGGCCCAGTTTTCCATGCCCCAGATATCAGAAAGAATGTCTAGAGGCTAGCCAAGAACTGCGTGTGGGGACCACCTGCCTGCTCTGCGGCTCCCTCCCTGATGCTGGGCCAGGATGCAGTCCACAGCATGCTAGGTCTGAACTTACACATTAGACACCTCACAGCCGAGATGTCAGAGATACTTTGCCGTCTCCTTCCCTGTCTGTAGGTTCTGGCCTTCTTCCCTTCCTGTGGTCCCTCCACATCCTTCTCCTTGACTTGCTGAACTTCACAAAATCTCCACCGCCCACTAATCTCCTCATTTGGGAAAAACGCAGTAGCCTTTATGATCTACACTAACTCCTTCAAGGAAGTATTTTACAACATGCTCTGACATCAGGTTATGGGACTTGGGACCTCTGCTTCTGCAAATTTGCTTTTATTATCTAGCCCTTCTGAGCTCTAAGTTCCCTGCATGTTACAGAGACCACAACCAGCAATTTTGTGGCATGGTGTTGTTTGTCATGAGGGTAACTAAAGAAACCTATGTAAGGCAGCAGGCATGGTGGTGGGTACAATGACAGACACACACCAACCCCCCTCCTCCCAGCCAGTGGCACACAGCAGGGCTCTAGGAGTCTTCCCTTGCCTCTGAGTCTCCATGGAATTCCCCTGGTGACATTGGATGGAGTTGAGAGTGGCTTTGCCATGCACCCTGTGGCCACAGCCACAATGAGGTTGGCTAAAGACTGCAGTTACTAATCTAGTCTCTGTGTCTGTTGGCAATAAGGAAGATTCTTTCTGGGCTGCAGGATAGAATGTGCCAGAACAGCTTAATCACTAGCTTATTTATTAACCGAGTCAGGGAAACTTGAGCTGAGGACCCTAATTTAACATTTGGGGCATTAATCAGCTCCATCTGGATCCTTTAGGTTTTTTTTTTTTTCCCTAAAGACAAAAAGACAAAGCCAATCCAAATGAAACGATCAAGTTTATTGGCCCCAGTGCTGGCATGGACAACTGAGGACCTGCCTCTTCATTTCAGATGCCAACCATTGTCACATGTCCTGATGCTGCTCCCAACTTCCTGATATTCATGCCCCAACCCCCAGGCTACAGGGATTTTTTTCAAACGAGATTAAAATGTAACCATTGCAAAGGTTCTGCTCTGAGTAAGCAAACACTTGCCAAGGCAGAGAGCAGACTTACAGCCAGGGCCTTGAATGAGGGCTGCCTGATGGTTGAGCTTGTGCTCTAAGGGTGGAAAGAGACAACAAGGCTGTAGGGGACCTGTAACTTCCTGTCTGCCACTGTAGTCAGGGAATGGGCCAGTCTTTTTATTTTTAATTGTTTTTATTGAGCTATACATTTTTCTCCGCTCCCCTACCTTTCTCTCCCCTCCCCTCCCACCCTCTCCCATGGTCCCCATGCTCCCAATTTACTCAGGAGATCTTGTCTTTTCCTACTTCCCATGTAGATTAGATCCATGTGTGTCTCTCTTAGGGTCCTCTTTGTTGCCTAGGTTCTCTGGGATTGTAATTTGTAGGCTGCTTTTTTTTTTTTGCTTTATGTCTAAAAGCTACTTATGAGTGAGTACATATAATATTTGTCTTTCTGGGTCTGGGTTACCTCATTCAATATGATGGTTTCTAGATCCATCCATTTGCCTGCAAATTTCAAGATGTCATTATTTTTTTTTCTGCTGTGTAGTACTCCATTGTGAATATATACCACATTTTCCTTATCCATTTTTCAGTCAAGGGGCATTTAGGTTGTTTCCAGGTTCTGGTTATGACAAACAATGCTGCTATGAACATAGTTGAGCACATATCCTTGTGGTATCCTTTAGGTATATACCCAAAAGTGGTATTACTGGATCCTGAGGTAGGATGTTTCCTAATTTTCTGAGAAATCACTATGCTAATATCCAAAGTGGCTGTACTAGTTTGCACTCCCACCAGCAATGCAGGAGAGTTTCCTTTACTCCACATCCTCTCCAGCATAAGTTGTCATCAGTGTTTTTGATCTGGGCCATTCTTACAGGTATAAGATGGAATCTCAGAGTTGTTTTGATTTGCATTTGTCTGATGACTAAGGATGTTGAGCATTTCCTTAAGTGTCTTTTAGCCATTTTAGATTCCTCTATTGAGAGTTCTCTGTTTAGGTCTGTACCCCATTTTTTAATTGGATTATTTGTTCTTTTGATGAACAATTTCTTGAGTTCTTTGTATATTTTGGAGATCAGACATTTGTCTGATGTGGGGTTGGTGAAGATCTTTTCCCATTCTGTAGGCTGTCATTTTGTCTTGTTGACCATATCCTTTGCTTCACAGAAGCTTTTTAGTTTCAGGAGGTCCCATTTATTAATTGTTTCTTCCAGTGTCTGTGCTACTAGGGTTATATTTAGGAAGTGGTTTCCTGTGCCAATGTGTTCAAGTGTACTTCCCACTTTCTCTCCTATGAAGTTCAGTATGGTTGGTTTTATGTTGAGGTCTTTGATCCATTTGAACTTGAGTTTTGTGCTTGGTGATAGATATGGGTCTATTTTCATTCTTCTACATGTTGATATCCAGTTATGCCAGCGCCATTTGTTGAATATGCTTTCTTTTTTCCATGTTATTTTTTTTTTTGCTTTTTTGTCAAAAATCAGGTGTTCATAGGTGTGTGGATTGATATCTGGGTCTTCAATTCAGTTCCATTGGTCTGCCTCTCTGCTTTTATGCCAATACCAGGCTGTTTTCAGTACTGTACTCTGTAATGGAGTTTGAAGTCAGGGATTGTGATGGGGATGGGCCAGTCTTTGCAGAAGGCTCTATGTCACCCTTTTATAACTGAATTCTTTGTTATCTAATAAAGGTAGTTAGAACTGTGAGGTGGGAAGGGTGACATGAAAAGACCTGAATCCTGCACTGTGTGACTAGGATTTGCTCTGGATAAAACCTGAGTGGCAAAGGTACACAAGGAAAGTCTTCTGAAAATAGATGCTAGTATTCTCAGGCAAGAATTTCAGGATATTGGGGTGAGGTAGTATTCAGTCAAGTAGAAAATGAGCAGTAAAGGTAAATACAGGCAGAAAAGAAACACCCCCTAAGCCCTCTCCTTCCCTTGCTGAGAGAAGTCAGAGCTAATAAATGTGTTAACTCCAGTGTCTTAGGCAAGAAGTGAGGGTTTCCTCCAGCGTAGAAATCCCAGGGACTCGGCCTCTAGGCTACTGACATAGTCCAGTACCTGGTGCTGGTTACTGTTTGATCTTGGAAGAAACATGGCCCAAGTAAAGTCTAAACTTTACTTGGTTTACTTGGTTTAGCATGGTTCCCTTTCCTTCACGTTTTAGAGGAAAGTGGTTCCTACATGATCTTTTTATCTACATGATAAAAAGCACCAACTGTAAGGACCTTTGTGAGATTTTGCAGTGTAACCCAGAATGTGACTGTGCTTGCAGAGAGCTTGTTTCAGGTAGGGGTATTTGGATCAGGCTGCATCCATGACTGAGCTGAGGGTTCAGCGCAAGACCCCATGTACTATTTATATAAGCCAGTTTTCTGCCTCCCGTCTTCCCAGGGTCTTAGCCAGCTAGTCACCCAGCCCTGTACCTTACTCTGGGAACATTCAGGCTTGCAAGGTAGCAGGATTTTCACAGACGTAGACAAGAACCTCAGTCCTCAAACCTATTTAGCTGGGTTGTGCAACCCTTATTCAGCTCTGGTAGACTGACTCAGAGAACTTTGTGCCGGCGGTGTCTCCAGTCTCAGGACCTCAGCCAACAGTCTACTCTTTCCATGTGCAAGTTTTCAGAAAAAGACATTTGAGTAAGTGTGCATTTCTAGGTGGAGAGGCAGGGAGGAGAGGGCCATAGCCATGGCGGCTGCTCTGCTCCAGACTCTACAAGGATGCCAAGCCAGCAGCTAACTCATTCAGTACACATTTTCTGAGTCTTCCGCCAGAACCAGAGGCAATGATGGTAAACACTACAGCCCTTGTCAACAGCAAGCCAGCAGTCTGTTAGGGGTCACTGCAAGCAATCAGGGAACCATTCCATCGGAATGCTTCCCAGGATGATCCCAGTGTGTGCTGGGAAGAGAGCTGAGGGTGTTTAACTCAGAGGGCACCCAGGGAGAGGACTCTGCGAAGGGCAATGACACAGAGGTGGTAGAAAAATGAGTCACAGGATAGGTGTGGATCAAGGAACTCCAGATTGCAAAATGATTGCACCTCGGTTGGTGGTTGACCCGAGAGCTGGGAAGGAGCACGGGGGTAGGGAGGAAAGTGGAACAGACCACATTTGCCTCGGTCAAGACCAGATGCTTTCATGACAGCAGCAGGGCACGAGACTGCATTCCATCTCCTGCAACCTAAGCATATGTGAGTGAGAGACTCGAAATCACGTGGGGGCCGCTGTGTGAGGGTGCATGCTCAGAGTTCTGGAAGCAGGTGTCTATGCTAGAGATGTCAGCTCTCAACATGGCACCTCGCGATGGTCACCAAACTAATTTTTGCGCTTGGGTGTGATTGCATTCCAGGCACTGGAGCTAGGGGAGCTTGTGAGCCTCCTGCTGCTTTGTGCTTCATTCCTCTTCAAGGGTCTGCCATGCCCTACATGGCACAACTGTGGGCTCTACTTGAGCCTCGCTGCAGGGAAAGGCTCACACCTTGGAAGTGAAGCAGAAGCTGTAGCGTGGGTAAGTTTTTTTTTTTTTTTTGGTTTGTTTGTTTTGTTTTGGTTTTTTTTTTTTTTTTTGGTTTTTGGTTTTTGGTTTTTCCAGACAGGGTACTCTGTAGCTTTTGAGCCTGTCCTGGAACTAGCTCTTGTAGACCAGGCTGGCCTCAAACTCACAGAGATCCACCTGCCTCTGCCTCCCGAGTGCTGGGATTAAAGGCGTGCGCCACCACGGCCTGGCGCCTGGGTAACTTTTGCTTTGTAAATGAGACTACCTTCTTATGGGTTATGTGAAAATCATACAAATTCCTTATACAAACTCAAGCATCCCAGAATTGTATACAACAGAAAGGAGAATTCCCTGCTTCCTCTTACCATCCCTCCCCCAAACATTATTCTCTGAACTTCAAAGAAATGCTTGTATTGTATGTCCAGTCATTTCCTAGGGCATTATCTTTGTCCCTCTGGGTAGGTAAAACCAGACCCCCCCCAGGGCCTCAGAATATCCTCCAGTAGTTTCTAGAAGTATCCTAAGAGGGGGCTGTGGTGGTTGGAAAGAAAATAGCCCCCAAAGGGAGTGGCACTGTTAGGAGGTTGTAGTAGGTGTGGTCTTCACTGTGGAGGTGGGCTTTGAGGTCTCATGTTTGCTCAAGCCACACCCAGTGTCTCAGACCACTTCTTGTTGCCTATGAGTCAAGATGTAAGGACTCCCAGCTACTCCTCCAACACCATGTCTGCCTGCATACCACTGGTATGGGAGGTCCTTCTGTCTATGTGTTGCTTTTATTGGTTAATGAATAAAAAACTGCTTTGAGCCAATGGCAAGGGCAGAACAGCACTAGGTGGGAAAAGCTAGGCTGTATGCTGGGAGAAAGGAAGGCAGAGTCAGAGAGAAGCTATTGAGCCGCCAGAGATAGATGCTGGGAACTTTAGCTGGTAAGCCACAGCCACGTGGCAATATATAGATTAATAGATATGGGTTGAATTAATATAAGACTTAGCCAATAAAAAGCTAGAACTAATGGGCCAAGCAGTGTGTTTTAATTAATACAGTTTCTGTGTGATTATTTTGGTTCTGGGCGGCCGGGACAAACAAGTAGCTCACCCCAACACAACACCATGTTGTACTATGATGATAATGGACTAAACCTCTGCAAATGTAAGCCACCCCAATTGAAGGTTTTTACTTTTTAAGAGTTGTTGTGGTCACTGTGCCTCTCCACAGCAATAGAAACCCTAATCAGAGGCTTGCATGTATCCACGTCTATTCCTTGGTTGTAACTCTGCATGCACTTCTCTGTCCTTCTCCCGTGTTTGATCCTACCGTTGTGTCTGAGGCTTGGAAAAGTTCATGGAAGCCAAATGTCTATGCTGTAGGAAATGTCTCCCTATCCGTTTGTCTCCAAACTAAGCAGAATTGGGATGCAAGGTTCCAGACAGATGTGGCAGAGTCGTTTGCTTACTGTGTGTCAGTACTCTTTATCATCTGGGTCCCCCTGGGGCCTCTGCTTTGATGTTGAGTCTCAGGAGTTTGAATAACCTCATTCTTCTTTCCATGCTCCATGTTGGTGGCCTCACAGTTAGTCTCAGGGTTGAATCTTAGGATTCAGGAGGTCAGGCAGGGGGATTGTGAGTTCCAGGCCAGTCAGGGCTACATAGCCCTTATCTCACGGGAGAAAGGAGGGAGGCTATTTTCTTAGGTTCCTACAGCTGTTAAAACGTCTCCTTAAGGCTATGTAAAACACCTGAATATGTTTCCTTTTTCATTTTATTTCTTCAGCTCCTCAAGTCCACGCGCTCCTGGGTACATGTGCCTGAACACACACATGCACATACGTGCATACATCACACTACCACCTCCACACACAGATAGTCAATATCAAGGCATTCCAACCAATAAGGATGCAGCTGATGGAGGGGCAGTCCTTTTAAGCATAAGAATAAAAAAGAATCCTGAGAAGTGTTTAGAAAACAAATGGATAAGTTTGGAGAGATGGCTCTTGTGGCTAAAAGCATTTTCCGCTCTTCTTAGAGGACCTGGGTTTGGTTCCCGGCACCCATATTAGGCAGTTCACACTGCCTGCAACACCAGTTTCTGGAGACCCAATGTCCTTTTCATGCCTTCATGGACACTTTGCATGCAAGTGGTATGGAAGCTTATACTTGGGCACATGCACTTGCACAGTAAATAAATAAATACATTTGTTTTTTGAGACAGGGTCTCTCTCTGTGTATCCCTGGCTGTTCTGGAACTCACTATGTAGATCAGGCTGGCCTCAAACTCACAGAGTTGCTCCTGCCTCTGCCTCCTGAGTGCTGGTAGCAAAGTTGTGGGTTACCCTGCCAGGCTCAAATAAATAAATCCTAAATCAAGAAAGAGAAAAGAAAACAGAGGGTCTCAGCACAGCCTCTGGCTTATTTCAGCCCTACTCACCTGAGTACAAGGTGACAGAGTGGGTTGGTCATAAGACAGGATTCCTACAAGATCACAGGTGACCTACCTCACTCTGTCAACCTAGGAAGGACTGTTTATTTGGACAGAGTGGCTCACTTTTCAGCAAATAGCTTTAGGAAGGAGAGAAACTTGGGTTAGAGACTTCAGGAGAAAAATGTGTTGCAACAGTTGCATTCCTAAACCTCACTCCACCCCTATAGAGGATCACAACTGGCTTTTTCTGTTGACAGGATCCCTCAGCTTCCGAAGGGGGCAGAGACCAGCCCTCACTGTAAGCACTAATAAACACAATCCCGCCTGTCGAAGGTCAGACCCCTGTCCCTTTCACCTTCTGTCTCTTTACACTGTCTTAGGAATCTAACATGGGGAGCCAGAAAAAAAGAATCTCAAACATGACTCTTGTCCTTTAGACTGTAGACTATAACTTTCAGAAGTGTCCAGCTTCAGGTGAGTCCTACGAAGCTGGACCATGAGCACCGTAAGACCCGGAACTTGAAGGGAATGAAGGCAGAAAGAATCTAGCAAGATGGCCTTCACTCTGCCTTCTATACTATCAACTGGTGTCAAGTGGGTTTCTTGCAGGGGAATGACCAGGTTAAAAGAAGGCACATTTTGTGAAAATCTAACTCCATGGTGTAGGTGTAATGATCTGTTTTGTCTCTTTAAGAGACAAGCCACGCCCACTCCCATCTGCTGAGGCAGGCAGATTTTCCTTCCTGCTTGCAGCCTGAGTCTTTTCCTTTTCCAGAGGCAGCTTTGGTCTCTCTCTCTCTCTCTCTCTCTCTCTCTCTCTCTCTCTCTCTCTCTTTCTCCCCCCACCTCTCTGCTCTTCCCCTTCTCCCTTTCTCCCTTTCCCCTCCATAACCCACTAAATAAATATCCAACCTCACTCTGCATGGTGTGCCTATCCATGTCTCTGTCTCTTTCCCGCTGCCGCGTGTCTCCCTGTCCGGGACCAGCCGCCTTTGAAGACCTGCAGCATGGTCTCATGGCATGCCTATCTGTCTGTCTCTCCTCATGGCCTGCCGTAGCCACTCAGAAACTGTGCCATCCCTGCCTGGGAATGGCTGCTCTTGGGACCTGCTGCCTGCTGCCACATGGCCAACTGCCGCCACCCGGGATCCGCAGCAATTTTTAATTAATCCATTTCAGTAGGCATGCAGACTGTGGCCCATGGGCTGCATGCTGCCATGGATAGCTACGAACGTAGCCTAACACAAAACTGTAACTTACTTAAAACATTATGAGGTTTTTTTGCCTTTAATTTTATAACTTGATCACATGACTCTCTAGTGTAAAATTTGAAGATAAGTCATGTGGCAAAAGGTTGAAAACTCCTGGAATGCAGTTTTGTGAAGTAGATGTCCAGGCTTTTGTTTGGAAAGCCATTATTGTAGCCAACACAAAATATTTATCAGCGTATTCAGTGGTCAGAAGCAGCAAGAAACAAGACTACGTTAATCCAAGTGGGTTCAGCTCTCTAACATGACATAATTGGTATTCAGGTTAATAGCTATATGGCCTGTGCCCAAATCCCCCCTGGACCTGCATTAACCAACACAGGTTCTGTCCTGCCAGGAATTCCTACAGCCCAGACTAGACCAAACAGGGATCCATGCACCCCACACTCTGTGCTCCAGTGTGTCTCATCCTTCAGAATCCAGAAACCCTTCAGAGAATACCGTCCCAAAGCTTTCACAACCAGAACCTTTTGCTGTCTATGCATTATATTTCTATTTGGAATATAAATTCTAAAAAAAAAAAAAAAAAGTTCAAGACTGCTCAGACATGGTCTTCTGAGAGGCCTCTTATTAGCAGATTTACTTTCAGAACCAATTCTGAGCTTTGCAGCCCCTGGGTCACAGAGGGTTACTGGAGGGCTATCAAAGGATTAGGGGCTTTGCTGAGTGAGCAGGGACGTGGGAACCGTCTGCTAGAGTGCCTTTTCTGAAACAGAGCTGATCCTGCCACTCTTTGATGACTCCATGTCTCCTCCAGCTGTGTTCAGAAAGTTAGCACCCAGCCATCTTCTGCATCACCCTGAGGAAGGAATGGCTGTGAGAAATGCAGATTCCTAGCTGCTTCTCTGACTGGCCGAATCTGGACTTCTGCAAGCAGAGTTCAGGAATCTACTGCTGGCTGATGCAAACTCCCCTGTGTAGTGTTTCACTCTGTACGGCTTAAGAAGCACAGCACCCGTGGGATAGAGCCTGGCTGTGGAACACAGCTCTCAGAGCCCAGCAGGATGTGCTTCTATTTGCGGGTCTATCTTGTCGGGTTTGCTGGAAACACCTATGAAGCCCACATCTGTGTCTAGCCACACTGATGCAACTCATAAAACTTGTCCGAGAGTTTTACTCACTCTTGTGGTTTTAATGCCCTCTGTACCATTCCCCAGTTCCTCCCTTCCTCTTGGTATATTTATTTTTGTTCTTAATAACCAGCTTAACTATCATTTCCTTTGGATTAGGTGTATCTTCTCTACTTATCTCTTGGTGGCACAGACATGGAATCATAACCATTTGGTCCTCCCTCTTCCTCCCTCCCTGCCTCCCTTTACTCCTCCCTCCCCCCTTTCCTTCCTTTCTCCTTTTGGACTATAAGCCCCACAGAATGGAAACCATGTCTTATGCTTGGCTGCTTCCTGGTCCTGAATTGGATTTCAGAGACAGGTGGGGATGAATCATCTTGTTAGAGGCCCCAGAGCTTTGTGTCTAGTTGGGTTGCTTATGTCTCCTCAGTAAAATATTTATAACACTGATTTCAGACTCTGGTCTTTAAAAGACAAGGCACCAATAAACAAAAAATAAACACAAGCTAGGAGAAAAACCATGTACAGTTTACTAGAAATGAAGCCAGGCATAATATATGGCATAAATGAAAAATAGGGCTCTGGTTGGCGATAAAGCCATACTCAGGGCCAGTATGGCACTAATGGAGATGGTGAATGGGCTATTCCCATTATAATGGGAAGTGGGATTGAAATTAAGAAAGTCATCCTACCCTAGGACCTCCAAGAAAAGAGGCGCAGAGGGCAGGAGCCTGGGTCAGCATCGGTAGAGGCATTGCCAATTAAAGTTTGCGGGGCGGTGGGGGGGGGGACACAAAAAAGATTCTCCTAGGTTGTATGACTGAACTTCTTTATCATGGAGAGATGTAGAGCCAATCATAAGCCAGGTTTCCATTCTGTGGGCTTGTAGTTCAATGAGAGAGAGAGAGAGAGAGAGAAACCCAAATGACTATGATTCTGTGTGAGTACCATCTTGAGGTAAATATAGACCATGCCTAATCCAAAGGAAATGGTAATTAAGCCAGTAGTTAAGAACAAACTAATACTAGCAAGAGGGAGGGAGGAAGGAGAGAAAGGTAGAGGGGTGTTGTAAGCAATGGGAGAGAGAGAGAGGTTTTATGAGAGAGAGGCAGGTTTTATGAGGTGTATCGGCTTGGCTAGAAGTGGAGAGATGCAGGTTTCATATATGAGGTTCAGGTGAATGAAAAAAAGAAAGGGAAGGAATTACATGGCTGCTCCTAGGTGTGGCGGAGGAGAAAGTTTACGTGCGGGAGAGCATAGCCAGAGGCAGGAACATCTGGGAGAGTCTAGAGTGGTCATGGCCCTGAGCCATGTGAGGAGGGGAAGAGGGGAGAGCCAGACCAAGAAGCCAGGAAGGTAAAGATAGATGAAAGGGTCAGGTAACCAAAATGGTTGTGTGGGGAAGGGCAGCTGGGGGAGGGAAGCCCAGCCTAATACCTAGGCTAGAGAACGTTAGGGGACTGGATGGGGTATGCCAGCCAAGAAGACCCTGTAACAGGTGGGACTGAGGGATGCTGGGAGAACCTGGCAGCCAGGTCCACTTTGATATGTTAAGTAGGCACCTCAGCTCTTGACCAGGTTTCAGATCTAACAGCAGGTCAAAGCCAAAGTGTCTTAGGCCACTCTGAATCCTTCTGAAAGTCTTCCAATGTCCACTGCCACATCAGACTTAACATCCTTGTGACTACCAACATCTTTAAAATGCGTTCCAAGGAAGCCCGTTTTCCACAGTTTTGCTGTAAACCACCTACCGTGGCTCCCACACATGTACTCCCCAGATCCCTTGATTTATGACTTTGCCTTGTAACTGTGAAATCTCTCATGAAACCACTCCACTGTGAGCGTGGTGTCTAGGGAACTAGAATCCTTGGCCACAATCACTTCTGTTTGTCTCCAGAATAAGATCTTTTATTCCCTACAAAGCGAGAAGTGTGAGTGTTTGTTAGTTTATTTATTTATTTAGCCTCAATAGTGCCAAGGGGCAGTGCTCCTAAGACCATTAATTGTACCAAGTCCTAAAGCAGCAAGTAGATTCATGGTTACATAAAACAGTGTTGCCAAGGGTCAGGAATCAGACAAAAATTGGGCCAAAAACCAGTGAAGAATTGGACAAGGCAGGACTAGCAGTGCTTGGCAGGGGCACCTGGGCCAACTTAGCAGACCCCATTATGAGGCTTTAGAAGAAAGGCCTTGTTTGGGGCTGTCAATAATGGGCAGATCTGGGTGAGCGTTCTTGGCAACACACACCTTTGGGAGGCAAGGTGTGGAGGTCAAGACATTCTTGAAGAAACCCATCCAAGAGCTAGAAAACATCATACTGAGTGAGGTAACCCAGACCCAGAAAGACAATTATCACATGTACTCACTCATAAGTGGTTTTTAAACATAAAGCAAAGAAAACCAGCCTACAAATCACAATCCCAGAGAACCTAGACAACAATGAGGACCCAAAGAGAGACTTACATGGATCTAATCTACCTGGGAAGTAGCAAAAGACAAGATCTCTTGAGTAAATTGGGAGCATGGGGACCATGGGAGAGGGTTGAAGGGGAGGGGAGAGGCAGGGAGGGAAGCAGAGAAAAATGTAGAGCTCAATAAAAATCAATTAAAAAAAAAAAAGAAAAGAAAAAACCCATCTAGCCTCCTTTCTCTGATCTGCTATTGGTCAAGGTCTGTTATAATTTACAAAATGGTCGCCACCCACTGGCTGCTCTTACTGACCACAAAGGGCCTTTTTATCTGGGGGCTTTCTCAAAATGAAGTCCGCTCGTGTAATAATGGCCCAGTGAGTTTCTTACGTGAGGTTTTACTAACACTTCTAAAGCTATGAGCCAGCTGGATGTTTGCAGGAGAGAAAACATCCCGTTGATCTTCCCAGAACGCCGCCTTCTGCTTTGTTTTTCAGGCTTTTCAGTCTTAGTGAGACGAGAAGCCTTTGCTTGCCTTTTCCAAGCCGGCAGATCTGTTCCCAGAGGCATGGGCAGCCTCGGTTTACACCAAATGTCTCACTTCTCCTATAGCTTTTGTAAATCCTTGGGTCTTGTTTCTACACCTTGGCCTGTATCTACAGGTCTTTTCACCCCACGGAAAGGTCAATCGAAACAATGCTGACTCCTTGGATAACTCGTGAAATAATGTTGGATTACTCGTGGAATTATGATGTTGGAGAATGCGGCGAAGGCATGGGCTCTGCTCCCCGCCTACTCTCAGAAGCAGGCGCTTGCGCCCTTGGTGCCGGGTTCAGCATTGTATCTTCTCCACTGAGGCTGCTTCAGCCTTGTTTCAGCTTTGTTATCCACGCCACCCTAACCTTCCAGCTTTGTAGGCCCTGCCGCTGTGCTGGCTCCCCTCCCAGCTGGTGCTTTTGTGAAGAGCTGAACTAGTATACACGGGTAGTGTTGGCCCTGGCTCACTTCCAGCCTGTGTCGGCCTCTCTTTCTCCTTAAAGGAAAGCAAGGTGTGAATGCGGGCTGGAGACAGGACCGGAGCTGTTAGGACCTGAGTCCAACCATGGCTCTGGTATTTAAGTTTCCTGATGCCCTCGGGTTAGCTCTGCAAACATCTATTTATTTATTTAATTTTACTGGTTCTAATTAGTAGCTTACATTGTTTCTTGAGAACATGTTAAATATTGCTGAAAATGCTAAATATTGAAAATATCTCCTTAGCCATATAAGATGTGCTCTTTGTCAATTTCCAAATTCCTTTCTTCACCTGGTTGGCCACATACCCCCATCTGCCATGGTGTGAGCGCCTTCAACTAGCCAGTTCCCTTTTCCATAGCAAAATAGGATCATCAGACACGGGCATTCATTTGTTGTGGCTGTTAAAAAAAAAAATCACAAGCAAATCCAAGAATGTGGTTATGAAAGCCAAGGCCCGTTGCCAAGGAACGATTGTGTATGTGTGTGCTGCCGGTAGGTCATGTGCTCTGTTATGCAACATCTGATCGTTGATCCCTGGATGTGGTCCAGTGAGTAGTTAGATGCTTGTAACCTTGCTGGGAGCTAGATGGCTCTTTGGAGTTCTGATCCTGTTTGTAAACACTCTCTCTGCTGGTACATCTGATAAGGCCAAGTTCCAAACTGGGCAACAGGATCCTGGATATTCCCAAAGATCTCTGTGATATGCTATAGTGCAATGTGTTTTCAGTGTGACAACTTCCAGCTTGTTCTGCTGAACTTCAACAAACTAGGCATCTCATTAAAGAGAAGAAACCTTAGGCACATTATATTTAATAGCATCATGTTGAGCAGAACAATAGATTCATTTAGTATCAGATATCGCTCTAGATAAAGGCAGTTTGGGGAATTCTACTCCACAGTTTGGGCCGAAAACAAAAGAGGCACAGGGAGGCAGCCTGCTTGGTTACAGGTCGGCATTTGCTTTTTGGACATGTTCATTGTTTGGCAGTCTATGGTTGACTAAAAACTCATCTACTACGATTGGCAAAGTCTTGGCTAGTTGCTAAAGAATATAGTCTCAAATTAGGTTGCGGTTTGTCTGCATATTGCAGAGTTATATTTTGCTACATAAGAAGGCGGCTTTGGGCTAAATGTCATGTATCATTTGTCCCTCAATTTTGAGAGACGGGTCAAAACCCTGCGCACCAACACCAGTTTTCCTCACTGTCCTGATGGACTCACTTGGTTTCAGTATGGAGTAAATGTGAATTTATAATACCAAATTACTTGAATGATCCTATATGTTTTCTTTGTAATTTTTTTTACAAAATTTTTCTTTGTCTACGATTCTAATCATAGACATCATTGTTGAAAAAAGGATGGTGGCAGAGAAGTCTCCAGGATTCTCAAGCTTGAGTATAACACATCAGGGACACTAAGGCAGGAGGAATGCCTGAAGTTTGAGGCCAGCTGGGTCATATGGTGAGTTCCAGGACAGCCTGACATACACAGTAAGAGCCTAACCTAAAAAACAAATAAAAAGGGTGGGCCTTGGACTTCCAACAGGGCAGGGCACCATGCCCTCTTTTAAGGAAGAAGGGGGAGGGAGGAGGGGTGGGAGGTAGCGGGAGGGGACCGGAAGAAGGGGAAGAAATGTAAAAAATTTTTATTTATTTAATTGTTTTTGAATGGAAAAAATAAAAAAAATAAAAAAAAACAAATAAAAAGGGGGGAAGCCCCTGGGAACTCTGTGAGAGTATTTCCCTACTAAAGGCATCTAACACGCTTTCTTCTCTTTCAAGGTTGGCTATGGGCAATGGTGGGCTCTGGTTATAGAAGTATAATGAGGCCACCTTCTGATCCTTCAGTCAATGATAGGCCGTGTATACGATGGTCCCGTAGATTAGACTGGCGCTGGAGAATTCTTGGCACCCAATGACCTCATAGTGATGGTAAGATTGCAGCAAAATACATCACTCACATATTTGTGGTGGTGCTAGTTCAAACACCTCCACTGTGTACCCATCAAATGAAAGCACCATACTTATGTAATGTAATAATACTTGACAATGATAATAAAGGACCGTGCTACTGTTTTATGCATTTGGTATAATATCCTTTACACTGTTGTTTTTGCACATGCTGTTTCTATATCGGGGGGGGGAGTTCCCTGTAAAACAAGTGGGCCATGTTAACTCAGCAACAGCCTCACATGTCTCCTCTGTTCTGTATCTCTGCACTGCAGTAGCGTCCGCTGTGCTTGATTTAATCTCGTATTGTTCATCAGGATTTCAAGACCCACTGCTAATTTTACCAACAAGAGACCAAGGGGGAAATGATAGTCTTGGAAACAGAATTAGAAGCAGTAAGGATTACGTAGGTGGGAAAGCAGTAATGGTTACTGAGTGCCCAGTCAGTTATGTCCCATCAATCACAGTTACCATCCTGATGAACAAAAATAAGAGCAATGGAAGCAGTTACATAATCTGTTTCACAGAAGGCAATGAGACTAAGAAAATTTTCAGCCGGGCCTCTATCACTTATGGAGAAACTTCCAATGATCTGGACTAAAGATCAGGCACAGAAGCATGTCCCTGTCAGCACCATGGCAATCAAAACCAAGGCACAAAGGTTGATCTCATCGCAAGAAAAGGCTGGACCAAGCAGTGATGTTGGGTTTACTATTAGCCCTAGGTGAGAAAAGTGGTTAAGAAAAGATGATTCACTTTGTGATGTGTAAAGAATGCCAAGTCTCCGAATACCAATGTGAAGACAGCTAAAGAAATTGTGGAAACTCTGGGTGAGTTCACTTCAGGGGAAAACTACTTATTAGAGCCAATGTTCAATGTATAAAATCCCCCTGTTCTAGTGATGAATGCTTGAGGGGACTCTCACCTTTAGGAGGGCAAGCCAATGCTGGATTTCAGGTTTCCACAGACAGATCGAAGACTGGCTTGAGGGTGCTGATGCAGGCTACAAGTTGAAACTCTTTGTGATCTGGCATAGCGAGATCCTCCAAGACTTTCAAGTGTGCCATTGTGCCTACACCGCCAGCGTGCAACAGAAACACTAAATCACAGTAACGGCTTGGGAGCATATATGTAAGCCAACTCTCTCACGATGCTGTCTTGAGTGGCTGTGGCAGCAGAGCAGAGAAACACTGCTTGGAGAGAGACCTTTAAGGATTTCTCTCCTGCCACTGATGCTCCCACCCATCAGCCCTTCTGCTGGCCTTGCCAGTCACATCCCGATACTGAAGTGACGTCTTCCCTCCAGACACTGCTCTCTGCTTTGCCCAAGCCATTGCTGGAGCAGAAAGACACAGATGCAGTTCTTTGGGGATGAAAACACCCATGACTGCATCAAGACCCTATCTTGGATTTGAGGTGATATCATCAAGGAGTGTCGGGATGGCCACTGAAAGAAGACAAAGGTTTGCCCGCGGTTAAAGGTTTGTTAGAGATGAGGGACTTGCAGAATTCCACAAGGCTAAGCTGAGCTGGCAACGAACTAGACCTGGGTGTGGTTGAGGATAATATCTAGGAGCTCCTGAGGAAGTAACTAATGAAGAGTCGTCAGCCCAAGAAGAGAGGCACATAGTTGGAGAAAAGAGAGAAAAAAGAAACCGAAGAAGTTCAAGGAGGAGAAGGCCAAGAAGAGCCACAGAATTACGCAGAAGTTTCTACAGCCTTCAGTAATTTTCAAAAGTTTGAAAGCATGACCCCAAGAGCAAACGTTTTCATGAATAGAGGAATATTTGAGGCAAGCTGCCTGTTTACAAGCACATCTGTGATGAAAGGGTCAAGGCAAGCAAAGCATCATGGGCTGCAGTGATGTCATCTTTCTGTTCCCGCAGTGGCTTGGGCAGAGCAGAGAGTGACGTCTGGAGGGAAAATATCACTTCAATATTGTGATGTGAGCGCATTGTCAGTAAAGGGCCGATGTGTGGGAACACGATCAACAGTAAGCACAAGCTTGAAAGATCGCTCTCTAAGCATGCTTCTGAACTCAAGTTGGCACACAGCTCCAGAGTACATCTTGGGAGAAGAGCTGAGTCACCGTGACATACGGTTCCAGCTGCACACTGAAAGGTCTAATGTCCCTCAATAAGTGGCAAGGCCTTCCTAAGAGATTCCAGCAGAAGACATTGTTGGCGTAGTGCGTGCCAGCTCCGTGTGAGTTATTCCACTGAAAACCTTCTAATGAGAGGAACTGAGCAGGTCAGGGGCACTGGCGGTTTATCCCCAAATGGCTCTAAGCTTGTGTTTTGATCACTAACCAAAAAGTTTTAAAAGAAAAACAGTTAAAGAATAAAAAGTCTAGTTGGATGTGGTAGTTTATGTCAGTAATCCCAGTGCTCAGGAAATGGAGGAAAAAGGATCAGGAGTTCAAGGATATTATTAACTACAAGTTAGCATAAACTTCATAAGAGCCTGGCTCAATTTTCTTAATAGAAAAAAAATTTATATAATAAGGGTATAAAGAAACTATTTTTATGCAACTACATGAGTTTGTGCTTTTAGTAGTGTTCTAAAAAGTTTAAAAAATAGTTTGGTGGCAAAAAGTTATAGTACGATGAGATGAAACTATTATTGAAGAAAGAAAAAATAATAAAGTAAATCTAGTGTAAACTATATGTATGGTGTCTATAAAGTCTACATGGGTGCAGAAATTCTGGGTCTCCACATTCATTCACCACTCAGTCACCAACACTAAAGGTTCTGCAGCCCTGTAGGGACTCTGGCCCGCTCACTCGATTGGTAGGCATGGCTCTGGCAGGCCTTGCCCGTCTCTCGCATTCACCCTGCCTTGCTAGAAACCATTAGATTACATTCCTAAAGCTAGCCACCAAGGTCTATTCCCTTATTACGTCACTTCCTCCTCCTGAGGTTGACCACGTAGGTCCAGCTCTCAAAGTATTGAGTCCAACAATCAAAAGCCCCCTTTGATTCACCCAATTACTGTGCCACCACTGCCCAGCTTCACACCCAATTAAAATCAAACACCTCATCCTAACACAGGGTTTCCCTTGTACCCTTTATAACCTTCCATTTTCCTATGTGACATGTCTCTCACCTCTCTATCCAGAGGCAGTCCTTTGTCCTCCACCCCAAGACAAATACCCCTGTCCCCTTTCCTTTACTCCCTTCCCCTTTTCCCTCTTCCTCTATGCCCTGTCTTTGTCCCTTATCCCTGTCCTCTGTCCTTCTGGGGCAAATAAATCTGCTTTGTGCTGAGAACCTGGTCTTGGGGGTCCTGAGCCGATGCTTTTCCTTCCAGCCTCTATGACTGTTTGTTGTAAAATGGCGTGAGAGGGACCCGAGGGCTGCATGGTCGGTGAGGGCAGGAGACAAAAACACCATGCAAGCAGAGCTTAAATACGGAGTTTAGGGAGAAAGGGTAAAGGGGAGGGGAGAGGGAAAGAGAAATACAGAGAGGAAGAGGAAGAAGAGGCAAGGACCAGTCTGCCTCTTCAGAAGAGCAATGGGAAAGATAGGGAGAGGGTGGAGCTTGTCTTTAAAGGGACCTTTATACCTGCATAGTGACACAGCAACCATAGGACCCTGGGCTGGCTGGAGTACTGCCTGGGTTCACCTTGCCACGTGACAGAGGTCAGCACAGTGCCTGAATCCTAACACTGCTGAGTTCCTTTAAGTTTTAAATAGTTTCCCCAGTGCCTTTCTGTTTGCATAAACAGACCTCCACCCCTGTGTTACATTCGCCTGCGGTAGTGATATGGTAACACGCTGTGCATTTTTTAGCCGCAAAAAAATAGGCTAGCCCATGCAACCTTTTATACTATGTAGGTCTGTATAAACATGCTCTATGGTATTCATACAATAATATTGCCTACTGGTGCATTTCTCAGACGGTATTCCATTTGATACCTGGCAAAACATTTCAGGGAAAGTAACGGGCGAGGCAGGAGTGAGGAGTAACAGCTGGTGCCATGTGGGGGCAGGACAGAGGACCCGCATCCCCTGCTGACCCAACATGCCCCACCGCAGCTGGAAAAGAGAATGTTTGATCAGAGATAGGTTAACAACTGTTTACCTAGGACTCCACATAGCTCCTGGGTGAAGTCCAGTGAGAAAAATCACTTTCCCATAGCCCCTGTATGCTACAAGGGTTCAGAATCACATCCAGTGAGGAAAAAAAAAAAACCCAAACAGACTTAGTTCAGTGCACAAGAGATCCACTCACAGCCCTCCCCCCAAATACCCAACTGTGGGCTGGGCTGTGGCTCAGCAGGAAGGCATTTGCCTAGCAAGTGCTATGCTCTGGATTGGATTCCCAGCACTGAGAAAGAAAAAACAAAATGAAACCCCAACATAATTGCTACCAAATATAGAAAACCTGTCCATGACATGCCTATAAAAGATATATTGAATTCAGGTGGTGGTGGCACGCACCTTTAATCCCAGTCCTCAAGAGGCCCAGTCCTCAAGAGGCAGAGGCAGGTGGATCTCTGAGTTTCAGGCCAGCCTGGCCTATAGAGTGAGTTCCAGGACAGCTGGGGCTATACAGAGAAACACTGTTTGGAAAAAATCGAAAAACAAAACAAAAACAAAAGATATATTATGCTTCCCAGCATTATATAACCAAGACCTGAGACCCACCGCTGATAGCTTATGTAATGTCACTGCATTGATTTGGTTCTTTTTCATTATGTGAGCTTATGCATCATTATCCTGACAAAGGCAACAAAGAGGCAGTCTAAAACCCAACATTTTAGCTGGAGATTGGAAGGAGGCAGGGGAAGAGTTTCAGGGGTTGCTAGTCTACTGACTGAAAAAGGCTGTTTGGATTTTAGTGAACTTCCCACAGAATGCAAGGACTTGTAAATAAAGCTTTACTATTCTGGTTCCCTGTTGACCTTTCCAAGCAAAGGCAAACAAGTCTGACTTTCTCAAAGAGATTCTTTTTGTAACTCTGGTTGTCCTGGAACCCAGAGAGATCAGCCTGCCTCTGCCTCCATAGGGCTGGAATTAAAGATGAACACTGCCATGCCTGGCCCATTATGGTACTTTTAGCATGATTCAATCTCTAAATGAGCAAGATATTTTCCTTAATTCACATAAGGTCTGGGTCTATAATTCTTAGGCATAAAATTAATCCCAGAAGATTGTTTTGGCTAGATAAGCCCATTATCAAAATGTACCCAGCAGAGGCTTCCAACGGATCTGAACTGCCTAGATATTGGATGTAGTTCATTCTGTACCCAGTCAAATCTAAGAGTTGCTTAAATCAATCCAAAGAGCTCAAAACACAGGTTTGTGGAGTTCAGGATCCAAGAGAGAACTCTCCCCTGACCTCCAGTGGCTGGGACAGGCCAAGGGCACAATGGACCCTGACCAGGCAGCTCTTTCTAGTCATTAGCACTCCTGGAATTCTACTTGAAATCCCACCTCTGACTCCTCTCTCTTAGGAAGTAAAATGTTACACACATTAAGCAGGGGTTAACTGAGCAGACAAAAGACTGACGAAGCAGATGGTACCTGTGGTGGAGGTGGTCCAGAGAGCGCTACAGCACAGTCAGAAAATGCTGCTGAACCACAAAGAAACAGCCTGGTGGTACACAGTTTGGTGTGTCCCTTAAATGGACATATTTCCTTAGTTTGTAGTCTGTGGCTTGCAGAAAACTTGCGATTAGCCAGGTTTCAGCCACTAGTTTTAAGACTAAACTATCTTATTAGGTTAATTTAGGGTAAAGCAAGCTTAATTTAACTCAGTGGTTGTCAACTTTCCTAATGCTGAGACCCTTTGATATAGTTCCTTGTGTTGTGGTGACCCCCCCCAACCATAAATTTATTTTCATTGCTACTTCACAACTGCATTTTGCTACTGTTATGAATTGTAATGTAAATATATGTGTTTCCCAATGGTCTTAGGTGGCCCCTGTGAAGGGCCAAGGGGTTGCAACCCACAGGCTGAAAACCATTGACTTAACTTACGTTATTTGAGTTTCTTGGGAGTGAGCAGATTGAGATCATGCCTGACCATGGTTCACCCCCTTGCCAAGCGAAGCTGCTTCTTTGGAACTGACCTTAGGCCTATTGCTGTCATACACAGGGAACTGCAGGCATGTCCTAGCTTTGGCTTAGTCTAGAGAAGTATTTCTCAACCTGTGGGTCGTGACCCCATTGAACCCCTTCACGGGAGTCACCTAAGACCGTCAGAAAACACATATTTCAGATATTGACATTATGGTTCATGAAGAGTAAGAAATTACAGTTATGAAGTAGCAACAAAATAATTTTATGGTTAGGGGTCACCACAACATGAGGAACTGTATTAAAGGGTCACAGCATAAAGAAGATTGAGAACCACTGGTCTAGAGAGCCGTGTGTCTGGCTGTGGGGTGAATGAGAAGAGATGTTTTTATCGTATTATTGTCAACAACATATTTGTCAACAAAGCTGAGCCATTGCTCTGAGGTGTGCTGTGTTTCTGTGTTTCTGAGCATGTCTGTTCCACATACATCATGCCACCCAGGGCCCCAGGGCCTTCCAACTGTGCTCTGGCATGGCGAGTCCTTCAGGATGTACTGGGTTACAGAACTGGGAAGGTGGATCTGAGGGGCTTTTCTGCTCGGGCCTTGCACACATCTTTTCGACTGTTTAGCTAGAGGGAACACTTAGTTCAGAAATGGAGTTCTTATGTGGGCAACTGTGCAACAAATCGTGCCCTCTTCTAGGAGGAAAATGACTGGGTATCACATGGCAGCAGCCTTCCCACAGCCTAGCCTTTTAGATCACTTTCTTCTGAGTTGTGAGCTCAGTCAGCCGCTTGTGGGGGAGGGGCTGCAGGAATGTGTGGCTGTGGAGAGGCAAAGGACTCAGAAGGCCCTGTGCTGAAATTGATGCCCCTCTATCGTCGCCATCTTCAAACCTAGATAACTGCTCTCATATTTTCCCTTTGCACTGCATCCAACCAATCATGCATCCAATTCTGCCCGCTGGTTTCCCCATTAACATTTTCATGCTACCCACTTACTACTTACTGAAAATCTATTATGTAATCAAAACATCAGAAAAGAGCATATGAACAGTGGAGGCTACAAAGATGAGTAAGATCCAAGCTCTAGAATCTTGCAGTCTAGTAGTGGAATGAGAGAAGTTGTGGAATATTCCTTTACACTGTGTGGATATAGATCACTCTGATTGGTTTAATAAAAAAAAAACTAAATGGCTGGTAGCTAGGCAGGATTTGAGGGGGGCAGAGAGAATGCTGGGTAGCAGGGCGGTGTCTGGGGAAGTCACCAGCCAGACTCAGAAGCATGGGAAGCACTTAGATGCCATAAAAGAACCTTAGGACAGCACATGGATGAAGAGAAATGGGTTTGTTTAAGTTATAAGAGCTAGCTAAAAACAAGCCTAAGCTATCAGTGAACTTTCATAATTAGTAAGAGTCTTCGCGTGGTTATTTGAGAGCCAGCGGTCCAGATGAAAAACTCCACCTACAGGAACTGGAATAACTTGTCACTCAGAATAGTTTACAGGACGTTAAAGATGGCTCAGGGGATGCTTATTACCCAGCCTGATGACCCAGATTTGATTCCTGGGACCCGCATAGCAGGAGAAGAGAACCGACTCCATGCTTTTCTGAAACCCCCATACAGTAAATGACTCCTCCTGTCTCCTCCTTGTATAGTCTTCTCTTGCATGACCTCAGAGTTGCTAACCCACCTCTAGCCAGGGTGATCTAGAGACTCTGCCAACTGTGCTCACTATATCCCACGTCTTTTGTCAGCGGCAATTACTGGGCCTCAGCGTCTCTCCCCCCAAGCCCTCCAGGGCTCTGGAGAACAGCCACACCATGATGTAACCTGAGAAGCACTTCTGCAGAGAGGGTTTAAACAAAGACCATCTGCAGGTCTGACCAGGAGACTGTCTTGGAAGAAATCTGTCTCCTTTCTTCATCCAGGCGTTTTAAAGTTCGGATTAAAAGAATTAGTTTTGTCCAGTGGTGGTGGCACACACTTTTAAGCCCAGCACTTGGGAGGCAGAGGCAGGTGAATCTCAATGAGTTCGAGGTCAGCCTGATCTACAAAACGAGTTCCAGGACAGTGAGAACTGTTAGACAGAGAAACCCTGTCTCAAAAACCAAAAAACAAAACAAACAAAAAACTGCAAAGAAAAGGATTAGTTTCTAATTCGTGATGCCCTGTTAGCCGATGTCTTCTAGTACCCCTGCGGCAGATATGCTCACCAGCACTGGGGAGGAGTATGGGAATATGGTCCATGAAAGAAGCCAAGGGAGGAGATTTCTGAGACCTTGTGAGAAAACGCCAAGGGAACAAGAGTCTTCTGATCTGTTTCTCCACAACACGGGTTGTTCTTGGATGTGCTTTTGTGCTCCTCGGAGGTGGAGCGGGCAGGAGTGAGTTCACTTCAGATGATTCCTTACAACTGTCTATTGTTATTTGTTTAGCTGCCTCCATGGACAGACATGTTTTTGCCATGTGTCTTGTCCTTATAATTGTATAGAGACTGAACTCATGAGAACTTTTCTCAGGTGACCCTTCTTAACCCTCAGAGTTTAAATTGTCTGATGCTCTGACTAGAGTTGGCTGGCTGTTACATGAGACTATAGTCCCCCTCATTTTCAGGCACCCTCCCCCTGGTTCATGCTGCCAACTAGAGCAGTGAACGGAGGAGACCCAGCATTTTATAACGGCTTCTTTACAAGGACATGTTGTTAGGATTATGCCGGCCTTCCCTGTCATCTGACAGGCTGTGCCCAGGCAGTGCTCTGGCCAGCCCAGGGTCCTAGAAGCAAAGACCCCTTTAAGAGAAGCTCCACCCACCCCTTTCTTCGCTTTCTTCGCTCAGAGGCAAGTAGGTCTTGTCTTTTTGCTTCTCTCTCTCTCTCTCTCTCTCTCTCTCTCTCTCTCTCTCTCTCTCTCTCTCTCTCATATCTCTCTTCCTCCCCTCTATACCCCCTTTTTAATAGAACTTCGAACTCATTCTGCATGGCGTCTTCGTCTGTCCCCTACTCGTTGCGGTCTGAACATCACCCACACGCACGGGACCTGCAAAGCTTTCAGCAGCACTGAATCTTTCACATGTGAAGTCTGATAATCCAAGAGTCGGCCCTGCTCATTCACGTCCCTTTGTGCCCTGTCCTAATTGTACCTGATGAGGGAGGAGACACTCAGATATGCTGATCAGGAAAAAAAAAGACGTAAACTTTACATTTGTAGACTATCAGTGGGTAGTGCACACTTGCGCTACCTAGTGGGTGTTTTTCTTAAACCCTGTGAAGACTTTGGATATGACATTACAATGAGCCGTTTCACTTCCACTCCAGTGTTGCAAGATTTTGCCCCGACTAGGATGGCTGTGTCACTGACTCTCGTGGGGCTCCCAGCAGCTTGAGGTACACTTAGCCTCCGAGAAAGTCTGAAACTATAGCATATGCTGAACATTAGTGAAGTCAGGGTTTAGGGGGCAATTAACGAGTAGTTCACGAGGAGAGCGCAGTTTATTCCTCCTTCCAATCATCCCACCACACCCACTCTCCCTCCCACCCCACAAAAGCAGAGCCCCTCAGAATGAAAGCGGCACTAAACAAAGCCACTGGGCAGGGGACTACTCTGATGGTCTGGATGAAAAGGTAGGTCAGTTTTGCCAGCAAGGATTCCGGTGAGTCGGTGAGTTTGGGGTTCCTTCTGGAGGAGCCTCCTTGAGTTCATTGTGGGCGCCTCGTGTGTTTGCCTTCTGCTGCCGCAGGGCTGTTTTCCTTAGCCAGCTGTTCAGTTGTTCCCGTGGGCAAAGGCTCCTGCGTTTCCAGCCGCCCAGCTTTCCCTTCAAGCTATAGGAAACAAACAACGTAAGAGGAATCAGCCTGAGGAAGGTCAGCGGGACACTTCTCATCCTGGCTTTCTGGAGCAACAGAGTTTTAGGTGTCAAGGTGCAGCGTTGGCAGTCTCTGGAAGAAGCTCAGCTGTAGGGACTAGGAAGGAGTCTATTTGATGGCTAAGGTTCTGGGCTGCCTTAAGGTCTTAGCTGTGGAGTGAGCAGACCAGATGCCCTCTAAGGTCCACACATTTCTTGTAGAGATTTACATAAGCTATCCCTGGGTGTTCTTTCTAGTGGCTGTTTTGGAGACTATGCTGGGGTCCAAACCCAGATCCTTGTAGCATTGGACAAGGACTTCTACCATTGAGCTAAATTTCCAACCCTAGACAATTTTTTTAAATAATTTATTTTTATTTATTTATTTATTTATTTTTTGGTTTTTCGAGACAGGGTTTCTCTGTAGCTTTGGAGCCTGTCCTGGAACTAGCTCTTGTAGACCAGGCTGGTCTCGAACTCACAGAGATCCGCCTGCCTCTGCCTCCCAAGTGCTGGGATTAAAGGACCTTTGGAAGAGCAGGCAGAGCTCTTAACTACTGAGCCATCTCTCCAGCCCTTATTTTTATTGTTATGTGCATTGGCATTTGGCTTACATGTATGTCTGTGTGAGGGAGTTAGATCCACTGGAATTTAAGTTACAGACAGTTGTGAACTCCCTGATGTGGGTGCTGGCAATTGAACTCTGGCCTTCTGGAAGAGCAACCAGTGCTCTTAACCACTGAGCCATCTCTCCAGAAACCGCTGGGCATTTTTTTTTTTTTAACCCAAGAAAGTCACCATCATCTTGCTGATTTAAAAGCTAAGAAGCTCTCATTTAAGTTCAGCCCTGAGTTTAGACTTCTCTTTGTTCAGTTCATACAGACATGGCTCCTAGCAAGAAAGAGCCTTTGACTGGGATATATCTCAGATGAGAGAGATTCCAATGGAGTTCATGGTAATGCATCCAGATCAAACTTTTGTACTAAATTCAGGGTCCTGGAGAAACAGACATTTTTCTAACTCAACCTTTCTAGCTAGAGGCACCTAATCTCTAATCACAAATGTAGGCTGTCTTCATGCTCCAATACCAGCTGTGGGGTAGGAGTGGGAGGTGGGGGTGCAGGGGATGGAGAGGGTTGGAGGTAGGCCTTCCCAGTCTATGTAATTTTGCCTTGTCCAATTATCTGGTTTAAACACAGATCTCTTAAGAAATAGACAATGCTAATAAAACTATAGCGAAACCCTGTCTCGAAAAACCAAAAAAAAAAAAAAAAAAAAGCAGACAATGAGATATAGGGATGAGAACAGGCCCCGAGATGATACCAGTATAATGTAGATAAGAACTCAATTACTATATGTTTTATGACAGATTTATATATAATACCATATAAAGAATTTCTATAAACTTTTATTGAAGATGGTATGTCATAGGTCAGAGTTAGATTTTTGAATAACACATTTATTACAAAAATAATAATATAGCCAACATGTTACAGTAGGTTTTTGAACATTGGTAAGCAAACAAACAACAAAAAAAAAGTGACAAGCACAATAGTACCATGATCTTAAGCAGTCCAAATCACAGACCATGGGCACCCTGGCCTAGTCCTAATGTAGCTGGTGGTAGCCCTGTGTGAGGGACTCTGCCACTGGCTATGGCAGCATACTCTTGCAATTCCAACACTTGGGAGGCTGAGTCAGGAAGACGATGGCTTTAGAGCCAGCCCGGACCACGCAGCCAGACCCAGTCAACAAACAAACAAATAAGTAAAATAAGGACTATGTTGTCGTATGTGGAAGGGCCCACAGGTAGTTCTTAGAAATAATTTTGCTATCTTAACTATGTGTTCTCTGTGATAACAGGGACTCATTACCATAAATGATTCTCAAAGAATATTTTCAGCCTATATCAACAGCAACTTCAAGATCTAGAAATGAGAGACGGTAGTTAGAAGATTGGTAGAAGGAAGCTGCCCTGGACAGGCACCTTTACTTGGGCATTCTGGGCCCTCTGGAGGGTGACAGATGGGGAGGCAAAGTCAACCTTTGCCAAGTACCCATAGGATGGAGAAGTCTTCATTCCAAGTATGGCCTTGGAAAGACACGCCCTGCTTGCTCGTCAGCTGTGTTTGACTTTTATTGCAATCAAGAGATTATTGGGAGGAATGAGAAGTCTATGGAAAATAAGGCTTTTCACTTGTTTTTTTGTTTGTTTGGTTTGGGGTTTTTTATTTTGTTAGAAATACTTTGAGTTGATTTGATTTGCTGTCCAGTGGTCCAGACAGAAGGCGGAGTTCCTTGTCCTTGTAAAATCTCATGCTTAAGTCATCTGGCTGATGGCATCGAGCCCACTCCTTTCTCTAGATTTCTGTTCACCTGGGAAACCAGGAGGGGTGGGTGTACTCCTGACGTAGGTGCTGTGCCAGGTAGGGCAGGATTGGAATAGGGCAGGAATGGAAGTCCAATCCAGGCATATCTTGGTCCAGAACTTGCACTTTCTTTTTTTTTTTTTTTTTTTTTTTTTGGTTTTTTGAGACAGGGTTTCCCTGTGGTTTTTAGAGTCTGTCCTGGAACTAGCTCTTGTAGACCAGGCTGGCCTCGAACTCACAGAGATCCACCTGCCTCTGCCTCCCGAGTGCTGGGATTAAAGGCGTGTGCCACCACCGCCCGGCTCTATCATTTTCTATCATCTCTTCCTTCACTATCTTGATACTTCCATGAAGAACCCTCCTGCTGAAACTGGTCCAAGCTGACTCTAACCAGGCATGTCTACCACTGCAAAGGAGTGCCAGCTAGTCTCCATCTCTTTAAGATCAAAGGTGTGACCAGGAAGTGTTGTCAAGATCCCAACGACCAAGATATTTCAGTATTCTCTCTTCCCCTGCTTATTCCTAAAACTTGAAGTTTGGAGATTTTTGTTTGTTATGCTGCTAGCAAGAACATTCAGGAAAGTTCCTTTCAAAATAACCCTCGCACCTGTGAGGTGGCATCACTGGGTGCAGGCGTGTGTCTCAAGCCTGACATCTGGAGCTGGACACAGACGCATGCACACTCATGAATAAATGCTTTTAAAATGTGACTCACCCACACCATCCAAATGGCTCTCAGATTACAGAAGGGAGCCACTCGGCTCCTGGGTGAAGTTCTCAACCGAGAGCTGCTCTTAGTGGAGAGCGTTTGGGCTCAAGCCAAGAGGGCAGCAGGTACGCTAGGGACGGTGGAGATATGGCTTGGTGCTTTCCGCAGATCCTCATCTGAACCTCGGAGCCCTCAAGCCCAGTGGGTGGGTGAGGCCCTGAGCTGAGGCCCTGTCTAAGCAGTGGCTAGGAAGGGGCAGGGGAAGTACCTTTGGCTTGCCAGCTGGCTCCAGCAGCTCGAGGGTGCAGAGGGAGGTCATAGGTCTCAGTCTGCTGCTTAGCAAAGTTCACAAATACCTGCAGGCAAGAGAAGAGAACGTGGATGTTTCCAGAAAGGTGGGACTCTATATCGTCTTCCTGCTTTGCTCTGTTTCCCACAGTTGACGGGCAGCCCTGCAGGTACAGTTTGTTTCCTTCTCTAGCTTGCCACAAGCCGGCACAGCGGTGCCCTGGGCCAGGCTTGCTCCTTAGACTCCTGAGCCAAGGGAGTTCTTGCTGGAGGATTCCAAGGGCTGTGAACATGAGAAATTGGGATAACTCAGGCAGTTGGCAGAGACCTGGATCTCTTAAAAACAGAAAGCAAGCAAAGGCAGCTGCTTTCTGCTGTGTTCTTTGTTCCACACGCAGTGTGGCCACAGTTCCTGCAGAAGGAGTCCACTGTGACTGTCACCTGCCTAAGAGTGGCAAGAAAGTACAGATAAGCAGGTGAGTGGGCTTGTCTAGAGGTAGACGCTGGCCTAATGTCACTGCTTTACCAAATGGTCTTTCAGGGTGTTTATTAAAAACAAGAAATTGAAATAATAAAAAAAAGAAACCAACCCCAACAAGCCAGGAAAATCTCAAAAGTCCACTGATGAATGAATGGGTAGATGAGTAAAATACAGGAATAATTGGATATTACTCAGTTTTAAAAGGGAAGGCAATTCTGACACATGATATAGTGTGTGACTGAACCTTTGGGGACATTAGGCCAGTAACAAGATGACAAGTGCCATTTGATTACACTTAAATGAAATACCTAGATTAGTCAGTGTCATAGGAAGCAGAAGGATCCAAACAAGAACACCACCAGTAGACATGCTAGTGCGGATGGTGGGGGAGCTCCAGAGGCCTGACCCTACCCAAAGAACGCAGACAGCTAACGATGCCGAGAGAGGGAGAGCACACTGGTTGGACAAAACATATACATAGAAGTATAGAAGTAACATTCAAGGACTGCTCAGGTCATTTATAGATTTAGGAATGTGTGTGTATCTATATCTATCTATCTATCTATCTATCTATCATCTATAGTTGGTTTTTTAAAACTCTTTTGGGGGGCTGCCACCCAGTTCCCAGATAATCACATGAAGATTCTTACTTATGAATGCCTGGCCTCAGCTTGGCTTATTTCTAGCCATTCTGTTTGCTTTTTGCTTCTGGGATTTTATCTTTTTCTATACTATTCTTTACTTCTTTACTCCATGGTTTGCTATGTAGCTGGGTGGCTGGCCCCTCGAGCCTTCCTCTCCTCCTCTTTCTCACTCCATCTTTTCTCTTCCCAGATTTCTCTTCCTATTTATTCTCTCCGCCTGCCAGTCCCGCCTATCCTTTCTCCTGATTAGCAATTGGTCATTCCTCTCTTTATTAGACCAATCAGGTGTTTGAGACAGGCAAAGAAACACAGCTTCAGAGAGTGAAACAAATACAACATAAAAGAATACAACATGCCTTTGCATCATTAAACAAATGTTCCATAGCAAAACCAAATGCAACACGCCTTAAAATAATATTCTACAACAATCATCTATCTATCCACCTATTGATTGATTGATTTAATCAATAGGGATAGATGGATATCAACAATTTTACAGAAAGAAAGTAGAAGGCGCCCGACATGGTGGCACAAGGCTGCCATCTCAGCATTTGGGAGCGCACAGTCCTGGGTTACAGGTAACAGACCCTCAAAATAAAGTGAGATGGCACTTGCCATGCACTGCCAGGAGAGAAGAGGGGAAATGTCGAGCTTGGTAGAAAGCACTTCAGGAATACACGATGGGAGGAGTAAAGATGGGCTATGGAGACGGCTCGGCCACTAAAATATTTAAAATGCTCATTGCACAGTGTTGAAGCCCAGAGTTCAGCTCTTCAGCACCCACATAAATGCCTGGTACGTGTGGTCCACTACAGTTCCAGCCCTGGAAGGTGGACACAGGAGATCCCCGGAGCACACTGGCTTGCGAGAGTAGCCAGATTATTGGAAAGCTCTGGGTTTGATTGAGAGACCCTGCCTTGGAGAATAGGAAGGGAGAGCAATCAAAGAAGATTCTGACATCAGTCTCAGGCTTCCACATGCATATTCACACATGTTCGTGTGTACCTGCATACATGCAAATACACACACACACAAACATCCCATTCATACCAATAAATAAACACCTACGTAAAGAATAAATATAAAGACTCATTGAGCCGTACAATTAAATATGTCTATTTTGTTCTTTGTAAATTATGCATGAAATCGTTGATTTGGAAAGAAGGAGAAAACCAGCCATACCATTCACCAGCAAGCATAAAATAACATGTAAGAAAAGAACGAAGTAAAAATAGTGAAGTTTGTGGTTGACTAGACTATTGTTAGAAAACCCTTTCTGAGATGCCAGATTTGACTCTAAGGGACAGAGACCAACAGTGTGTTAAAACTGAAGACACCCTGTCTGTCCCCATGTCACCCATTACTCATGTCAGCTGTTGGAGTGCAGTGTGCACAACCTCCTGACACTCAGTACCCTAGTGGACTTGCCTGGTCCAGCGTGGTCTGAGTGACGGAGTACTCCTCGATGAGGAGGCTGTCCTTGTGCGAAAGGAGCAGCTGGAAGATCCTGGCCAGGGAGGAGGAGGAGACCTGGAACTGGAGCATGCTGTGGTGTCTCTCCCTCTGCACGCTGCCTGGGAAGTTGCCCTGGAAGAACTGCTCGACGGGATTCAAATCGGGAAGCAAGTCGTCCTTTGGGGATTTAATTTTCATTGTGACAATGTAGCCGTCTCCAAACCTAGCAGGTGCACACAGTGTACAGTACTGTTAGAGCTAAGACAATCCCCAAAGAGTACTCTCATCGGACATAACAGGGACTCAATGCCCACAGCCTTGACTTTGCACACACATTTAAAACTAGGAGCAAAAAAATTGTTGGCATGTATCTGGAGGTCTAAATATCCATGTGGCAAAGTTGGATAGGCACACTTGCTGAAGTTCAAGGTGGTTATATCCCCTTGTCGAGATCCCAGTCCCCCTCCCCACCAAAAGGACATGGCTGGAGCACTCAGATGTGGAGAAGACTGAATGACTTTTATAAGGCTTGCCAGGGAGAGGCAATTGCTTAGGAAGCCTCTACTCCCTAAGGAAAGTTCCTGAAGGAAGTGGAGCTTTGTTGTGGTTTGGATATATCTCCTGAAGACTCATGTATTAGAGGCTTGGTCCTCATTGCAACACTGAATAGAGGTGGGACTTTAGGGGTGACATGATCAGGAGGGGCTCTCACTCCATCTGTGGATGATTTCATTAGAGGTGGGGCATCGTTGGAGGAAGAAGATCATGGGGACCTGTGGTTGAAAAAGGTTCTCTCTTCCTCCGCCTCATCCCTGCTGGAACCTACTAAGGTAAGCAGGATCTCCGGCACATATCACCACCACCACGATAGTCTGCCCCAGGCCCACAGCCATGCATCTGGCCAGCCTTTGCTCCTTGGTGTGGGTTGTTCTCAGGTATCTTGTTACAGTGACACGCAGCAAATAAACAGTGCTTCTCCCTTCTCCTTCTAGGTCTGCTGGTCACCCTACGTGGGTCAAGATGGTCCACCAGAAAGAGTATGCGTCCTTAGGCTGGTGACTGTGATGACCTACGTGGGGGGTACATCATGTCACTTCAAGTTACTGTCAAACTTCCTCTATGAACCAGGGCTGTCTCTGCTGTAAGATGCTATTAGCCTTCCGGTACCAGGAAATCAGCCATTTCTCCACATGGAAGCACCCTCCCCCTTATCTCCACTTTCATGAGGAGATTGAGGAATGAGAGGGCAAGTGGGGGGATGTCCTTTAGCATTTGGGCATTATGCATTGGTGACATGGGTCTGATGACCTCACAGAATGATATCCTCATAGTTATCTATGTAGTCATCCCACGGTGGCTACCTTATAGCTGTCTATGCAGTCACCACACAGTGGCTACCTTATAGCTGTCTATGCAGTCACCACACAGTGGCTACCTCGGAGCTGTCTATGTAGTCTCCACACGATGGCTACTGAAGAAGTCAGGGCCAAATGCCCATTTGCCAAGTGCACCTTACATATTAGATCGTTCCACTCTGACACATTTAAAGGATAATGCTTGCCATGCAACATGCTTCCATGAATTCCCCAAGATTTGGATCTCAGATAAGCTAGATTCTCTGTCCTTTTCACTGGCTGGCTTGATAGCTTATATCCTGGGCTTGATAAGCACGTGAAATACATGAGTAAGAACTATAAATCTGTTCTTTCCCGAACATATCAGGATTCAAGGAAAGATAGTGATGTTAAAATAATCTCATTTTAATGAATTGTTAGCTTTATCCCACAAGCTATAAATAGCAAGGAATTATCTTTAACCATCTATAAGTTTATGGATACAAGATAATCTTGCTTAAGATTACTGGTATTATTAGTTTGTCATACAACAACATATGGTCATTTGTGAGCCACCATGTGGTTGCTGGGAATCGAACTCAGGACCTCTGGAAGAGCAGCCAGTGCTCTTAACCACTGAGCCATCTCTCCAGCCCCGATGGTCATTTGTTTTCAAACAACCAGATATAATATTCTAGAAAAGAAAATTGATTCTCAAGCTGTTTGGTCTCTTGTTTGTTTGTTTTTGAGACAAGGTTTCTCTGTGTAGCCCTGGCTGTGCTGGAACTCACACTGTAGATTAGGCTGACCTTGAATTCACAGAGATCCACCTGCCTCTGCCTAAGCTGTTTGGTCTCTTAATCACCTCTGCATTGGTTGTGGGCTCTCATAAAACAGGTCATGGGTCCTGGATCTGTAGGGAAATGTGGGTTGAGACTAGATCAGTGACAGTGGCCTTCCTGCTTTCCAGCTAGGCTCTGCCCCAGTAAATGACCCAGTAAGAACTCTCCCATCCAGAGACTCCTATGAACTTCCGCAATTAGTCCAGTATAGAACATCCCATCAGCTTTCTCCATCTGCCTAGAGAGTCTGGCCCAGCCATCGTTGGCCAATGCCTGTGGCATGAAGAGGCAATTGTACCAAATGTCCATGATGAACTGAAGGCCTGGTTGAACCCACAGAATGTAGTAAAAGGCATGCCCCTCCATCTGCTTACTTGTACTTGAGGTGTTGAATGGTGCCCAGACACTGAAAGGTGCCCTTCACCATGATGGCCAGCCGTGTACACAGGGCTTCACATTCTTCCATGCTATCGAGCAGGAGAGAGGAAGTGAGAATGAAGGTAGGGGATGCTCCTACTCCCTCCACCTCCCTGGGGGATCTCTTGCCTGTGGGAGGTGAGAACCACAGCTCTCCCTTCTCTGATTATGCTGACGATGGTATTCCACAGCATGCGGCGTGCCTGGGGATCCATCCCTGTTGTGGGCTCATCCTGGAGAGTAGAAGAGAAAACAGGGAGATACGGACTCGGAGCTGGTCTTTCTCCATTGCTGCATCCTTCCTGGGCTAACAGACATGTGTACAAGCAAGAAGGAAATACAGAGCCATGATCTGTAGGACACAAAGGCAGGAGGGAAATTGGAGAGTACAGAAACACGGTGTACACCTATAGATCCATGTCAATTACATATGTCAGTAAATTACAGTTAAGACCACAGGAATAAAGAAATAGTATAATAATAATAATGAGGAGGAAGAGAAGGAGAAGAAGAAGGAGGAGGAGGAGGAGGAGGGGGAGAGAAGAAGAAGAAGAAGAAGAAGAAGAAGAAGAAGAAGAAGAAGAAGAAGAAGAAGAAGAAGAAGAAGAAGAAGAAGAAGAAGAAGAAGAGAAGGTAGGAAGGGAAGAAGAGAGAGAGACAGACAAATAGACAATAGTAGAATTAGAAGGGATCAGGGGAGGGAGATAGCCCATGTAATTATTCCATTCCCCTCTATGTCCTGTGTCCTCTTAAAACTCAGACTACATGGACTCAGGGACTCAGGTCAGCTCATAATTCATGCAAGGGTCACTGGAGTCCCTGACTCAGGTCAATGTTCCTGCCCACACAGACCTTCTCACCCTGATTTCTAACCAGATATCAACACTCCCTGGAGCTGACAGAGCTTTCCCATTCTTGGCTGCTGACCCTCAAGAGCCTTCCCAGGCACTGAAGGCCAAACTGTGCTGTGACCAAACACTGGGCTAATTTGCTCCAAGGGGGTAATATGTGAGCAAGTCAGACCAAAGCTAACTGTTATCTTTTCTAAAGCCGCAAGCTCTGAGCTAATTTTTCCAACCTGTACGATGCCCTCACCAGCAGCAGCAGGGGCGGGCAGCCGATGAGTGCTATGGCCGTGGAGAGTTTCCGCTTATTGCCTCCACTGTAGGTGCCTACCAGGCGGTCGGCGTAGAGAGACAAACCCAGGCTCTGGATACCCCAGTTGGCAACCTAGGAAAGGGAAAGAAATTTCAGCGGGCGGATGATGGACAAGCGGATGCCCCAGGCGCCAACACAGGCCAAAGCTCTGTTCTCAGAGCTCATCCTGCCAGCCCCAGATCTGTGGCAGCAGGGCCACCTGCTGGGTGGTGAGAAGGTCACTTTTCTGGTCTTGATCTTTGGTTTCACCAGTGTGGCTTCCTCAGTTCTGCAACCCCCGCTGAGAAACAGCCTGCAGCCTTCCAAGGTCTGCATTTCTCACCAAGAGTTCTAAGGTCTCTTTGACCCCCAAACCACTGGCTCTAACCCCAAACAGTCCCATCTATAAGCTTCTTGTGCATCTAACACCAGGGAAAGTGTTCTGAGGCAAGCTCACCCCGTAGGTCACTCTCTGACTCCCTTCCCTCCTCTAACCTTTTACTTAGACATCACTTTCTGTGAGCTTTGGCCTGGGCCGGCCTCTCTGCTGACAAGCACGAACCTCATCCCAACAATTGTTCCCTGCTTAATTTTCCTCTCAGCACTTGCTGCTCTCTAACTCACTGGATATTTTACTTAATCTGTTTCCTATTCTTCCACAGGTACCATTTTAAACTTGTTGTTTGGAAATATAGTTTCAAGCCCTCTGCCCCCACGCCACCCCCAGAGTGTGTATGTGGGGTGATTGTGCACATTTGCCTCGGCACACACGTGGCAGACAGTAGATGACCCCCAGCGCTGCTCCCCCGCCCCCTCCCACCTTGTTGAGACAGGGTCTCTTTGTTGTTGACCGCTGTGCATGCCAGGCTAGGCGGCCCGTGAGCTTTGAGGATTCTCCTGTCTCTCATCTTGCTGGTAGGAGCACTGGGGTTGCAGACATGCTCCACACCACATCGAACCTTACTGGGGGTTCAAACTCAGGTCCTCTCATTTGCATAAGGGCTCTACCCATGTAGTCATCTTTATAACCCTCATTGTGACATGTTAGCCTCCTGTGAGCAGTAACATGTGATATTAAAGACATATATAGTCTCTCTTTCTCACCTTCTTTAAAAATGAATATTATTTCCTTAGAATATATCTTATGTTTTTTTAATGATAAGATTCAGGTTGTACATTGTCCGCCAGGATTCTACATAAGTGAAGCTGGATCTAGGTATGATACTAGAGTATTATATCTGGGAGCATTCTACATGACATTAATTTTCATCATCCAATTAGCATTCTGTCTAGTTTATTTTCTTTTTCCCCTTTTTATTGTTGTTATTGATTTATATATTTTTCTCTGTTCCTCTCCCTTCCTCCTCCTGCCCCTTTTCCCTTTCCCATGATCCTCACACTCCCAATTTACTCAGGAGATCTTGTCTTTTTCTAATTCCCATGCAGATTAGATCCATGTATGTCTCTCTTAGGGTCCTATTCATTGTCTGGGTTCTCTGGAACTGTGAATTGTAGACTGGTTTTTCTTTGCTTTATGTCTAAAAGTCACTTATGAGTGAGTACATATGCTGGAGAGGTTGTGGGGAAAAGGGAACACTTTTGTCTTTCTGGGTCTAGGTTATATCACTCAATATGGTGTTTTCTAGATCTATCAATTTGTATGCAAATTTCAAGATGTCATTCTTTTTTTTTCTGCTGTGTAGTACTCCTTTGTGTAAATATACCACATTTTCCTTATCCATTTTTCAGTCAAGGGGCATTTAGGTTGTTTTCATGTTCTAGCTATGACAAATAATGCTGCTATGAACATAGTTGAGCACATGTCCTTGTGGTATGATTGAGCATCCTTTGGATATACACCCAAAAGTGGTATTGCTGGGTCTTGGGGAAGGTTGTTTCTTAATTTTCTGAGAAATCTCCATACTGATATCCAAAAGGGCTGTACCAGCTTGCATTCCCACCAGCAATGCAGAAGTGTTCCCCTTTCCCCACAACCTCTCCAGCATAAGTTGTCATCAGTGTTTTTGATCTTGGCCATTCTTACAGGTATAAGATGGAATCTCAGAGTTTTGATTTGCATTTCTCTGATGGCTAAGGATGTTGAGCATTTCCTTAAGTGTCTTTCAGCCATTTTTAGATTCCTCTATTGGGAGTTCTCTGTACCCCATTTTTTATTGAATTATTTGTTCTTTTGATATCAAGTTTCTTGAGTTCTTTATATATTTTGGAGATCAGCCCTCTGTCTGATGTGGGATTAGTGAAGATCTTTTCCCAGTCTGTATTCTGCTGTTTTGTCTTGTTGACCGTGTCCTTTGCTTTACAGAGGCTTCTCAGTTTCAGGAGGTCCATTTATTAATTGTTTCTCTCAGTGTATGTGCTGCTGGATTATATTTAGGAAGTGGTCTCCTGTGTCAATGCGTTCAAGTGTACTTCCCACTTTCTCTTCTATGAGGTTCAGTATGGTTGGCTTTATGTTGAGGTCTTTGATCCATTTAAACTTGAGTTTTGTGAATGGTGATAGATATGGATCTATTTTCATTCTTCTACATGTTAATATCCAGTTAGGCCAGCACCATTTATCGAATATGCTTATTTCCATTTTATATTTTTTGCTTTTTTTGTCAAAAGGGCTTAATTGTAAGCAGCACTTCCTGTCTTTTCTATTCATTTATCTATATAACAGTATGATCTTATAAATTTCCAGTTTTCATCCAATGGTTTATAAATTATCATGGTAGCAAGTTACTCTTTAAATTGCCACATTTTCATTGTATGTGTCTTTGTAAGAACATATTCTTTTTTCAGTGCTGGGAATTGAACCCAGGGCATTGTGGGTGCTAGGCAAGCATTCTACCACTGAACCACATGCCCCACCTCCATAGAGGTCACTAATTATTCAACACTTAGATTGTCCTGTAGTTGGCCATAGGAGGCCTTCTCATGTCACTGCTTGTGACATGCCTCATTATTTTGTTTAAAGACCTTCCTTACAGTAACACAAGACAGTCCCGCCTTGAAATGAGTTGCTTATTTGGACAGTCATGGTTCCCTTTAACATGGAATAGTAGATAGACCAAATCTGAGCATTAGGTGTGCTCATTGCTATTAGGGTATATTTGTGCCTTGGTGTTCTCAGAGGACAGACAGACAGACAGACAGATGACACACACACACACACACAATATGTATGCCATATGTGAGCACACCTACACTATGTACAAACATGCACATACACATTTCAAGAGCACACAGTGATCTCCAGTTCCTGAGTTCTTTCTTGCTTTCCCTTTTCCTAAAATTACAAGGCACTTCTTACATATAAGGAAGCTAGCTCCCAAAACATCAACACATTTGTTTACTCAAGTTGATCACACACCTACCAGACCAAAATAAAAAGCAAATATATAAAAATAATAAATCAGATACTGAAGCGCTTTGTCCTACTCTGCCTCGCCGACACTAAGGATAAATACCTCACAGTCTGCATGATTATTTAAAACGGACTAATTTGTCCCCATTTTTTGCTGTGGGACAATGGTCTTGTATCCTGTCACTTGTAGTATTTTAATAAAACGCTGATTGGCCAGTAGCCAGGCAGGAAGTATAGGCAGAGTGACCAGAACAGGAGAATTCTGGGAAGAGAAGGACTGCCTTGCTGATAAAAGGTACCAAGCCATGTGGCTAACACAGACAAGAATTATGGGCTAATTTAAGATGTAAGAATTAGCTAAAAAGAAGCCTGAGCTAATAGGTCAACCAGTTTATAATTAATGTATAATTAATGTGTTTCTTTGGAACTGAACGGCTGCGGGACCGTTTAGGTGGGACTTAAACCTCTGGCAACAGTTTATACTCATTGTTAGTTTATATTCATAGTTAGTTTATATTCATTGTTAGTTTATATTCATTGTTAGGCTTTCTTTCTTTTCTCACATTTAGCCCCCTTCCTGTTCTTACCGATTCTGTCTTGGTTTTGAATCTGTAGAGCACGGACACAAAGGAATAACCTTGGAGAAGCATCATTTCCTTCCCGCTTGCTTTCCCTCCTCTTTCCCCTTATTGCCAAATTCACTCTTGTCCAGTTTACCCTCTCCTGTCCTATTTGTAAAACTAAGCAGCCACATATCTGCTCCTTTATTTTCCTACTTTTCTTTCATAGAAGTAGCATCCCGCCTGTTCACCTCCATGCTTTGCCTCTTCCCATACGGCAATATTAGAAATAATGTTGGCAATGAGTCTGTAACAGGCCACGGAGACCTTCTTTATTCTTCTCCTATAGCTGCATAAGACTGCCACATGTATCATATGTATCCAGCCAACTATGCCTAAATAGTTAGGTGATATCTAATATTTTGCAATTGCAAGTATAATGAATAACTTTGTGCTTATATGTTTTATACTTTGACACATGAATCTTCAGGGTAAATTTCAAGAATGTTGATTGCTGGGTGAAAAGACAAATTCGTGCCCTATCAGAGAGACTCCAGGGCAGGAATTTGCTGTGTGTTCCTATTTCATTCACTGTTATAGCCAGCTTCTAGGTCAGTACTTGGCACCCAGACATGACTATTTGCTGGAATGGGTGGATAGTGTACCCAGTTTCCTGTCTTTAAATGATAGTACTTCACAAACCAGGCATATAGTTTGCCAATCTCCCATGTGGCCACAACAAACTGTTTTTCACCTTCTCAATTTCCTCTGCTGGCACACCCCGCAGCCTGGCATAGAGGTAAAGATGTTCTCGGCCTGTGAGTAGGTCATCAATTGCATCAAACTGAGGACAGTAGCCCATGTTTTGATGGACATCAGAAATATTGGTTAAGATGCTGCAAGAAGAAAGAGCAATGAGTGAGTTTCCTTCCTAGAGGGGGTGACCAGAGAGCAGGAGCCAGAGAGTCTGCTGCCATTGGGCCAAAACCTGCATTTTAAAAACATACATGGAATTCGGAAATCCAAGTGGGGATACTTTAGTTGGAAGCACAAACTTTATCAGGAGTCCTGAGCTTTAAAACTAGTCAAATCCTTCTGAGTTTCCAGGTCTAAGACAAACGACCACTTGAATGATTAGGATGGATCATCTGGCTTGAGGCCTTAAAAACAAAGGTTTAAGAAATGATCAATGGATCATCAATGGATTCTAATCCCTTCCAGACATTTGGGGAGTAGCTTGGAAAAGGTGGATACCTCCCAGTGGAAGTAAACTTCTTCCTCTATATTTACTGGCAGACAAAGAGAGACAATCAAATAACTACGGGAGCAGGAGGCTGGCCAGTGGCAGAATAGGGTTCTCTCTTCCCCATCTGATGAATCCATTTAGATACCCCACTAGAAATGTACCGACTTGACCAACAACAACAAAACTCTACATAGATCACTTTTGCCTAACCCTTATAGCTTAGGGCTTATTAATAAAGGATGGCTAGTCTAGGGTGGGACATAGAGAGTCCATTGCAGTTCCTCACTGTGACAAAGGTCACTCAAGGTATAGGTAAGTCAGTTGAAACCACACGGGGGAAACAAGGAAGCAACCTTGCCAAATTCACAGGTGTTAATCCCACCCAAGCTGCAGCCTTTAAACCCTGGCTTTCTTTCTGGCTGTTTGGTTGTTGTTGTTATTTTTGTTGTTGTTTTGTTTTTCGAGACAGGGTTTCTCTGTAGCTTTGGAACCTGTCCTGGAATTAGCTCTTGTAGACTAGGCTGGCCTCGAACTCACAGAGATCCACCTGCCCCTGCCTCCTGAGTGTTGGGATTAAAGGCATGTGCCACCACCACCCATTTTACTTTTAGATTTATTTATTAATTATGTATACAGTATTCTGTCTGCAGGTATGCTGCAGGCCAGAAGAGGGCACCAGATCTCATTACAGATGGTTGTGAGCCATCATGTGGTTACCGGGAATTGAACTCAGGACCTCTGGAAGAACAGTCAGCGCTCTTAACCTCTGAGTCATCTTTCCAGCCCCCCACCGCCCCCTGGCTTTCTTTCTAACTTGCAGCTCAGTTTTACCTTAGAATATCAGGTCATGTCTCACCTGTACCAAAACTGGTGTTATCTAATAACTTGATATCACATCCCCCATCCCCTACTGAACAGTTGTTACCATGTGAAGTCATTGCCTGGTGACAGATAGCTGGGTGGAAGATGAGATACACTCGGCCATGACCTGGCTCTATCTTTGTAGTCTGTTTGCTTCAGATCCACCAGGCACGGCCATGGAAGGCTGGGACTCCAGATTCATCTTATCTGAGTCCCAGAGTGGTGCTCAGGACTCTGGCTGCCCATTGGACTGTGTTGAGCACTACTTTTGAGTAAAGGGGGGGGTCTTAGACAAGCAGATGCTGGGATGCTCTCATTGGGTGACAACATTGCTCTGCAGGAGCAGCCAGCAATGAGGAGGCCATTCATCCTCTTCCCTGCCCTGCCTCTAGAGGCCAAGCCTGTTTAAAACCACATTGTTACACAGGCCAACAGTGGCTCTCCAGAAGCCAAGGCTGCAGGCCAGCTTGCTTCTTCCCAGCTTTCCTTAGTCTGATGAGAGCTAGGATGAGCACACGAACAGCCAATGCTGAGAAAGTCCTCCTGTGGTCCATTCAACCCAGACACAGGATGCATTATCCTGGGGGGTTCTTAACCTGGGATTCAGAGGCTGCAGGGGGATCAGGGGTGTACCCCAGGGCTCAGTAAATTCCTAGAAGCTTTATAAACTGTCAAGAGGGAGATAATGGGAGGCCATAGAATATTCTTACAGAGGAAGAGGACACAGGGTTCCTCAGTTGCTGAAAACAGTCTATAACCCAAAGAGATGAAGAAGCCTTGACTTGGTGATTCCCAGAACTTTCTAGGAATCCATGCTATGAGCACCCTTTTAAATATAGTTTAGCTTGTTTTTCCAGTGTGCCTCTGGCTGGTGTATTTTTAAATCACATTCTGTGGGAGGTCCTTCTGGGTCTCAGAGCTGCCCTGGCATATGACTGAGAATGACTTTCCTTATGTTAGCACAAGGGTGTGACCCGTGGGGGACACCCTGCAACAGGAAGGACAGAGCACTTACCTCTTGCCTGCTATGGTAGCATCACCCGATGTCACTGTGGTGTCCCCAGTGAGCATCTTGAATGTGGTTGTTTTGCCTGCACCGTTCACTCCCAGGAGACCAAAGCACTAGGAGGAAACAGAGAACAGGTATTTCCCTAGGGACCAAGGAGGTCTTCACTGCCAGACCCCAGGCCAGGGTAAGATCTGGAGAGTCATTTTATACAGAGACTCCTGTTATTGAGATTAATGGCTATGTATGACCAGCAACACAAAACACATCTAATCCTAACTGACTTGGGCACTAAGTATGTAACACTGGATTTGAAGACTTAGAATAAGAACAACAAAGAAAAATGAAAAACTGTCTCAGTAGTGTTTTATATTAATTACACATTGAAATAATATTTTAGATAGACTGGGTAAAATAAAAATAGTAAATTTAACCTGTTTTTCCTCCCTGCATCTACTAGAAAGTTTGGCTTTCATTAGATTCCTACTGTCCAGCTCTGCTCAGAGGGAGAAGATTCATGGCTAAGGGCTGGTTTTTCTCAAGAGTTACTTCATGATAGTCTGTATGGTACTCACCTCTCCAGGACGGACTCCAACACATAGCCTGTCTACTGCTGGACTGGAAGAGCCCGAATAAACCTGGAAGATTCAAAGAAACTGGGTTGAAGACCAAGACAGGGGTAGAAGCAGGCAGTGGAGCCTGAGTCGAAGGCAGCCAAGAGAGCTTTGGGAGAAAGCCAGCCACATTAGGAGCTTACACATTAACCTGGCAGCAGACGAGGAGCCACGACACAGTGGTGTAGAGACTGAACCGCACCGTGCACACATAGAACAGAGAGCAGATGCTGACACTCAGGTGGAGAAGCTCGTCTGGGGGCCCTGTGGTACCCAAGATGAACAGCAGGGACGGCACCAGGGGAAATGGCTGCTCCCGGAAGGCAAGTGACAATACAGAGGTGGCGTACATGATGGTCCTGTGCCATGTGTGGGCTTAGCTTGCACCTCTAAGATAATATTGCCCACTTGTGCCCCTCACCTTGGTTAGTTCATTTAGCCATAAGAGGTCGGTTTTATTTCCCCCACTAGTGATTCTTTGTCTTTCTTCAGCCACATCGTCATCTTCATCAAAAATGGGCTCTCTAGCTGGCTCAGCGACCCTAGAGGAAGGGATGTGGACAAGATGGGGCTTGGTGTGCAGTAACTGTCATACGGTCCCTTCCACCTAACTGTCATCCCATCCCCCACTTTTGCTCCCCTGGGCTTCTTTCCTCTAAGTCCTGATGGGAGGGGTACTAGGCAAGAGGTCAAGGGCTTCTGCTCAAATCAGCCCCGCACTGTAGCCCTGCCTCTTCATGCATGACCTCGTGCTTGCCGAGGGACCTCTCTGAGCCTTGCCTTCCTCAACCACGTGAAGGGGAAAGAAGAAGGTTGTCTCGGGGATGTATGAAGATGAACTCTGGATGATGTCTGGTACAGAGTAAAGGCTCAGGATCTGGGAGCTAGTGTTATGCTGTTAAAATCTTTCCACTCTGGCAGGTGAAATGTAGGTGGGTTATTATCTACCAGCCTTCCTTTTTCCTCCAGCCTTTCCTATCAATGTCAAAATAGCTTTGTCATCGTATTAACACATGGTCCCAAATCTTTCTTGGTTCGTTGGATGCTCTAGGTTCCAAATCTAAATTCTCCAAGCTTCTATGTTCTGCAGGCAGATCCCACATGCCTTTGCCAGCTGCACATTTTTAAATGCATTCACTTCTCCACCAACCCTGCCATCCGCCCTAGTCCCTACCTCATGCAGGCTAATCTCACTTGCTAGCCTCAGCATATTCTCTTCCTCCTATCCTGCTAAAAGCATCTTCCCCCTCTGGAAATTCCTTTGACCACCTACGTTCCAAGTGCCTGACCTTCTGACACTGACATGCATCCTGGCTACCCTTGGATGCATGTAGTCTGTAGGCTATAACTCAGACATGCCTGACCTAGGACTCCAGCCTCTCCTTCCTCCCTCACTGACCACATCTGATCTACCACTAAATCTTGTCTACGAGACTTTCTTCTGCTTTTCTCTATCACCGCCCGATGCCTCTGCATACTCAGCTCTTTGCATATCAACCTGGACTCCTATCTCACCTCTCAGCCGTGGTAAGATCGTGGTTTGAATACCCCAGGGATTTCATGCTGCTTATAGGCTTGAATGCCAAGTCATCAAGATAAGGAGTATTTCATGTCCCAGCGATGCCTTCCCCTTTGTACTCATTCCTTACCTTTTCATCTTCCTGTCCCGCAGCTCCCTGGAAGTCCCTCTGTCCCACGTATCAGTCTTACTCTCTGGGGCTGCTACGCTCTGGTTCAGGCCTTGTCCTCTACCAAAAGGACATCCTTTCTTCCTTCCACTCTCTTTGCTTGCTAATTACCCGCATGAGTGTAGTTGTTGAGTGGAAGCCAGGCCACTCTGATCCTCTTTAGGACTCACTCAGTGCTATTGGTCTCAGAGTTTAAAGCTAAGGACTCAGTTTTGGCAATCAACTCTCTTCCCCTCTTCTCTTTCAAACTGTACGGACAGCAGTTCTGAGGGGTCTGCGGATGGCTGAGAGGCCCCACCAAGGGCTTCTCACAGCCTGACCCATAACCAGAAGCACTATTGACTGTGTACTCTACGTGTGTTGATTTATTTTCTTCCTCAGCCCTCTCAACCGTGCAATTGGGGAAGCAGATCATTTATAATGCGCCAAGCCCTGGAGCCCTTCTATTTACATCTTATCAAACTCACCCTGAGAGGAGGAAAGGTTAAGAAACAACAACAAAAAAAAAATTGTCCTACAAGTTCTTAGGGAAGGCCTGGGTGGTTGCGACGCAGGACCCTGGGTGTGGCCCTCTGAAGGGGTTGCACTCCAGAAACCAAGCTCAGGTCAGCAGGAGGCAGGCAGGGCCGGGGAAGAGCCTGGGGAAGTATGGCTGGGCAGGAGCATAAGCTGGCTGAGCTGCCTCTTGAAATGTCCTGGAAATTCTAGGGTTGGCAGAGAGCTAGCTTGGCTACGGGCATGGAGGTAGCATAGCTTTCTTTCACCTCTCCCTAGGCCCCTGGTTGCCCTGACATGGCACAAGGTCCCAAAGTTACTCCTGCACTCGGTGTTCTAGACAGCGAGGGAGTTTGTTCTGTCTCTCCCTTCTCATAGATCAAAACCCTGCTTCCTCGTATTTTAGATAGTCCATAATTATTCTTATTTACGGTGCTAGCACTCAGTTTAACATAGGTATGTGGGACTACACAGAAGGTTAAATATTAGTAACGGAAATGAAAAAATTGTATTTCTAAAAGTTTGAAGCTAAGACTTGCCTCAAATTCTAACAGGCCTATTATAAGCCTTCTCTCCTGTAGCAGAACAAGCTGGGCCTTAAGAATGAAGAAAAAGAGCAATGAGAAATGCAGTTTCTGAGAACCATGCTGATACGAAGGCCAGGGCTGGGAACACTTGTGACCAGATGGCACCTCGGGGTGCAGTAAGACATATCACCAGGTGCCAGGCGGTGGTGGCGCATGCTTTTAATCCCAGTGCTTGAGAGGCAGAGGCTGGCAGATCACAGTGAGTTTAAGGCCAGCCTGGTCTACAGAGTGAGTTCCAGGACAGCCAAGACTGTTTCACAGAGAAACCCTGTCTTGAAAAACCAAAACCAACCAACCAAACAAACAAAAACAAAACGCCTAAAACAAGAACATACCACCGGGTGAAGAAAAAGTGGTACTGAATGAGGAGTGTCAGAAGGAAGTATACCACCCCTTCTGTTGCCATAGCAACCAGATTCTTCCCAATCAGGTCCCACTGGAATGGGTTGGAGGAGTATTCCTCCCCTGGGGATGGAAGCAACAGTACATTAGGAAGCATAGTCTGCTTTAGGGTTTCCAGGCTCACCCACCAAGACCCGACTATGACCCAGATGCCCAGGTCTGGGGGAGAGGCTCAGTGAGACCCCATATCAAGTTCCTCTTGGCTCCCCAGGTCAGAGTATAGGAGTGTAAAATCCTGCCCTTTGCCCCACCTGTGGCTCCCCAGCCATAGAAACAGAGGCACCTTAATTCCTTCTGAATGGCAGCATAATTCCTGCCCAGGATTTAGGTCCCCCATCCCAACCGCTAGGCTGCAGGTCTGACGTTAGAACCCTTGTAACTTTCCCAGCCTGGATGGATCCACGCTTGTGACCTACAGACCTAGGATGTTACCCACCAAACTGGGCATAGACGTCTGTCACAGCTTGGCTCAGTGCCAGGTCGACGAGGCCTCTGCCCAGGCAGAAGTGCGGAAAGACGACGAGCAGCTTCCTCAACATGGCGTTGAGCCTGAGCAGCGGCTAAGAATGAGAAAGGGAGGCTGTTGAGAGTGGAAACTGAGGCTCACTGTCCCCTTGTGAGCAGGTAGGCTCCGGTGCCTTCACAGAGCAAGGCCAGGGACGCTGGTCCTCTGGCGGCGCCCAGTGCAGATGTGTGGCCACCCTCTGAACTGGGATGAACTAGTGAGAAAAGAACAGGCTAAGGAGACACTCGAGGACACAGACCTCCCCCGCCCCTCAGGGAGCTGGATTGCTGGGAGGACAGCCAGGGCATGGTATAGCCTGAGCAGGACAGTAACCAAAAGGGGTGAGGGATAAAGAGAGACCTGTAGCCACATACTCTCCTCTTTTTAAGGGTTCTGTCTGGCCACCCCCTTCTGGAGAGGGAGAAGTCAGGGGGTGGACCTACTAACTTGTAAAATGGAGTCATTCAGCACCAGGGTGTCCTAACCCTGTACTCAGGATTTCTTTGGGAGCAGGGCAGTATATGTTAGTATGTTGCCATTTATGTATATATAACAGTTGGAGAAAAACTATGTGTTTGTTTGTATGACTTCAGAAAACATTTGGAACTGCAATAAGGTGGAGTCTGGGTATGGGAACTGGCTGAACCGAAGTGGGGAGGGAGCTTTTTCATTCTTGCAATCTTTTTGTTTTAGATTTGGCAGTCACATGAACAGAAGCCCCTGGGGGCACATTCAGTTAGTGTGTGGTCCTTATATGAAATCACCTGAATATGTCATCGTATGAGTGTGTGTGTGTGAGTGTGTGTGTGCGTGTAACCTAAATTCCCTTGAGGAAACTTTCTAGCTTTACTCTAAGGAGTCAGAAACATGAGTGAATGCATATCGCTTAAAGAAGAGGCTTACAGGATCCCGGTGCTCAGAGCACATAGATCAAGAGGCAAGAGTAGGGAGTAGTGTTGGGTGAGGGTAGGGGAGGCAGCTCTGCTCATCTGTGCACATGAATCTGCACGCACAGTGTTTGCTATGGCTCTGGGGACTGGTGCATCTGCTCTACCATCCCACTGATTAAACCAAGAAGCAAGAAAGTTCTGCTCACCTGGTTATTCTCGAATAATTCCAGGATGAAGGTGATGGCACTGCTGTTGATGCCGATGAACAGGTTCGCACAAGACAAAGCCACATAGGCTGTGCTGGGGACATCAAACAGGAAGGATGCTGGGTACATCATGGGGATGACTGCCCATCTGTGAGAGATGACAGAGCTCAGGGAGACAGTTCCGAGATCCATCCCATCAACTCTTATGTCTAGATACGAGGTGACATATTTGAAATGGCTGGGGTCCCAGGGAGAGCAAGGAGACACTCCATTCCTTGGCTTTCATGCCTCATCTTCAAAAGGAGATGATGATGCCTGCCCTGACCATCTCATAGCTTTTATGAGGAGCAAATGAGGCAGGAGCTATGTGTGAACTTTATGAGCCCTAAAGCCTGGAGGCCACCCACAGTAATGCTCTCTACTCTAGGTAAAGCAGAACTGAAGGTCCCAAGAGCCCATCTTCATCATTTCATCGTTCACAGTCAAGCTGGCTTCTGAGTCCATTTTCAAGAGAGATTAATGGAGGCCATTGTTCTGGGATGAATGAAGGCCATTATTCTGCTAAGACTCTCCTCTCTTCAAAAGGACGGGCCGGGCATCATTCTTTTTTTATGGATGAGGAGTCTGAGGTTCAGCTAAATGGATTATTTGTCCACAGTTAATGGGCCTGGGATACAATGCTGCATGCTGTACTCCATAATTTGATTGGACTTCATCTCTATGTCATCTTCTAGGCTGATGTGGGGGTGGTTTTATGGCTTGGAATTGTCTACTGTATGCAGATAATTCTTGGCAAGCACAGAGGGAGACACTACACTGGGCAGTTTGCCCACAGAGGGGATAGAAATCAGAGCTGGGAGGAAGTAGAGAGTGACCGAGTCCCAGACTTTTTTCAAGGCCACAGTTGGAAGTGAAGAAGATTTAGACTATGTGGCATCCATCTCTTTATCCCTGAATGGACTAGGGCTCAGACTTAAAGGGCTGGAGTCAGCCAGACAGCTTTCTGATTAGCTACTGTGAAAGTTTCTGGGGCTAAACCTGTTTGTGCTCCCTCTACAAGAGGACCCAAGGTTGGTACCAGAAAATCTACCTCCTTCCCTGGCCCAGATAACTTACCCATACAGCATGAGCAGAGCCACGAGAGCAGGAAGGTGATCTGGGGATGTGTAGGCTTTCTTCTGAAACCCAACAAAGATACCTACCACCAGTGCCGCACTCACAGCATAATTCATCTTGAAGAGAGGAGACAATGAGTCACTGAGCCTCTATGACCTGGGGACCAGGCTCCTCCAGCTCTTATGGTCCGGGATTGAGCCTGCTTGTCAAAACTTTTTGTTAAGATATTTGTTAAGCTGTCCATAGTTCACTCACGACCTCTTTTCTACCCCTGTTCAAAGACTATCAGTCTGTATCTTTGAAAACAACAGATATAAAATTCTATGTGATCTTTCTCTCTCACTAATTGGTCATAAAGCCCTGGTCGTTATTCTTTCTATACATGTTTCCAGAATTTGGAAAAACTTAAAATATAGTTCCTTGGTTTTGAGAAGTTCACATGGTGGGAGTAACTCTTTTAAACAATGTGGTTCTGAAGACATTAGGTCAGGCTTGGAAAGATAGACAGCTTGGTAAGATTAGATCTCCACCACGGTGACCCCTGGTAAGAGTGAGGAGGGCATTGGAATGCATGCCAAAAGCCCTATTGAGACAGACAAGCATAGGGAATAGCTTAGCAGACTGGGCTATACACACTCTATCTCCAAACAATACACCCACAAACTTGTGAGCAACTAAGGGCTCCCATCTAAACCAAGCTGCATACATATCTGTTTGAAACATACTAGAAATAAGTTACTCCTTTTAGCAATCCCTTGATATGCCCCATTTAGATTCCAGACTCCCTGGAACACAGTCTTGGAATTAGGTAATGGACCTAACCAGCCTAGACTGGGTAGGGGTACAGGTACCATAAGGCAAAATTGTATCCCCAAGAAAGCTTTTAGGGGAGACTCCCTATTTGCCATCTTCTGCCTGTGTAAACTAGGTATGCATATGATTAAGACCAGGAGGGGCTTGCACATTAGGTAAAGATTTACACCATCCTAGTGTAAACATCAAAACAGAAACTTCTGTGCTCCACCAAGCAAGCTCACCCTCCTTTTGAACCCAAAGAAATAACTGGGGCCTTTGATTGCCTCATTCATTTGGCTTTCTGTTGATCTTGACAGTTTGTTTCTAATCTGTTCTATCGCTTACTTTAAATAAAATGTCTTTGCTACTTTACAGCACGCGTGCGCGCGCGCGCACACACACACACACACACACACACACACACACACACACACACATATATGAGTGTTTTGCCTGAATGTATGTCTGTACACTATGTGCATGCAGTTTGCTAACAAACCAGAAGAGGTCCAGTCTGGAACTGGAGTTTCAGCCAGTTGTTAGCCACCATGTGGATGCTAGGAACTGAACCTAGGACCCTTTGCAAGAGCAGCAAGCGCTTTTAACCTCTGAGCCCTCTCTCCATCACCTCTGTAGGCTTTTATTTCATTCTTAAATAAAGGGCCAAGAACCTGAGCACACCGATTCCAGACTCTGACCCATAATACCCTAGGGTGAGGAAAGTGTCTGTAGAGGGGGTTGATCCACATGGACCAACAGAGCCAGGGTAGAATAAGGAGGGCCTCCATGTAGCAGCTGAAGCAGGGGAAGGAAGAGGGAATTCCTACAGAGAGGTGACCCGGGCAGATATGGTGTACTACTACAGTGTGCATATCACTCAATTAGGTAAATGGTTGAGGGAGGTAGAGCCAGTTTCTTACTAGGAGAAGAGAGCTACGAGCTTGGAAAGTCAGAAAGCTAGCATGCACTCTTCAGGGGTAGGCCAGGTAGAGGTGAGCATCGCAGAGGAATAGCGAGACTGCGGAGCATGAGAGTAAACCTGTGTATGTATACAAACATCTCCAGTTCCGTCTACTTAGAAGCCTTGCCATCAGTGCTATCTTGGTGGCAATGAACAATTCTTGTGCCCAGACCTTGGTTTATGAAGGCTCCTTCCCACTGAGATAATCCAGTATCTGTTGAGAAAATACCTAATTTCAGCGGAGATACAGGATGAACCTGGGTTTCTTGCACAGTCAGAGGTAGAAAGGGACTCCAGGAAGATGGCTACAGTCAGTCGGACATAAAGGACAGCTTGGAGTACTGGCCACACTGTTGACTGTCTCTATATTAAACTAAGTAATAGCAGTATCATACTGTAATCCGCTAATTAACAAGAGCCATGACTGCATATAGACATAAATAAATAAATGAACAAATGGAAAATTTGCCGACAAACCAGATATTTGCATATCTTCAAAGGGCCTCTTAAGGTCCTCATCAATAACGAAGGGGTAAAGAATAATTCTTCTGGTGGAGAAACTGGGCAAACACCTCCTTAAGTGACAAAGTGAACACCCTCAAAACGAGGACACGTTGAAATCTGATACAAACTGATAGGATGCAAGGAAAACCCAGCCTCTCTGTACCCTGACACTGCTGCCCAGGACTCATGACCTCAGTCTGGTCGTGAGGACCTCAGGTCACCCCAAACTGAAGGACACCCTGCCAAATTACTGGCCTGTAATCTTCCAATGAGTAAGGCCTTGTGTGTGAAGGGTGGGAAGACTTGGGAACTGTTTCAGGTTGAAGGAGATGAAAAAGACAGGATGTCCTAGTGCAAGGCGTTGGTATGGTGGTATGTCCTTCTTTTGTGTGTGTGTGTGTGTGTGTGTGTGTGTGTGTGTGTGTGTGTGTGTGAAAGAGAGAGGGGGGGGACACACACTTACTCACAAAACATGTTTCAGTCGCTTTCCCCTGGCTAACAGCCCAGAGACTGCAGGATGCCTGGGATTTGTGTAAAAAAGACAATCAGCAGGAGTCTGTCAGAGCTCTGGCAGCATTCCTCAGGAAGTTTGGGAAGCTGAAAGTCCCTGCATGGAAGAACACAGTCCCACTGGCCAAGCAGAGTTCTCTCTCTATGGTGAGAAATAATTCTCCACAGAAGCTCCTTCCACTGAGCAGCACCTGTCCCCCTGGGTTAATGTTGGAGATGGCTCCATGACCAAGATCTTCACACAACATCAGAGAAATGGTGTCAGGACCTGTCACTTCAGCAAATGTTCTAAGAATGTGTCTTCCAAGCCCTATAGGGGCTGAAAATGGTGGAAAAGGATGAAGTTGGGGGCCACAAGATGATACCTCAGGGACAGAGAGATCTAGATAGAATTAAAGGAGTTACAGAGTGACCAACAAGAAGCATTAGAACAAAGAGTCAATAACTTGCTTCATTCTTAAGAGGAAAGAGAGAGAAAGAAAGAAAAAACTTTCAACTAACTCAAAAGGCTTTAAGCTGTGCTTGCCACATCTAGGGGTCTAAGACAGCTTCAACATTTAAAAGAAAAGCAGATGACACATAAAGGACAGGAATTTCTAATGTCACAGGTGCCCTGAGTATATGATATAAACAGCTAATTGTTAGTTCAACAATGACTTCCCAGGCATGCATTGTCTTTTTTGCCACAGACTAATGAGAGTAATGAGCTCTTTAATTCTAGACTACAGAGCTCAGAGTTCCAGCAAGCTATAAATTTCTAGAGTGGCAGGAAGCCTACCAAGGCCAACATCTTCTGGCCCTTGAAAGAATGGCCTGCTGTCCACTTTGCTAGTGCCACTTCTACCTGAGATGCTCACCCCTCCTCGTAGCCATGCCTTTCTACAGGCTCCAAGACCTCTCTTTGTATAAATATACGCACAGGTCAGTCCCAAGTGTAAGTTATATACCTCATCTTTAAAACAGTAAAACGGGGGCTAGAGTAATAGCTCAACAGTCAAGAACATTTGCTGCTCTTGCAGAGGACTCAGGTTGAGTCCCCAACACCTATACAGTGGCTCTCAGCTGACTGTAACTCCAGTTCACGGGATCTGATGCTCTCTTCTGGGCATCAAGCATGCATGTGGTACATGTATACACATAGGCAAACATACATACCTAAACACAGATAGAATAAAAATACATTTTAAAAAAAGATCCTAGGCTCATTTCAGTTGGGTGATGGTGGTGGCAGCAGCCACCACCACCCATCAATGGGAGGCAGAGTCTCTGTTTGAGGTGTGAGGCCAACCTGGTCTACAGAGTGAGATCCAGGACAGCTAGGATTGTTACACAGAGAAACCCTGTCTCAAAAAACAAACAAACAAAAAAAACCACACAAATAAACTAAAACTAAAAAAAGTAATTAAAAAAAAGTAATTAAAAAAAAAGTAAGATAGAAAGCCAACACTTTTAACAGTCAGCTTTTTAAGGTAGGCAAGCCCAACTCCTCTCCTGCTAAAGGAGAAAGAAATGCTAAAGCATGAAGAGAAGCCCGTAGCCCCTGAGCACCCATTACATCTGAAGGTGAACTTTTACGCAAGCAGAAGAGAAAGGAAATAATTCAGTTGCCAGTGAAGTTTTCCAGTTTTGTATTGTTAAGTGATAGCTACATAATAAGCCGAGTGAGTTCAAAGGAACCATGTCATGGAGAATCTTCATAGTCAGCATCATTAGTGACAGCCACAGGGAGAGGGTCATTTGTGCTGGTCTCCATGAGCCGACATGTTTTATCATCATGAGAGAAGCCTCATTTTGTTCTCGTAATGTTGAGATAAAACAAAGATCTCATGGACCAGGTGTCCCAGAACTTGGGTGGCAGAAGCAGGTGGATCTCTGTGAGTTCAAGGCCAACCTGGTCTACATATCCAGTTCCAAGCCAGCCAGGGCTACATAGTGAGATCCTGTTTAAAAAAAAAAAAACCCTCAAAGATCTCATTATTCAAGACACCAAGAAAAGATAAGTTGGTGTCACAGTGACCCTGTCCCATCATAAGCAGACTCTGTTAACAGTTCCTTTTGATCCTGTGACCGGTAGCATATCCTGTAACACGTACAGCATAGTGATCTCTCTCTGCCCCCACCAACATTGATTGCTGTTTGCGGTTGATCTGATTTTTTTTTCTTAATTTTCACTAACAGGGTAGCTGATCAAGTACATAATAAATATAGTCATTTAAAATAATTACTGGGTGAGTATGTGTGCACGATATATGTGAGTGTACACGCTACAACCACATACATGTGTGAAGGCAGAGAACACATTTCTGCGGTTGCTCCTCTCCTTCTACCTTTATATTTGTTCCAGGGATCGAACTCAGGTCATCAGGCTTGTGCAGCAAGCTCCTCTACCTGCTGAGCCATCTCACTGGCCCCTCGTTACTTTGAAGAAGTAAAATAAGGCTTCTGGATAATATTCCCAGATTTAGCAAATTAAAATATAGGACACCCAATTAAATGTGAATTCCTGATAAGCCACTAGTAACTTTTTACTATAAATATGTAGCATGCAATAATTGATGTGGGATATACTAAATATTTATGCTACAAGTTGTTCATTGTTTATCCTGAGACCCAGAGTTGGTGGTTAGACTGTATTTTTCTGGTGACCCTATCACAAGGAAGTTCTACCTTCCCCTTTGGGGAGGTTGAGGCAGGACCTAAGACAGAGATGATGAATGGAGAGTCCTTTTGGTATTACCTAATCAGATCCATGCTACTCACAGAAAGGTCAGCCATATCTCTGGCATATAGAGATCCTGGGGTAGATCAAAGTCCTCTTGGTGACAGGCACAGAGCGTCCCTACTCAGTGGCTATTAATTGTGCTCTGTGGTCTTCCCAAGGTTTAGTTCCCACCTGCCTTTTTAAGAAGGTGTCAAGGGGTAGCAGTCACAAGACCATTTTCCCAGCAGCCCTCCCCCCCCCTGCCAGTCGCACCCTGGACCCCTGGAAGTCAGGGAAGGCCTGGCACTCACAATGTCCCAGAGGAAGTTGGTCAGCCAGTAGGTGGTGGGGCTCACGCCACTGATAAACTGCAGGTGCTTGGCTTTCGTCACCCTCTCCTGGATCAAGTAAAGGACAAAGCTGGCTGGAACGAAGGACATGGCGAAAATCACGCATATGGCAATGACGACATCCACGGAAGTGGTCAGCCTGCAGTAGGACCAGGGAGAGGGAACATCAGAAACCCAGGGAAGGCACACCGGAGGCTCTGGCAGCCCTTATCCAACCCCACGTTATGTCCTTTAGACCCACATCCCTAGCGTGAAGCTTATCATCTCACAGGATTATCTTACTCAAGGCTAAGTAGATATTTTTATAGGTTGCTTTTTTGATTCATGAGAACATTCCAGACAGCCTTTCTTTTTATTTCACTACTTATTTATTATGGTATATTCAAACGAATGTTTGTAGCAACTCCAAATTCTTCTTAGCTCTGACTTTTTCTATAGACTCTTGAGTTTCCTGCAGGCATAGACAGGCTTCTAGTCTCTGAAATCACAGAAATGGTCACATGTAAACTCAAAGGATATGAAGCTAGTTACGTAAGGTTGGTCTCTGGAGCCACATGGAAGGCATTTAGCTTGGGAATAGGTAGACACTGAATCCTTCCTAAACCCTAGGAAGTTCTGGTAGCTTCCCAGAAGTTTGCACTTACAAAATGTTCTTCCTAGCCAGGCAGTGGTGGCTCATGCCTTTGACCCGAGCACTTGGGAAACAGACTCAGGTAGATACCTAGCTCGAGGCCAGCCTGATCTACAGAGAGAGTTCCAGGACAACCAGGGCTACACAAAGAAACTCTGTCTTGAAAGACTTAAAAAAAGAAAACCCTTCTCCTAAGTTCTCCTCTCTGTAGGCCTCAAATAGAGCAAATGGCGCCTCACACACGCAAGACCAATCAATGTTCTTCCTGCCTGAGGCTGAGACATGGGAATCCAATCTTGAGGAAAGCAAACATGGCTATCCAAAGCATGGCTATCGGCAGGAATTACCAGAACCCACAACTCTGCCAGGGAAATGAAGGAGACTCCCTGAACCTTCCAGGTCCTGGCAGGTTCTTCGCGTCCTGGCAGGGAGGTTAGTGGTGTAATTCAGGAGGAACTTGTTATCAGGGGCCCCAAGGGAACAGCATTAAGTATTCATTTACTTCCAAATAAATGGAGATGGGCAAGAACAGCCAAGCAATTTGGTGCAGGAAGCATTTGAAGCTGGTACATTCATGTGAGCCCAATTAAATGTTACCACTCGGCCCTGCACCTCACAACACTAGAAAGATTCTCTTGGGTTTCCAGAGAGAGAATAAGACAGGAAGGGAGCGGAGAGCCTGGGGTGGGGGTGGGGTGCTGGCAGCTCACACTGTGATCTCTGAGAGCTGCTCTTTGGTCAGGTTCAAGGGCTGGCTGATGGCCGTGATTCCGTACTCCTCAGGGTCCTTGTCCTTGGGCAGGCTGGCCCGTAAGATGGCGCTGTGGGCCACATTCAGAAAGCTGACCGGGGCATGCCAGCCCTTGTTGTTAAACCATACCTAGAGGGGCAGAGACAGGCTTGATTGGACAGGTTGAGCTACAACCCAGGCTCCAGAGAGGGGACACAGACAGGCTGTTTAAAGGAAAAGCTACCAGCAGCAAAGTGAATGTGGCTAAGGAGGAGGAACTTGGCAGCTACTTCTCACTTGGTTTTAGCAGGTGCAATAGAATTTAATTGAGCAGGGTAAAAACAGGTCAAATTATGAGCTCACAAGAATTTTTAGCTTCAGGTCAGTTACCTTAATGTTGTCTTTGGTTTCAAGATGTTTGAGGAAATCTAACATTTCTTTAGAGGCCTCCCTGGTGACAGGACCCTAGAACAGCACAACAAAGAAAGAAATGTTTCTTCTCGTATACCCACCCCCTTCTCTAGTACGTAGGATAACTTCCTTCTCTTCATATTCAAACAAGTCAAAAAATTCAACCCCAAACTCCAGTCTGTTTACCTACCCCGCTCACATTCATCATCTGGCCAAGGTCACTTAAAAAACCAACAAGTGCTTCCCCTGTGAAGGGGATGGCAGGGAGCTTCCCTCCGATGGAGATGCCGCCATACCTGCAAGGCAGCAAGAGAGGCTCTTGTCAGTGCCATGATGCTTATGCCCGCCAGACTCATGCCCACCAGGCTCACGCCCACCAGGGTGATGTCAGCTTCTGCAGGGGATGTGCATATGGGGGAATTTTCAGGTCTACTGAGAAACATTGTCCAACTTTACACACCTTTTTCCTCCCAATAGCTCTCCTATCTCTAGACCTAAACACTAATAAACCCACGCCCTAGATTCCATATCTGAGATTAAATATATATTTGCCTTTCTAACTCTGGGCGATTTTGATCTCTGGTTTCATGCCTCTTCCTGAGAATGCATGACTTCATTCTTCTCTATGGTGCATATAAAACCACACATGGCATTTTCTTCTGTGGGCCCCTAGGCAGATTCCTTCGCTTGGCTGTCGCAAACAATGCTCCAGTAAACTTAGATGTGCAAGCATATATCTGTTGTACGTTAATTTACGTTCCTTTGGAAATACGTCAGGGGTGGAATAGATCGAACATCGTTCTGCTTTTAGTTTTTGGAAGAACCTCTGTACTGGTTTCCATGGCGACCGAATGTACAGTCCCACATATGGTGCTTATGGGTTCCTCTCCCCTCTGTATCCTTGACAGCATTTGTTCTTCTTTACCTTCTTCTTGTCAGTCATTCTGACCGGGGAGAGACAGGATTTCTGGGTAGTTTGATTTGTATTTCCCTGGCAGCTAAACATGGCGAGCATCTTTCATGTGTTTATTGGTCACTTATATTTCTTTTAAGAAAGGTCTGTTCACTTCATTATCTATTTATTGGTTTATTTGTTCTTTTGGTATTTAACTTTATGAGTTCCTTATATATTGTGGATATTAGTCCCTTGTTGAATGGTTATCTGGTAAAGATTTGCTTCCATTCTGGTGGCCATCTCTTTCCTTTGGTAATGACTTTCTCTGTTTTAGAGACGCCTTCAATCTGCTCTTATTTCCTGAGCTGTTAGAAACCCTGCCCCTGTGCTTATGTCTTGACGGGTTTCCCGTGGGTAGTTACAAAGTTGCAGGACTTACCTTAAGATCTCTGATCGATTTTGATCAACTCTGTCCAGAGTGAGAAAGGGGAACTCTAGTTTCTGCTGTCTACATGTGGATAACTAGTTTCCTGGCATCATGTATTGCAGAGGGTATCTTTTTTTCCAGTAGAAGTTCTTGACACTGTTGTCAAGAACCAGGTGGCTGTAACTGTGTGGGTTTGTGTGTGAGTCCTCTCTTTTACTCCATTGGTCTATGTGTCTATATTTTAATTTCTTTTATTTTTGAGATTATAATATAATATAACATCATTTCCTTCTTCCCTGAAACCTCCCAGGTGCCCTCCTTTCTCTCAAATGCACAGACTCTTTCTTCATGCATATGTGTATATGTATATACATATCTTTGAGCCAGTATACAGACTTTGAAGTCTGAAGTCAGATGTTGTGATATCTTCAGGTTTGCCTGTTTTGAACCAAACATACACCAAAATACATACAGAAGCACAAGGTGCTGTACAGCTAAAACCTCCAGGATGCTCTAAAAATAGGGTGGATACTGGAGCTGGACCATCTCCCTTGAAACTTAAATGGAACAGGCCAGGGAACATCTACACTTAGAATCTAAGATTCAAATTCGTCATAAAAATAGTACCTTTTCAGGCATGGTGATGCATGCCTTTAATCCCAGCACTCGAGAGGGAGAGGCAGGCAGATCTCTGTGAGTTTGAGGTCAGCCTGGTCTACAGAGTGAGTTCCAGGACCATAAATTTCTGGTATCTGCTTCTCTTGAAAGGCAAGACCTCCTACCACACTGCCTTTTGAAAGCTTTTCAGGCCATCACTGTAAAACTGACCCTGAGGAAAGAGCGCCACCTACTGAACTGAACTTCCCAGGTTCCCTCCAAGGGCGCATCTCCCAGCCTCACTCAGCACGGCCCTGACAAGTTTAACACTTAAAAAAAAAAAAAAAAGTAAGATTGTGGCATAGTGCGTAAAATCATTATCTTTGCCTTAGCATGAACCATTTTAATGATCTAGCAGCCACGTCTATAAATTAACTATTTCAATCGCCCCTCCCCCAGTAGCTTCTTACCTCTGTTCATTGACCCAGAATTTGTTCTTTAAGCTGGAAGTCAAAATAAAAGCATGTAATAAATACCATCAGGATAGCGGTTGTGTTAACTTTTCTTCCTAGTCATTGGGGTGTCTCAGTCCTGGGGGTGTTTCTGCATTTCCTGAAATCTAAGCAATGTCCTATTCACCGGGTGAATCTGTACACAGAGAAAGGACTACTACGTTCCAACTCTGGCTCTCCCAATTGTCTCCTGCACACTGGACTTTCTGACTAGCCCTTTAGACAGACCTCATGCTGGACCAGTGACCCCAGGCTAGACCTAGAAAACATGGCAACAATCATGCCAGTGTGGAGTGAAGCTTGAAACCCTCCCTCTTTTACAGAGTCTAAGAAATTCTACTAATTACCTGTATCCTTGGGAGATGTTCTGACTCACTCCTCCGCGTTCAGTTAAGACACTGACTTTTGAGCGTTTGGAGGTAAGATGGCGTGATGAGGAAACTCTAGTCCCTAGAGTTCAAGCTGACCCCGAACTGTCCTTGTCATCAGCCATCGAGTAAAATTCAAAAATTCCATGATGCAAATATGCTATTGAGTCAGGTTTAGAGTGGCTTTGCTTATTGGACTAATGGACAAACTCACCCTCCATTTTTGGTTTTGGCTTGGACGGTGCTCTTGTCCTCACTGCCAGGCTGGCCCTGCCCTCCCAGCAGCTGTTCTGCCATCTGCAGTGCGTTCCAGCCCATTAGGTCTATCCTTCACTTACTCGGGCTCTACTATGGAAGGCCGCCGTAAGTTAAAAATTAGGCAGCATGCGTCATTTGAAAGCCATAGAGCACCTGGAGACTGGCTCACACTTCCTTAAGGACCTCTCTGGCAGAATGCTTTTGTCAAGCTGCTGAAGGCCTTCCCTCGCAATCCGGGATTGATAAGGACAGCCACGGAGCTGAGAGATGTAGGCATTAGAGTGTCTGCGGATGTGTTCGAGGGTGGCGGTAACAGGTGATAATGAGTGTGGTACCAGCAGCCCCAGCCAGTGCCTGACCTGGGCTTGTACCCAGACACTGTCCCTGCCTTTCCCTTCTCAATCTCCTTTGTTTCTCTTCTCTCTTCCTCCACTTTTGCTCCTCAACTTCCCCCACTTGTCCCCCCACACCCTGCAAACTCTGTCTCTCTTTCGTAACTCCTTAAGAGATACATTGTTTTGTGACACTTGCAATAGTTGCTGGGACAAACGTCTGCTGCTTATCTTAAACATGGAAACAAGCAAGAAAATTGACCTCAAGATGTCCCTTATGTGTATATATCTCAGTTACTTTTTCTGCGGTCTATGGCCCTAACATTCTGCTGCCCCCCTCACAGTGAGGTGGAAAACTGACTTCCTGCCGTGGTTGGTATTGTTGACAGGCAGCCAGGATTGCAACAGTGACGGGATCGCCTACCTGCTTCTTATGAGAGCAGGATACGTTTTCACCAAGTAGTCGGAGATGTTCCTGCCCGTGAGGTCTTGTAGGACTTCAGTGCTGCGCTGTGTCCTCTGGGGCGAAGAGACAGTCAAGATTTCGGGATTGAGACATTAGGGTTCATGGAACTGCTCTTCTCCAAAAATTAGTATGGACTCAGATGCTGGGAAACACTGACCACGACCCCAACAGCGTTCCAGTTCCTACATCGGTGATGTGGGAGTCATCCTTGATTCCCATTCCCCCTTTGTCTCACTCCATCCATTGACTTAACTCCAAAGCAAATCTCCAGTGGATCTGTGTCTTCCATTCTGAGCTTGTCACCCCAATCTAAGCTACCACTCAGACCTTGCCTACGCCTCTTCAGGAACTTCCACACTATTTCCATGGCTCTGCCCTTGGGTCTCTGCACTCTGCTCTCCACCCCCTGCCAGACTGATTTTAAAGATGAGGAGCATCCATCAGTCACTTCGTGTACCTTCACAGCGCTCATCTCACTCCCCGCCTCTATGCTATCCCATGTACAGCATCATCTCTGGGAAAGCAGAGGTCTTCTCTGGCTTTCCCATCCCCAGTACTCAGCATGAAGTTGTCTGATAATATATTGGAAATGAAATAATTTGAATAGCACTTTACAGTTTACAAATCACTTTCAAAACATATCTAGGAGTGGAAGGTCATCAAGAGATTTGGAGGAACTCAAAGGTGCTAGACATTGGCCACCAGGGGGCGATGTCACACAGTGCTGAGTTTCCAGGATCAGTTAGTGTCATAGTTCTAGATTGCCACACAGTAGTGGCTGACAGGATTCAAGGTGGGAGTAAACAATCATCAAAATGCATTTATTTTTCATGTTTTCCAGATCCCTCCTTTCCCCCACCTGATTCCTCCCTTAGTTCATTCTTCATCATCTCCCCTTCCTGCTAGGTGAAGCAGCAGCCCCTGACAGGGACAGTGTGACAGACAGTGTGACGGGGACCATGGTAAACCCCTGTACACACGATCCCACCCCTGCTGCTCTCACGAGAGAGAACTTTACTACAGAGAAAGGGAGGCTAAGAAAAGTGGGCCAGCTTGCGTGTGGTTAGCCTAGGATCACCCGCGTCTGACTCCCCTGCTGTCTGTCACCTGTTCCTCGAACTGACCCCAGTACCTAACCAAACAATTCTGGTCACAGGCTGGGACAACCGCTGATGCATGAGGCAAGGTTGTGACAAACGTTTTCTAAAACTTCTGTCAACGACAAGGTTCCTACTTTATCTCTGTGTAGAGTAGAAGTCAGGGATGGGGCGCATCCACCTCAGGGCCCGCCACTATCAGAGCAAGGTTAGAGCAGGAAGGGATGCTCCAGGGCGTGGCATCTGCTGCCCTGACGATCCAGACACTGCTACCCTCACCTTCAATTCACCGCCTCTGAACCAGGGCCCTCCTTCTGCTCTTATTCCTCGCTGAATGGGAAGGTGCAAAAGTGAGGGTGTGGATGTGAATGCATGTACATGTATTGTACATACATGTATGTGCACGTACTTGTGTGTAGGAGATGGGGGCTATAGACCTAAGGAGATGTGAGTGCTAATGGGGACACTTGGGTAAACTAAAGTTCAGACCCTGCTCTGACTCTTCTAGGACTTTGAATGTCTCCCCAAGGGCCAAGGGCCATGCTACACTGAAGGTAAGTTTCTAAGCCAGACAGGCAGCCTAGCACTCATTTAGGAAATGAACTCCTGTGTAGCAAGGCTTGACTTTTCTTTTCCCAGCCCAAATCTTAGGGAGCTAGGGATACCTGCAATGTCACAGTATCGATGTCGCCCGAAGAGAGAATATATTGCTTGAGAAATATAAAGGCATATGCTTTAGAATTAAAAAAAAATAAAGAAAAAGATTGACACTGGACCAGTAGTGAGCCAGCCAGCAGCCATGCCAGACGTAATGGTAGCATTTATTTGTCCCGTTAGGGTCTTCTTCCTGCTGCTATTGCTGTGGCTTTTCCCATGGGCACAGGCTGTGCAGAATTAAAGTGACAGCCCCTGGTCTCTCTCGATGCTGGGTCCCATCCAGTGACAGGGAAGTGGAGGGGCTATGCAGTAGCTTCTAGAAGTCTTCAGTGCACACACTTAAAACATGCGTTGTATCTTTTTCTTAATCTCATCTACCTGACTGCCTAACAAAATAGTTTCTAACACTCTAGCTGGAGAGCCAGAGGTCTGGGCAGCTCAGAGGAACAAGAGAAAAGAACGCGATAGACCATCCATGCTATTCTTTGCACAGGCAAGAGGCAAGCTGTATCTTGTTTTAGACACTGTTGGGTCAGGGCTGCCATCCCTTGAGCTGACAGTAATCCTAAATAGTTCATTACTCACATGTTTCTGTGAATCCTCAAAATGCTGTGAGCTACTGTAGTTCTCCTCAGCCCCCAGAAGGGAAAATGAAGATGGTTCAGAGGCCGAGAGACCAGACCATGCCTCCCCGACTCCCGTGCCTGATCCCTGCTCCTGCAACACCCTGCCTCTTTGGGAATCATCCACTTATTGAGAAATAATGAGAGATCATCTGTACAAGGCACCTGGCAACCTGTTACCAAGCAGAGAAAAGGTAGGGCTCTCCTGCCCTGGAAGGCACTCCCGAAAACCTCCAGGAGGGCTTGCTGTGGTCTAGAGCACACAGCTCTAGACAAGGCTGAGAGTCTTGCAAAAGATAAGTTGCTGGGTGTGTGTGTGTGTGTATATGTGTAACACGAGGGGCCGGCTTGGTCGGGGTTTCTGTCCTGCCTGGTCCCAGAGAAAATCACACAGAGAGTCTGCATTAGGTTATAAACTAATTGGCCCATTAGCTCAGGCCTCCATTAGCTCTTGTAGCTTATATTAACCCATTATCCCTATCTATGTTAGCCACATGGCTCAGTACCTTTCTCAGCGGGGCAGATCACATCCTGCTTCTTTGGTGGTCCAGGCAGGCATGCCAAGAGAGCTTCCTGCTTCCCAGAATTCTCCTATTCTCCTTGCTCCGCCTCTACTTCCCGTCTGGTTGTCCCACCTATACATCCTGGCTAATGGCCAATCAGCATTTATTTAAATCATGATTGACAGAATACAGACAATTTTCCCGCACCATATACGGATGTTAAATACATAGTGCATAGGCACATGGATTATCCCTGCCCCCTTCTTCCTTTCTTGTAATGAATATCAAACCCAGGGCCTTACAGCATGCTAGACAGCCTACCGCTAAGTTCCACTCTCGGCCCCCAGTAGGCTTAATTAAAACTGTTAATCAGTATGTAAACATAGTAACACTTGAATCCACAGCAGCACGACATTATGTAGAATGGAGAAAACCATTTTGAATCTAAATGATCAACCACGGGAAGTGATTTAAAATCAACCGATACACAGAAATAGTATGCACTTGTTAAAAAGGCCCGTACCTGCGGGGGTGGGAGCCCTCCAGCACCCTCGGGGCACTCGGGCAGCATGGTGAGCTTCTCTCTGGTGCTGCATGTGCAGGAGGGAGAAGGGTGGGCTGCTGTCCATTTCTGCTTCTGGAACAGGTGAGTGATGTTTGGGGACACGGAAGGGGTCTTCCAGGAGGTTGAATTGCCACAGGGGTACTCCCTTATGGAAAAGTGAGAAAATATTCCACAGTCAATCCCATTGCTGAGATTTTTTTTTAAATCCCTAGAAAAGAGGACTCATGACTGGCTCTCTCCTTCTCTGCTTTTTCTCTTCCTTGGAGTCAGGAAATTTCCCTCCTGGAGATTAGAGTCTGCTTAAGGAATATCAGACCTGTGGTCCGGCTCGTGACAAAGTGTGGACTAGAGACTAACCACCTAGTTTGCGGACTCTCTTTTTTTTGGGGGGGGGTTGTTTGTTTGTTTTGGCTTTTTTGTTTGTTTTTGGTTTTTTTTTTCTGTCTGGCAGTTCTTGCTGTCGAGAGATGGAAAAAAATAACAGAAGAATCTGAAATGTGTCCGTTTTGCTCTTAAGCAATAGCTTTGGGGAAGACTGAATGAGAGAAGATGCTACAATGACGCTGAACTCTAAAGATACTTGGTGGATTTCAACTATCTTCTACAACTCTGTTTTCTATAGTTACAACAATGAGTGAGAGCAAGCTGGCCATAGAAGTAAATCATGTCATTCAAGGTCCAATTGTATAACAACATATCCTTTGCCTTCTTCCATTCACAGATATAGAAAATTTCTAGATGGAGACACAGAGCTGTCAATGATGGGGCCCTCTAGGATACAAGTTCTGCTGAAAGAAGAAGCTGGGTAAAGCACTGCTTAGAGACATGGACGTGACCCATATAATAGGGCAGGATAGAGGGGTCTTTGCCAAAACTTCCAGGCTGGTTTGGGGGTCTCCTGTGTTAGTGCAGGACTTACAGAAGCCACTCTTTCTTTAGACAACGGTTGCCAAAGCCCGGCTTGTTCAGGAGGACATCTGCCAGCACTGTGAGGTGTTCATTGCTGGGCTCATCCATGCTAGAAAGAAAGAGAGGGATGCTCATGTGATAGACTAGGACAGAAAGGACAATGGTTACTAACATGCAGATATAAGTGTTTACTGAATTCCATGACATGCATGTACATGATGCCCTGAACCCTGCCTGACTTGGAATGGCTGTGCGGCTCCTGGAAGTGAAGCACCCTACCATACACACCTAGAGCTCTGACGGTTGATTATCTATGCCTCAAAAAGACAGAATTTTGATGCCCTTTTCCAAACTTCATATCTTCTTTCCTTATGGGCCTTCCACTGGGTACCACATTGCTAAGCAGTGACCGCTACATTAGCTTCCCTTCTAAGAACAATCCCAGGACCCCTTTGACCTTGGTGACAATTCCAGGGAAGCGGGAAGGTCAAGACCCTTGTAGCAAGCATGTGGTCCAGGAATATCACATCAGAGGATAATGGTGTCTCGCAGGGATGAACCTACATACCTGAAGAAGGTATATTGATGCCCGTACATCCAGGGGTGAAGGGTCAAAGCTGGAAAGTCACCAAACGGAGGCACAACCATGGAAAGCATCAGAGCCAAAAACACGAAAGTGGCAGGAAGAACAATCTGTAGGAGAGTAGCCACAGAGACACGGGCTGAAGTGCGAGATGACACACACGCACAGGAAGGCATTCAAGGCACGTATGTGTACCCATGCTGTGCACACATGAGGCACGCATATTCTTTGAAGTATTTATTTCCATTTCACAATCCCATGCTGGTAGTGAAGGGCAGGCTTCTGGGGTAACGGTACAGGCAAGTGTAAAAGGTAATACGTGTAGAAGGAAGCGGAATGTCCCTGCAGTCACATGAATGCATGCCATGCTCAGCCAGAGCCTGAAGGGAATTTTGAAGAACAACCACGTTACTTGCTCCTCCTTGAACCAGAGTTCTTTCTTCTGAATGAAAAACATAGAAAGGGGGCTGGGCACATGGCTGAGCTGGTGTAGAGTGTTTGCCGGCATGCATGAAGACCTGAGTTCAGTCTGTAGTGTTGTATAATATCGAGCTTAATGGCACATGGCGTTAATCCCAACACTCGGGAGATGGAGACAGGGGGACCAGATGTTCCAGGTCATTCTTAGCTACATAACAAGTTTGAGGCCAGCCTGGAGTACATGAGGCCCTGTCTCAAAATAGGACAATGGCTTTGAAAAACAAATGACTTCATTAGAAAAATTAATGAAATACATAACTTTACCTTTCGTTATGAAAATAGAAACAATGCGGACAAATGTGGTACTATCCTATTTTTTACTCTAAACGAGGTCCAAACCTTTCGGTTTGCAAAACCCAGAATCAAAATAAAGGTCTGGTAAGGGAGGAGTAGAGCCGATAGGAGTTGAAGAAAGGGTTCTGGGTAGTGGTTGAACCCATTCCCACGATGCACCCAAATAGACGGAAAAGCAGGACCAGTCCTACAGAGCCAGGGGTGGAGGGGCTGAGTCAAGCCCAAGCTGGCACAGTGGTACCTGAGCCAGAAAGTCCTTGTGGCTGCGGACAGCGTGGTGAAATCGCTTGATTAGCAGCGCCTGCACGTGTTGAAGAATCAGCCGAGCACCTGTGTTGAATGGGGCGCCCAGTTCCTCTGGCTTTGGGGAAGATTGGCCCTTGGAAGGATCCACTTGTCCTGGGGAGCAGGTGTGAGATCCCTGGACAGGTTGCCTGACTTTCTCAGTGGGAGCAGAACAAGGGTGCCGGAGACCAACGTGTTCTCTTTTTTGCTGCGAGCTACCTAAGGGAACAAGAATTTGAAAAATACAAACATAGGAGATTATTATATACGTTTTTTCCCCTATAACATCAGCTACTCTTCATTTAGAAAACTATGGGGCAAGGGGGTTAATAATATTTCTGTTGTTGTTTGGGGTCAAGCCTCACTCTAGCCCATCCGTACTTGGTCATCTGTACTGTGGGAGGTGGGGAGGTTGTGGAATGGAGGCTCAGAGCCAGGAAAATAAGATCCGTTAGTGTCTGTGTGGCTTTAGGCCATATCCCAGGCTCAGTGAACTCAGGTTTCCCCAGATGGGCCAGGTCCCTGCCCTATCCGCCTCATGAGGTTACCGTGCTATTAAGTAACACCATGATATCAGGTGCTTTGTCGAGTATAAAGAGCCGTGCAAGTCTGAAGCAAGAGGATTTGTAAGTGTTGCCATGAGGGGCTTGCTAAATCTTGAGCACAGATCACATGCTGTGTAGGCTTGGCATGTATTTATTTAAGTCTCTCAATGACTTTAAAAAGTATGCCGGGTGGTAGTGGTGCACACCTTTTAATCCCAGCACTTGGGAGGCAGAGGCAGGCGGATCTCTGTGAGTTCGAGGCCAGCCTGGTCTACAAGAGCTAGTTCCAGGACAGACCCCAAAGTTACAGAGAAACCCTGTCTCGAAAAACCAAGGGGAAACTGACATATGAAGAGACTCAGTACCTTGCCCAAAGTCACTTAGGGATCAAATGATGGAGCTCAGGATTGTCGGTTGTCCACAGCACTCTATGGTTAAACTCTGAGCAACCTACCCTCGACTGCCTCTGAAATGCCCCCCGCTATGCCCCTGCTGACCCATCTTCAATGTCTGACTATATTATTCTGACAGGCTAATTACTAAAAAGGGGCGTGCTGTCCATATACAAGTCCCTAACTTTTAATTCTAGCACAACTTGTGGTCTAATTTCACGTGCCTTCATTCTTGTCTCGGTTAATGTGACTCTTTGGCGTTGAAGGAATTGAGAAAATTCAATTGCTCTCTGCAAAAAAAACTTAAAAGAGAACCTGGGTCCCCTGAAGAGATCTCATCCCTTCCCCTTCTGCAAGGATGGCTGCCTCGGCGGTCTACCACATGACCTATGTGGGGGAGCGGGAGCGCACATGGACCAGCGTACACGGTCATTGGCAATTCTAGGCCTGACTGATATGCCTGGTCCCTTAGAAGCTGGGTGAGACACACATTATCTTAGGAGGTGGGAGAAGTAGCAGAAATTCCGCAGGAAGGAATCACTGCATAGGAAGATATTACAAGGTGCCATACTGGGCAGGAGGAGGGGACTAGGGACCCGAGACAGCAAAAGAGAACTGCAACCGTCTTTGCCTCCGAGCAGGAGAGAGGGCACACTGGGTCTATTTCAGCAGAGTGGGAACAGCCTCTTGTTCTATCAGAAGTGATTTGTGCTATGGAGACAAGTTACCGTCCTGATACTTCCATTCCCTCTGCAGTAAGTACACAACACTCATAATGCTTCATGTGGCCATGAAGAATCAAACAAAGGACCCAGGCTAACACATACAGAAGCGAGAAGGCCAGAATTCACAGGAATTTCGGTGCCCACCATTGCAGAGTCCATAGGGTACTACTAATTGAGAGTTTGAGAGTTTTTATCTTGATCTCAAAGGGGCCAGGAGACTGCAGCAGGCATCTGGGTTATACTAACTGTCATCATTATCTCTAAGGACTCTCTGCTAGCTATCACTCCCTCAGACAAGAGTGGACCAGAAGCCTGGTGAAGAGGAGAGGAGATGGTGATACAGCAGAAAAAAAAAAAAAGAAAGAAACCAGAGGTGACGTTTGAAGGGGGGGAATCTACCAATCTGACAGTGGTAAGAATCTTGATTCATCCAGAATGTCCCTACCCAGTCAAATTCAGCTTCTCAGTCCTGTCACCCAGTGGCATGAAGAACACAAAATGCATTACTCGGGGCTCTGGCACTAGGCTGCTTTGTCACTTTCCCTGTAGATTTTTCAAGACCAAGTCTGGAGAAACACAGAACAGATCGCAGGGTCCAGCACCATACCTGCAAACATAGAGCTGGAATCGGAGTCCTCCGTGACTTTCAGAAAAATCTGTTGAAACAAGAAGAGAGAATTTGGTTCAGGCAATTCCTACTTTCGGGAAAATCTAAACCTCCATTTTGTTGGGCACTGTTACACCAGGGGGAGAAATACATTTAAACTGCCTAAGAACATGGTCTATAAATGAAAAGGTGTAAGCACATGGTGACCACAGCTGCAGAAATTATGTACGCATGGGGACTGAGGTAGGAGGAACCCAGCTAAAGATAGAGACAGTTGTACACTGGGTGGGAAATACCGGCCTTTTGCTTTTGTAGGGTTTTGCTTTAATGTTAGACTTTTACAAGAGCTGTCTCTTCTGGCGCTAGCTGAGACTAGCTGCGACCCCTCTCGGTCTTACCTCTTCCAGGGGAGTGTCAGAAATTCCAAAGCTGCTGAGCCCCAGGTCAGTCAGCATCTCCTCCAGCTCTCGGAAAAGGCTGGCATAAGCTCTCTGCTTGAAATTCTTGTTTGGAAGAAGGAAGATAAGTTCTTGACCAATGCATTCCACCAGTTTTGCCTCTGGAACATGGTGATACACCAAATCCATCAGCTCCTTCACATCCCCTAGGACAAGAAGAAGGACTGATATCAATTCCACTCCACCTTTCTAGAACCTGAAAGACTGTGTGATTGCCTGGGCCTCCTAGCCTATTCCACCCCTGTGTCTCCCACTCCTTCTCCCTCTCTTATTTGAGAAAGGGGTAGGTAGCCACCACCACCCTCTGCCTTTCTCCCTCTACTTCCCCACTTTCTCTCTCTTTCTCTCTCTCTCATGTGTGTGAATGTGTATGTGTTGAAAGAGGGTCTCATGTAGCACAGACTGGCCTCAAATCCTTTATGTAATTAAATCTGATCTTGAACTCCTGATCCTGCTACCTCTATCCTCAAGTGAGGGATTATAGGTATGTACAAATATATCATCTTTAGCCAGGTGATGTGGCACACATCTTTAATCCCAGCAGTCTGGAGATAGAGCCAGGCAGATATCTTTGAATTTGAGGACAGCCCACCTTAGCCTGTAATTTAGTTTGGTACAGGCTGGCCTTCCTGAGTACTGGGATTAGAGGCATAAACCACACACTTGGCTCTTGGCATCATGACATTTCTTTTAGACATGACAATCAGTGAGTCTATTTTTAGCTTAGTTGACTCTGTGACAAAGGTCCTCCAGGTGGCTAGCTGTACAAAGGTGCTATTGCCTCAAGGAATGCTACACTGCCTGAGTCCCTCCCTGGTTCCTCATCTGTGAAAGGGGAAAATAACTGGGCCACTTCAAGACTGTTTGTGGGGATGGGGAGTTAATGTACGCAGGGTGCTTGGGGTGGTGCCTGGCACAAGGCTGGCTGGCACTTAGCTGCTGTTGCATTCCTGAACATCAGCCTAGGGGAGAAAGCCCATCGTCATGACCACTTATTCTCATTCGTTGGAAAGTTAGGAGTGGGGCTGGAGAGATGGCTCAGAGGTTAAGAGCATTGACTGCTCTTCCAGAGGTCCTGAGTTCAATTCCCAGCAACCACATGGTGGCTCACAACCACCTATAATGAGATCTGGTGCCTCTTCTGTACTGCAGGCAAAAATGAAGGCAGAACACTGTATACATAATAAATAAATAAATATTTAAAAAAAACAATTAAAAAAAAAAGAAAGTTAGGAGTTAAGTCAAAGTTGTTCTCTTTCTCCTGGTCTGGCCCAAGCAAGCTGTAGGGGACTTATCCAAGACACACGCCCAGAGAGGAGGCTAGTTCCCTTCCTAAATCACACCCATGCGGGTTTGTTTCTTGGAGGGCCACACCATTTTCCCTTGGGTTGTACCTGTCCTCTCCAATAGGACAAGAGTCACTAACCAGGGACTGCAGAAGGAGGTTGAGAAGCCGTGGAGAGGATGAGGATGGCATCGGGAGCAGGAAGCATGGTAGCATAGCTTTGAACAGAACTGAATTTTATGGACAAGCACATATTACTTTGAAATTGAAAGCCTAACTTGATATTAAAAAAAAAAGGTGGGTCTTGCTTTGTAATTCAGACTGGCCTTGAACTCATAATCCTTGTGCAATATTCTCCGGAGTGCTGGGATGGGATGATAGGTACGTGATACTCTAATCCCAGTGAGCATTGATATTCAAGCCAGTTTTCTTAAAGGGTCAGCATCGCCCAGGAAAGTCTCGCCTTTTTTTTTTTTTTAAAAAAAGAAATGACGTGGTCAGAATATTTCACAGCTCGCCCTTAAGATCCTATGCTTAGCCAGAATGAAAGGCTTGTGTGTCACACCTGCAAGCAGTGTGATTGTCTTCAGTCCTGGATGAGCTCATACTGGGACCGGGGAGTTCTTTACTGGAGGAAATAGCTCTGCCCCAGTGACTTGTAGGGGTCACTCTCATTGTTCTCGTAGGAAGGAAGTGAGACCCAGTCACTGGATTCCCAGGGACTGTGTCTTAGATGTGTGTGTGTGTCAGCCTCTCAGAAGGCTCCATCTGGCAGGGAGGTCTGTGAGTGTGTGTGTGTGGTATGTGGAGCGGGGGGGGGGCGTGTTGTGAGTAAAAAGTCAGCCAAGGAGGTAACTGGGGGTTAAGGGATTGCTCCTCCCTAATTGGAGGCATCCCCACCCACTGTACTTGCCACCATTACAGCATACCATGCTATACAAAGAAAGTCTTTTCATGGAAATACAGCCATACTTTAAACATCATGCCAGCCACAGACACACACATTCCAACTTGATTTTGAGGGACTCTAACAACTAAACACATTAATATGGATTTGCTTAAAGAAAGCATCAATGTCTGGACCAAGACTCCAAGGAGAAATTTTCAGCAGCACAGGGGATGCCCGCTGTGAGATGAGCAAAGCACAAGGTCCAGAGGCACAATGCCTAAGAAATGCTTCGGTCCGGCACAGGTTCTGCCGGCACACGGAGTAGGGGACTAAACCCCGGTGACGGGACCCCAAGCATTGACTCTCAGGCTTTTGTTGCCTCACTATGTTGCCCTGGATGGCCTAAACTCCCTATTTAGATCAGGCTGGCCTAGAACGCACAGAGATCTGCCTACTTCTACCTGTGCTGGGATCAAAGGCACGCGCCAATGCACCTGGCCTTCCCCCCAGCCCGGGTTTTAAGCACAGCACATCAATATTGTCAAGCGTTCTTGTTCCACTAGATTTCACTTAGGAAATTCTTAATGTGTGTGGGGGGGTTAAATAGGAAACCTGGTCTTTGATAAGCACACACTTTCCTCTGTTCATAAAGCAAGGTCAGTACCAAAGTTTAGTTTTGCTTTTACACTGGATTTTAGCATATCTACTTGTAAAGTCATCCTCAGGAGAGGCATGAAGACATTGCTGAGAATGGAAAGAATTGCTGGTAAGCTCTTGGGATCCTGAGCTTAGACCTGACAGGGGGAACAATTGCATGTACAGCGAGCCTACTTACTGCGCGTCTCTGGAGGTGGGGAGAGACCTCTGAGAGATAATATAGCCTTAAATTAAAGGGAGGCTCACTGGGAACTTGGGAATGTGTAATATTGCACAAGGATGTCATGCATCCTCTCCACCTACAAGCTCAGATTCTCCAAAAGTTTCCTGTAAGAGATGTGCAGGGACCTAGAGATGACTCCACATTAAGAGCACTCACTGCTCTTACAGGGACCGTGGGCTCAGTCCATGGCGTCCCCCATGATGGCTCACAACTGTCTGTAACTCTGGTTTCAGAGGATCCAATGCCCTCCCTCTTCTGGCTTCTGTGCAGGTACTGCACATACATGCTTCACTTTCATACACGCAGGCAGTCATATGCATACAATAAACATAATAAATAAAATGCTAAAAGGAGAGAGACCCAGAGGGTACCTTGGCACACTTTTAGGAGTGGATGTGTCCACGCCCTGTTAAAGGGCGGGAGGACGCCAAGGACCAAGGCTTAATATGAGCAGAGATGGAAAGTGAACAAACTCTGGACTCCTTATTAAAGAGAGAGCTCTCAGCTGCACGCCTTTAAAATCACGTTAGGAATCATGTTAGGAGGAGAAACAGACTCAAAGAAAGAGATGAGCAATCGCACGACATTGGGGTTCCAGTACACCAAGCATCCTCTTTGCTCGAGGGCGTCGCAACAGAGCACAGCCTAGAACGTGGAAGACGGTCATGAACCAGGACCAACGTTCAGCCTGCCCAGCTCTTACCACCCAACACTTGTTCTTCGGTTATCTCATCCACTCGGGCTGGACACCTGGTGGAGAAAGCCTCTGCTGTACAGTTGCAGGCCCCCTACGACAGAGAGACAGAGATGACTGACGAGGCGCACCTCATTCCGGTGATAGCATCTTCACGGTGCCAGCTGCTGTCACCACTGCTCCTGTCTCTCATCACCAACTGGGGCCAACCTTTTCTTCTTCTTCACTGTCTAATCTGTTAATTCATCTGAGCACTTTGAGGGTGTAGCTGCTTGATTTTTATCCCAGAGGGAATGTGAGTCAGGCAGAGAGAGAGAGAGAGAGGCAGAATCTCAAAGCGTCCCTTTGGGTTGTCACCATTCCTGTGGCAGCTAGAGACATTCTGCTCCCCTCCCAACCCCTATAGACACCGGGCTGTGAAACTCTATGTGGGACAGGAAAATCCACTATAGCCACTTACACTGGAGGTGTAAATGACACAGCAGTAGAACACTTGCGGCAATTCGAATACGAGGGACGCCTGTTCTCAAGGAGCCCAGGCAACATTGACAACCCTTTATCTCATTTGTCTCCTCTCTATCCCTACAAGGCCAAAGCTGCCATCATCCATGTAAAGAGAGGGAGCAGGAAAGAGTAAAAATCACTTGCTCAGGCTGACACAGTAGACTTGCCAGTCCCCCTGGTCCTAAGGACGTGCCCAGTGCTCCCTGCTGGCTTCCCTGTCCCCACATCATTTGGTTATAGTTCCCAAGGATGTCTTTCCTTAGATCTCATTTACTACTGGAATTCAGGCTTAATTAGGGATCATGAATGTTGTGATGAAGGAAAGATGCTTAAACAAAACAGTCTAACCTTGAAGGGCAAGGTGTTCCCATGGTACACCGTACTACATGTGTAGTTTGGGACACCAGTGTGTAGTATTTCTGATTATTTAAAAGTAGTTGTGTCTGAGTGCATGTTTGGGGGCATCTCTGCGGGGCAGGTTAGAACATGATTCTGGGTCTGCAAATAGACCCAGAAATGAACTGATTCTGACAGCTAATGGCCCAGTGGGTAGAAATATCTAGAACGGCAGCCCCACACTGCCTGTCCCTTCCCACCCAAGCTGGGCCCGTTCCCTGGGCAGACACGGACCTCACAGACACCTCTTTGGTTCTGGATGTTTTTCATCTTGCGAACCAAGGTCAAGTAGAAGCCTGTGCCAAAGCAGTTCTTGAGGAAGAGTGGCGTTCCACAGCAGTAGAGCCTTCCCTGAGAAAGGATGGCGATACGGTCGCCAAGGAGGTCAGCCTCATCCATGTGGTGAGTGGACATGACAATGGTTCTGCCTGTGAGGAAGCCATCGGGGTTGTCACCAGACAAGCCCTGGAGAGGATGCACAGCAACCTCCAGGTTACGTGGTCCCCAGAACCAGAAGTTAATAAATACAGACAAAGTAGCTGATTCTTCAGCAAGCATAGTGATGTTATAACAACTGATTTATCCTAGCATCCTGCATCCCGTAAGGCACCATCATGTATAGCAGTATACAGTGAGTTTTGGGCATGTGTGGGGCTCATCACTGTTGTCACCATCAGCATCTATGGATTTCTCTATGTTGTCCTTACATAGTTAAACACCACTCTTGTACTTTATAAAGAACAAATACAGCACTCTCTCGTTAAATGGGAACTGTTATTAAAGAGAGGAAATGAGGATTTTAGCCTGAAACCCTTCAGTGGGGGACATGAAGAGTATAGTAAGAATAGAGGAGGGGGCTTTCCAGGCTGTGCGGGTGAACCACACCGTGGCTTGTGCAGGCTCTCTGCATTCTGCCTGATGTGGCTTCTGGATCTGAATCCTCTGGAAGGAGCTGGGATAGATGGGTAAAGAGCCCGTCCAAAACATCGTTATCTGTCACAGCCTTCCGCAGTTCCAGACATCCAGGCCCCTGTTCTTAACACCTAGTCTCAGGGGTTCATGCAACAGCTAGGCATCTTCTTGGGGTGTCTTTAGGTTCTTTTAGCCAGAAGGCAATTCCACTTTTCTAGATTGGAGGACTAAAGATAGAAATAACTTTCTGTTTTATTGAGACAGGGCTTTGAACATTCAAGACTGATCTTGAATTTCTGATCCAGCTGCCTCTTCCTCCTGAGTGCTGGGATTATAGGCATGTACTACCAGGCCTGGTTTGTGTAGTGCTGGGGTTGAACTTGGCGTTTTGCACATGCTTTGTAAACACTGTACCAAATGAACTCCACTCCAACCCAGCCTTCTAGACTATTTCAGCCAGTGACTCCCTGTTTGGTTTATGTAAATACCTCAGGAGGCTCTCACTTGAACTTGGATTTCACCAACAGTCTCAAGGGAGCGCAGTTACGGCTGTTAGTGTACTTAGCTATAAAATACTAGGTGTGAAAAAATGGGGTTCCAGGAAGAACCTCAATGAGACCACGGGATGCTGAGCATGGGGTATTCACCGGATCGATATTTCAGGAGCAGGTCCCAGATGGAGCGTCTAGAGTAGGGGTCCACCCCAGAGGTGGGTTCGTCCAGGACCACCACCTTGGAATCTCCCACAAAAGCAATGGCAACAGACAGTTTCCTCTGCATGCCACCTAGAGGCAGAAGGAAGACGATGGTGGTTTATCACAGATACCTTGACATGGGGAAGAGAAAAGTCCAGGACTGATGGCAGGTGGAGGCTCTTCAATCTGACAGTTTGATACTGCCACCTTAGATAGACCTCCACTGTCCAAAGACATAGCGGCACTGGGGCTTCATCAATGCAGAAAGGCCACCTTTGTATCCTGGCACCTGCTCATCTGAAGACTGTATCTTTAACTTCACAGAAGTATCAGGAGCTCACCCTGGTACAAGGCCCTGCCCAGTGGGTCTCAGTCTTCCTAATGCTGCGACCCTTTAATACAATTCCTCATGTTTTGGGGACCCCCCAACCATAAAATTATTTTGTTGCTACTTCATAACTGTAATTTTGATACTGTAAGGAACAGTAATGTAAATATCTGCTATATAACCCCTGTGGGGGGTGTGACCCACAGGTTGAGAACCACTGCCCCACCCCACTCCTCTGCTAAGGTGCACCGGGAGGAAAGCAATGGATGCCCCAGATGAGAACCTGTCTCTTTACAGTACCAAGCACCTGAAAGGTCCTGCGCCTCCTCGTTTCTCTTGTGGTGGAGGCCAGTATCTTCTAACATGGCTTCCATCTCCAGCTGGGCCTCCTCCCAGGACTTCCCTTTCAGCTGGGCATAGAACAGGATATGCTCAGCCACTGTGAGACTGTGGGGACAGGACGAGGAGAAGGGCAATGAGCTGAGCAATTCCATTTCTAGCAATTTAGCTTAGAAAATAAAGATGAAACTGGGTGGTGTTGGCACGCGCCGTTAGTCCCATCACTTGGGAGGCAGAGGCTGATCTCTGGGTTCAAGGCTAGCCCTGTCTCAAAAGAAAGAAAATAAAGACAAATATAGAGACATAGCAATCAAAATTTTTATCCTGGTATTATTTATGATACAAAAGTAAAACAACATTGGGATCGCACATTTGTAGTTATAAACATTAGAAATTCCTTTTTAAAGAAATATGTAATCACACGAAGAGATATTCACAACCCCTTAGGTTCAAAAAAAAGCAATTATGGAACTGGATAGATGACTCAGTGGTTAAGGGCATGGGTTGCTCTTACAGAGGAGCTGGGCACACATACAGTGCACAGGTATACACTCAGGCAAAACACCCATGCACATAATAGATAATTAAAGAGCAATCACCATTTCAAAAAGCCAGGTGACAAAACTGTACACCTGACTTTACTCTCCTTCATAACCTGCAAGTCTTCAGGCACGTCTGCACGTGCAGAGGAATTTCTCAAGAACCATATCTAGAGGTGTTGACAGCGATCGCCTCTTGGGTGGCAGAATGCCTGGTGACCCCTACCTTCCTTCCACAATGACTAGAGTCAGGACATAAAATATGTTTCGGTTGGAAAGAAAGAGAATGGGGTAAGAGAGAGATAAGGAGGAGGGGAGGGACAAAGGGAGGGGAAGGAGAAGGAAAAAGAAGGTGGAAGTAGAAAGGGAGAAAAGAAAGAAAACTCAAGCCAGCCAGCATGAAGGGCCCTCTGAAAGGGCAATCCTTAGCACCAGGGCTCAGTGTGGAGAAGGAACGATGCTCCTCTTTCTGGTTCCTGCCCAGAAGTATTTCAGGGCACACAAGGGGTGGGGTGGGGTGTCAGAAAGAACATGCTGTCATTCCTCTGGTGGGGACATGGCAGCTCTGAGCACCAGGAGCACAGTCTCACATCTGCAGGGACAATCCTTACCCAAGCAGGACAAGAGCTTTGAAGGTGGGGACCAGATTATAAAGCACTGGAAGGAAGATGTGAGCTAGGGGCAGGTGAGGAAAAGATACCGGTAGCTTAGGGTTCCTATCGCTGTGATGAAACACTATGACCAAAGCAACAAAGGGAGGAAAAGGTTTATTTGGCTTATACTCCCATATCACTGTTCATCATCAAAGGAAGTCAGAACAAGAACTCAGTCAGGGCAGGACCCAGGAGGCAGGAACTAATGAAGAGGCCATGGAGGAGTGTTGCCTACTGGCTTGCTCATCACGGCTTTGCTCAGCCTTGGCTTATGGAACCCAGGACCATCAGCCCAGGGATGGCACTGTGCAAAATGGGCTGGGCCCTCCCACAGCAATCGCTAATTAAGAAAATGTCCTGCAGGCTTGCCTACAGCCCCACCTTACTGAGGCGTTTTCTCAATTGAGGATCCCTGCTTTCCAGTTTCTCTCCCTTGTGTCAAGTTGACATAAAACTGGCCAGCACAGCAAGGGTCATTTCCAATAGATGTCCTGTTTTCTCCTGGTGACGGAGATGGAACTCAGGGACGATGGACATGCCAGGCAAGTGTCCTACCACAAAGCTCACCCCTGCCCTGGAGAATCTCAACTCCAGTTCACTTACTGGTGGAATAGGATGTTATGCTGGGGACACATGCCCAGACTCTGGCGTACTGAATCAAGGCTGGTTTCAATGTCTTTTCCCCCAATGAGCACGGTCCCTGATGTTGGTGGCAACAGACCTGTCAAGATGGACCTGCCAAACAGAGAGTTAGGAGTCAGAAGGGAAGGACTTTAGGACTTACCAGGGGAGGACAGCAACCCCACTCCAGGGTCAGAAGGATGCTTGTAGTGATTCCTGCCTCAGCTCTCTATTAAACTCAAACCTACATCAGCTGAGGGGCCTCGACATTTTCTACACAAGGCTTACTTAGCACCAGTGACTACATTCAGGTCCTAGTACCCAGAACCACAAGGGCCTTCTTTTTCTACTCTTTATTTCTCGTGCTTCCAGACCAGTTTCAAGAGCTTCAGGGATTCCCAGCCTCAGACACCACATCACTCACCCATCACTGTAGTGGTTAGTTATAGTGCCCACTGGGATGATCAACCATAGTGGTCACTGTCGTGGTCCACTGTAAAGGTCTGTCATAGTGGTCATCCGGTGGCTATTGATGTGGTTAGCCCTTGTGGTCACTGTCATGTTGCGGTCATTTAAAGGGGTTGAGAGCACAGCTCACTGTTTTGCCTGGGTAAGCAACCCTGACTTTGGAGAAACTGGCTGTTACCTTTACCAAGGCCAGAGAAGACCACGATGCTGGTGAGAAGCTGAGCCCATCTATGCGTTCATTGTGTGTCTGCTGATGAACTGACTGCAGTCAGGCACTCACAACTTCAGTTTTGGATCCCTAACATAAAAAGCCCATAACTATGTTGTGATTCCCCCCCTTTCTTTAATAAAACAAGACATATTGACTCCTACCTGCTTAGGTAGATGTCTGGGTTAAGTGAGTCAAAACATAACTTTAGAACAGAACCCAGTATGAAGTGAAACTTTAAAGTGTTATGTTATTCCTGGTGTTAGGCAGCGCTGTGTTCCAACCCCAGGGGAGGTTGAATCTCTGCACTGAGTGAAGTAATGTGTTTGTCTTCAAGAGGTCCTGGGGTCTTGGATGGAGCTTCCTGTTACCGGACCACGAGAGTTCGCCAGGGAGATAGACCTAGACTGCCACACCCAGCTCTGATAAAATCGCAGGCTCTCTGAACCCGTATTTAGTGGCTGAAATCTTTGTTGATCAACCACTAGAGGGAAACAGTCCCAAGCACAATGGCCCCGGCCCCACATTCCATTCGCACTGAAAGCCCCAAGAGCACATTCCAGAGCAGGGAGTTCACCGCTGTTCCTTCCCGGGGCCCTGGAAGCCAAGGATTTGAGGGCTGCTGTCACGCGGCTTGTTGACCCCACCACCCCTCCTCCACCGCTCACCCAGCGGAGCTCTGCCTAGGAACCTCAGCAGATGGCGCTCAAGCCCCTGATGAACTGTAGGCCCGAGAATTCCTCCAGAGATACAGAGCTTCCTGCACCTGGCCTTCTGCCAGGCTTATACGCCGCCACGCCACGGGTCTCTCTACACTTTCTTAGAAATGTAACCAACCCCCAATAGAGGTCCCATGCCAACTGAAGCATCCTGACAACTGGTCGGAAAAGGAGTGCTCCTTAAAACCAGAGGTGTTCTACAGACCCTAGACATAGACAGCCAGGACTTTATCCTCCCTGTGGATGACAGTGGGGACTTAGGGTGTTAGGAACAAGAAGCAACTGTGGCAAGAGGACCTGGCTAATGCACCTACTGAGCCAACCAACTCAGAGGCGTCAGGAAAAAAATCACTCAAACTCTGTGAACGTCCGTTTCCGTGGCAGGAAGGGGGCTATACACTTACTCCCCATTCTCTCGCTGCTTCTTAATGAATATTACATGTACTCGAGTGGGCTTTGAATACTGCAGCATTCTTAGGAGATTTTTTAACTTTTATTTATTACTTAATTTTATTTTTCAGTGTTTGGGAGGGGGGTTGCACTCAAGACAGGATCTCACTATGTAGTTCTGGCTGTCCTGGGACTCACTATGTAGTCAAGGATAGCCTTGAACTCACAAAGTTTACCAGCCTCTGCCTCCCAGGTGCTAAGATTAAAGCCATCAGCCACCACACCAGCTTGCTTTGGAAATTCTTGGGACCACAACAAGGGTGTTTTGTTTGTTTGTTCGTTTGTTTCCAACACAATTCAATAGGGAAGCACAGGCCAAAGTTATTGGGGAAAGTGAAGCCGGGGATGATGGATGGGATGGGATGGGATGGGATGGGATGGGATGGGATGGGATGGGGAAGTCTCTTTGCTAGAGAACTCACAAGGTGGTGGTTTTCCCTGCTCCATTGTGACCGAGGAGTGCAGTGATCTGGCTCTCATAGAAAGTGATGGTAAGGCAGTCCACAGAGGGCCTACTACTGGGCTCGAAAACCTTTACCAGGTTCTTCACGCACACTCCCGGCACCAACCCTGGAAGCTCGCGTTCGAAGAAGGAGTCTTGGAAGGAAAAGCACATTGTAGAAAGGCAACACTCTAACGACCATGCTCAATGAACACAGTACCTTCTTCAATCCTGTGTTCTGCCTATAACTTCACCTGCCCACACGGCTGTAGTTTTTTTTTTTAAAGAGGATTAAAATAGCCATGGTAATAATGGCATTGGCCATCGATTTCACACTTACTGTACACTGGGCACTGTTTCCAGTGCTTTCCAAGAATTACCTTATTTCACACTCGTAGTCCTGTGGCTCATTTCAATCGGTTAGAAAGCCCAAGACTGAGAGGCAGTGAGTGTTCTGTTGAGGTTACATGGCTTGTAAGTGGCAGAGGTAGGGTGTGAGCCCAGAGACCATACTCATCTGAAATAGTCCCTGCCTACATATTGAGTTAACACCAAGCTCCATCTTTGCTCTCAGGTTCAGCCTATAGGATTTTTCATGGGTTTCTGGCACCAGCTCTTACCCCTCAGCACCTCCTGGACAGCCTACTCTTTCTCATCGTGGCTCCTCCCTCCCTAGGCTTCCTGTCCCCTTCAATGTTGACCGACTCTCTCCCTCCCCCTGACTCCTACCACATCTTCTCTGCAGGTCACTCTACAGAGCCAGATTAATTATCGTCAATTAATTCCAAATATCTGCTCCCTTGCTCTGTCCCTAAATCTGTTGCTTTGTCTGTCTGTCTGTCTGTGCCTCCCAGTCTGGCCTAAAGCTGAACTGGAAGCCCATCCTCAGTTTCACTGCCTGTCATTTCAGCCTTGTCAAACCACTCTGGGAGGAGGGTCTTCCAGAGGCATCCCTGTCTGCAAACCAACTCCGTGAGGATCCCGGTCTCCAACGTCAGCTTTGCTGAGGGGCACCTGGAGGCTTGGCCTTCTCATGCCAACATCAGGCTAAATCAGAGCCCATGCACCTCCCTAAACCCAAGAAATACATACGCTCCAGGATGAGAACCCTAACAAGAATTAGATCAAGAGGAAGATGGAGCAACAAAAGCCAGGGAGGGACACAAGTCTTATGTAGCCTGCCCACCAGCCCAGGAACAATTAGGTAACTTCCACGGCCAGGAAAGGCTTCTACTGGTGCTAGTGAATGGACCCAGGGTTTGTAAACCTTGAGTGAAGTGCACGCAGTCATCTCTGCTAGACTCTTTCCCCTTACAGCACTTATTTTTGTCTTTCCTTATAGCTCATATCCGCTTCAAGTCCCAGTGACCCAAGTCATTGTTCTGGCTAAATCCTCGGAAGTCAGCACATTTGTGCAATTCACTTGGGATTTGCCTAACAAGGGCACAAACACACTACAGACTTGGGATTTGCTTTCTCCAGGAAATATGCACTAATGTCTGGGTTGGACCATTCATGCCCGTCATGGGCAGCTGGACATCAGATTTAACACCAGTCACAAGAGGGAGGCAGCTTCCTGGCCTTCTTCATTCCTCCCATCTTGTGTTTTTGCTCTGGTACCTGCTGGCACTTCCTAAGCTTCCTAGCTTTTTGCCTTGGCTCGGCTCTGCCCTTTTCTGGGGCTGGGGAGTGGGGGAGGGGTGCCGGGTGTTACCATTCATTCCTTCCGGGTGCTCCGGATCCTCCATTTCCTCTGTTAAAGGTTCAGTCTTTTCCAGGGCCCTTTCTTCTCTGGTGGAACAACCTGAACCAATCAGAAGCCGGTGTGACTCTTCAGTAAAGACAGGCAAGGAGAGGAGGGGTAGAGGGAACCATTGAGTTCCCTACCACAAGGGGAAGACAGCTCCCTCAACAGCCAGCATTGCCCTGAGACCAGCCTGCTGCATGGCTTCAAGCTCTGACCCGCTGCCAGGCCACGAGATACTCAAATCACTCAAATCTGGTTGCGCCGTCTTCATCAGGCCCAGGGGGACTTTTGTAATTGGAGCCTTGGAGCTGAAAGAGTTTCTGTTTACTCTGGTGTTTGTTTTTAGGAGAGGCTGGGACTCAAACTCAGAATTTCATGCATGCTAGGCAAGCGCTCTCCCACCAAGCATCATTCCCAGCCCTCACCTCTTCCTTTTAATATGCTAGGTTTCCCATGTCCGAAATCATGACTGAAAAACCAAAACCAAAAACAGACAAATAAAAACAATCTGCCCCAGGGTTAAATTTGGAATGGGTTAATTTTCTCTAGCTTACCACCTGGTCCTTTTTGGCTCCAGCCTACAACATGTCAGTCACAGGAACCTTGAGCAAAAATTCATCTATAGTGATAAGATGGGTAGCCAGCGTAAATCTAAGTTTGAGGAATAGCTCCCTTGAGAAAACCACCAATTTGGGCATTCAAGAATCTTGAGGTTAACACCAGGGTGGAGCCTGGTATATTCAGGATTGTAAAGGGTGATATCACTCTCTCTCTCTCTCTCTCTCTCTCTCTCTCTCACACACACACACACACACACACACACACGCCATGGTTTTTTTGGGTTTTTTTTTTTGTGTGTGTTGGGGAGTTGTTTTGTTTTGTTTTGTTTTTAATTGGCATTTGGTTTAAAAGGGTGTCAAGAACATCCTGGAAAGGGAAGAAGCAAAGAGGTTGTTCAGCCAGAGAGGAAGCAGGAACAAGAGGAAGCCACCAGCACCAAGCCCTTAGGGCTCTGGTTCAAGTGCAGATGGGCCAGTGTGTGTGTGTGTGTGTGTGTGTGTGTGTGTGTGTGTGTGTATGTGCGTGTGTGTGTCTATTCTCAGTATCAGCCCACCAGGGCCTCTCCGTCCGCAGGATGGGAGGGAGCAGCAGGCTGAGACTGAGTGGTAGAGATGTGCCGCCTGCTGCATGTCTGACTCCACTTCCTGGAGCAGTTTCGAGTTTATTCTCTACAATTCCCGAGGTCAACATACAGGCTAGCACATTGTCCTCAGGTGGAATAAACCAGCCAGAACAAATGTCTTTCTAAGTCACCACTGGGGTGCTTGACTTCCTCGTCGAGAGCTGTTCTAGTTTCTGTCCCTGATGTCCAGTGGGATTTCTGTAAGAAATGGATGTCCTAGAGTTCCATTTCTGTGTCTATGAGAAGAGGAGCTGGGGAGTGACTCCTCTGCCTTCTGATCTAGACAGAGTGAGGGATTAAACTTTATCTAGCTTATGAGACAGGTGAAAAATCTTTCCCTTCTGTCAGCAAAAGTGTATGTATCTCATTTTCAAGGAATACGTTTCTCGAGATTTTTTTTTTTGTCTTGAATAGCAGAGTGCCTCTTGGGATAGCAGAGGGAGCAAATGAGCAAGAGAGCTGGCATTCACTGACATTAAGAACACTTGGCTTGATAACTTTATCACAGTAGACATTTGAAAGTTTGTAGATATACATGTTACACAGGACGCACAAAACTATAGAATGGAAAAACACTGGGCTGTCAAAAACACTGCTGTTTGAGCTATTAAAAATGTATATAGAGAAAAATACTTGGGGGGGACCCTCAAAATGTCAAACAAAGATCTATACAAGCCTTTTAAAGACTTAGATTAAGCCTTAGAAGAACTAAATACCTGTGTCAGTGCTTAAAGGCTAGAACCTGGCCCAGGTGTAGTCATTCACTGCATGGTAGTCATTGAAGCATGGGTAGGTAGAGGTGAGTTTGAACGTTCGAAAGCATTTTGTTCTTTCCTGAACCTCCCAGTTCTAGGGGAGACTGGAGTTCATAGCTTTCACATTTCTCTCATAGCTTTAGAGTTCCTCTGCCTCCCCAGAACTCAAAAGACTATGATCTAAGGGGCTCTTATGACTTCCAGAAATCACTTGGCCTCCTGTTTGTTTAGGAGGAAAGATAAATTGTGTTTACGAGGCACTGTCAGCAAACCGGCCATAGAGCTGTGGTAGTGTTTGCCTTGGGGATCCACAGCGCAGTTTCTGCTTCATCCTCAGAGAGTCAATTACTGTGCCTTTCAAGACTGTGGAGAATAATGACAGAGGAGAGGGGAGGCAGCGAAGGGTGACGGCAAAGCTCCCTTCATGATTCCTGGATCTCTGCTTTAAAAGCGGGAAGGAGATATTTGACTCCTGAAACGGTGCGACCCCTTTTCAACAGGTGCTTAATCCCCAGACATGAACTCTCAATTTTCCGCCTTTCGCTCTGGCTCTGTGATTCGCCAGAGGTGAGCTTGTGGAGGCTGTGACGCTGGGGTGGCCTGCTCGCCCACCACAGGCAGCAGGAATCGGGACTTGACACAAAGTGCCACCTTGGCACCTTCCACACATCTTGCACAAACCCCAAAGAACTAGTTTCAATCCTGACGTGTTTCTGGTGTTGTCATTTTGTTTTAACTTTTTTTGAAGATAGGGTTTCTTCGTGTAGCTCACTCTGTAGACCAGGCTGGCCTCGAATTCACAGAGATCTGCCTCCTGAGTGCTGGGATTAAAGTCGTGTGCCGCCACCACTTGGCTGTTTTAATTAACAAACAAACAAAACACTCAATTTACCTTCACCTCCAAGCCAGTAAGACTCTTGTAGAAGGAAGTACCAGGGAAGTGGCGTTCCATAGTCTCCTGAGATCAGGAAAGTAAAGAAAGAGAAAACAGTGAGCCCCCTCACACACACACATCACACAAGCTCTACAATATACTCAATGTATATCTTAGATTATGGCAACAGGTATTGGTAATCACAAGCCATTGTGCAGTTACCCACAGGCTATCAGACAGAGCGCTTCCTTCAGTAAGTTTGTAATCGAAATACCACGGGAATTTTTGGGTGTTACCAGCAACACTGGCAATGACAATCCTTGTTGACATCAGTTTCCCAAGAAATAAGTGTTATCAAAGAATTAAATCATGCCATTTTTTTAGCAGTTAACCAAAAAGCAATAATATTGAAGATCACAAATATTTGCTGGACTCTGTTTATATAACAGGCATATTACATACTTCCCATGTGTTACATCACTGGATTCTGAAAACCCTAGGAACAGGAAAGTAATGTTAGTCTGAAGGATGCAGACACTGAGGTGCCCTAACTTGGAGCCACCTGCCCCAGTGAAAAAAACATGCGAGAATCCTAACACGGGCAGTCTGGTTCTAACATCACCATTCTCCACTCCCCACATTCGACTGGATTCAGCTGTATTTTAAGGGAAAAAAAGCTCTGGTTCCAGTTCTCTTTGCAACTTCACATCTGGGTATTGCTCCCCAGAAAGAACAGATGTGCAAAGAGGAACCTTTCAGCCCAACCTCTGATCGCCAGGAAGAGTAAGGGGCTGCAGACCATTCCAAACCTCAGGGAGAGGATTTGAAGAGATTCTGGGCTGGCAACTACGTTTCAGTGCTGGGAGGGGGTGACCCGGAGAAGGCAAGGAAGCTCCAGGCCATTCCATTCCTGCCCTCATTCTGCACCTCATTCAGCTTTTGAGTTTTAGTCATTACAATAAAGCTGTAATTGAAAAGAGAGCGTTCTGGTAGTGTTAGGATTGGACAGAGGTCTTAGAGGATTGTCCCTAACTGGATGGTCTCAGAGTGGACAGGGAATGTGACGGTGTTTGAGAAAACACACCTCTAGTGTCCTAACCAGAGTCCCAACCTCATGTCTCAAAATGTGGCATTATTTAGAAGGTAGATGTGCTTGCTTAAGTTAGGTGGGGGTCATACTGGAGTAGGGTGACCACATAGAGTCCTCATGAGCTAGTCACATGAAGACCGGCACCCAGGGAAGATGCCACATGAGGTGGAGGATTAGAGCAATCTGCCTGCAAGCCAAAGGAAGCCAGAGGATCAAAACCCTCCAGAAGCTCGGTTTTATAGGTAGCATGGCTTTCCCAACAGCTTCATTTTTGATTTCTAGCTTTAAAAAAAAAATTTAAAAAAAAAAAACCTCTATTATTTTAAGCCATACTATACATAGCCCTTGTGATAACAACTCTGGAAAATGCATTGTCCTTCAGGAGCGACACAGACCCAGGCTGCTGGACTCGGCCACCTTTTCCCATTTGTGGTTGCTGCATACCTGTTGCTGTTTGATTTGCTTGGTTCTCTGTTTGTGACAGGATCTCACTGTAACCCAGGCTGCACTTGAACTCACAGTCGGCATACCTGGTCCCCGCTGCTTATTTCTGAGGACCATGAGCTTGGTCTTTCAGGCCCATCCTTGCTCCTCCCTGTCTGCTTTGGCCAGGGCGTCAAGAGCTAGACCCAGATGTCATTGCACAGTGAGGGCTGACATGGAGGCCATCTAGGTGAAGAGGGGACTGCTCTGGCTATAGAAAATGCTAATTTGAAGGAAAATCTGTGTTTCTGCAAAGTAGATTACAAAACTTCGCAAATAGCTAATTTTGAGCCAGAAGTTGATTTTCTAGGCTGCAGGTGCATTAGATAGTGATTCGGTGTCCATGAGATACTAAGTACTAGTCAGGGCTTCCAGGCTGTTGCTGAGAAATAAATATATCCTAATTCTGCTCTCATGGGGCTCTCCTAGGAAAGATGGTAAGTCAATAAATGCATACATAAGGTTACGTCACTATTGTGAAATATTATAAGGTTTTGTTTGTTTATGCTTGTTTAATGATGCAAAGATGTGTTGTATTCTTTTATGTTGCATTTGTTTAACTCTGTGAAGTTGTGTTACTTTGCCTGTCTAACACACCTGTTTGGTCTAATAAAGAGCTATGGTCAATAGCGAGGCGTAAGAAAGGATAAGTGGGGTTGGGAGGCAGACAGAATAAATAGAAGGAAAAAAGGAGGAAGGAGCGAGAAAAGGAGGAGAGGAGGATACTAGGGGCCTGCCACCCAGCCACACATCCAGACATGAAATAAGAAGGAAAAAGAAAAGGCATACCAAAATAAAAAAGGTAAAAGCCCAAGAGGCAAAAGATAGATGGGATAATTTAAGTTAAAAGAGCAGGCTAGAAACAAGCCAAACTAAAACCAGGCATTACCAAGATAAAATAAACCTCAGTTTGTGATTTTTTTGGGGAGCTGGGTGGTGGGCACCCCCCAAAAAAATAAGAGTAAAAAACAAACAAAAAACAGCTCCACATAATGCCAGGTGGTGATGAGTGCTAAAAAAAAAATAGAAAAGTAGGGTAAAGGGTTAGGGCCACAGAGGGAATATTGGTCATACAATGACAAAGATCTAGCAATCTTCAGTCTAGAAAGATCCCTGCGATAAGTAACATTTGAACAGAAACCTGAGTAGAGTGAGGATGACAAGTCAGCAGAGAGGAGGCATAGCCCGGGGAGAGAGGCACTGCTAGTGAAAACAGCAGGTGTGAAGATCGGCCTGAGTGTACTCAATGTGTTGAACACAGTGGGGGAGGTTGTGGTGGCTGGGGCTGAGAGACTTAGGGTAGAAGGGAAGGCAGGAGATGGAGAGGGTAGCAGAAAGGCAGATGATGAAGCCTGAGTTGGGACACTGGGTTTAACTCTGAATGAGGAGAAAGGACCACGAAGGGGTTGGAACAGCGTGTTGACACCATCTGGCCTAGATTGCCAAAGGCTCCATCTGCCCATCTGCATACAATGAGGGGGACACAGTGGAAGGCGGTGTAGGTGAAGGAGGCTTGGAATGGGAACGTGGATCAGTGGTGACAGGGAAGGGGAATATATATGCGGGTAGACATACTCATGAGCATGCATGCGAAGGCTAGAGGAGGTGCCTTCCTCTCCTGCTCCCACCTGAGTCCATTGCGGCAGGGTCATTTCCTGAACTGGAAGCTTGTTGTTCTGGCCAGGTTGGCTGGTTAAAGAGTTCCTGGGATCCCCCTCATCTCCACTTCCCAACACTAGGGTTACAGTCACTTGCCAACATGCCCAGGTTTTATGTGGGTTGTGGGGATTCAAACTCAGGTCCTCACGCCTGCATAGCAAGTACTTTTACCTACCGAGCAGCCTCCCCAGCTCCAAGTCTAAAGTGGAGACAATAATTGGTTGGTGGAGTTTTAACTTCTAGTTGTAAATTCAGATGATGGCCCTGCGAGCTTATGTTCAAATAGCTTAGGGAGGGATCAAGTTTAAACTAGAAGACTGGGCCAGACAAATCTAATTCCCTTGACCTCGGGTGATAAAGTAGCCTGATTCTTCCTTGCTGACCTGGAAAAACCTGGTCCAGATACCAGGCAAGCAAGCCGTAGAGAGTCGCATCAAGGAGCATCATCTTCATGGCCATCAGGAAGCTGAACTCGTCCCCTTCCACGGGACTCTTGCCAATGTTGTCCCACTGCAGCCCCAGGCCTTGCTCTTCAAAGCGGACCAGGTACTCAGTGCCAAAGCCAAACGCCACAGGGGAAATCAGGCTCTGCAATGAGCAGAGAGGAGCTGTGATGGAGACAGAGGACACTGGAGCCCAGAGGGCCACAAGACAGGGAAGGGAGGGGGGCCAAAGAGGGTCTGTGTCGTGTCTGAGTGTCAGGCTACTCAGGGAGGGCTTATGGTGGTCCTCTTGAGGGAGGTGAGTTCTGGAAATGCTTGGCAGGCCTCAAAAATTCCCACCTACTGCCTAGTGAGCCTCCTCTTGCCCGCTCAATAGGACAAGCTAGGTTGTAAAGACTCCAAAGGAAGGAAAGTTCTCCTGGTGTCCTCCTCCCTCCCCTCAGCCTTCCACCTTCAGAAGACCACACAGTTCTGGGCAGAACAAACATGCCAAATCAAGCCACTTTGTGAGACTCCAACAAGAAGGGGGCTTGAAGTCACCATTTTCCCGTGGTCAGCAAGGACGCTAGGTCACATCTTAAGTCTTCTGTGCAAAAACTAGCCCAATGGCTAGAAAATGTGGAGCAGGAATTTTAGAAAGTGACCCGCCAAGTCACCATGGGTGGTCCCTGACACGTCAGAGCACACTTGCCTTTGCCAGGGGTTCCCTGTAATTTGGAGGATCCTGGACAGAGTTCAGATTATCTCTCACCAAAGCAAGAAACCCTTTTGCTATATGTATACACACTCACACACACACACACACACACATGCTTAAAATGAACTCAACCCGGCTCTTATCTGCAGTTGCCAAATCTGAAGCTTCCTGGTAGGTCCAAGAAGCTGTGGCTTCCCAGAACCACGTAACAACCCGACGATTACCAAAATTGCCCAGCTCTGCCCACAGCCTGAGTCACTAGAGTTTCTTACTATCACCCATTGTGACTGTCTTAGAAAACTAAGTGCTATAAATAGTGGCAATTAACTTCTTATTTAACATGTGAAATAATAAAAGGCAGATGCGCCAGAGTTGGAGTCCCGAGAACAGGTTCTTCTGGTGGAAAGGCAGGCAGTAGTCCAGGACTACTACAGAGACTGGGAGCTTCTGGAGGGCCAGAAAACTGCACCCTTTGGGGCTGAGGCTGATTAGCGCCGGCTAATGAGAGGGTAGAAATGGCCCACCTGAAAACAATTAATAAAAAGACCTATATTTATTTGGGAATCCCGAGCTAAGAGGTCTCTCAAGCCATCAAAAGCCAACTTCTAGAGTCTTTCCTTGGCCAGAGAGCCTAGTGGTAGGGGCTCATTTCTGCATCCTTTTTTTTTTTTTTTTTTGCAAGCGCTGTTAGAGCACAGGCAAGACAGGGTGTCACCGATCTGGTTTCTTTTGGAAAAATGAGCCCCATTTGAACTGATGCCACCCTCTTTCTGAGCAGACAGACAGTGGGGGGGGGGGCAAGTTTCCTCTCCTCTGACTCTCCTCAAGCAGGAAGAAAAGAAGGGTGAAGGAATGGGCCAGCTGGTTCTCCTGTTGCGCTCGCGCAGAAACAAGGGAAGCTGGCTTGGCTCTCCAGTCCTTTCCTAGGGTGCATTCATCAAGCCAGTCAAAAGAGGTGTAACTGCTGCATTGCTCAGGGGGGAGGCTGCTTTCACTCCGCTCCTGAACCTGTGAGTTTGGGATTAGCCTTTCAATGGTGTGTCAGAAGGCAAAGTGGAACCTTCTTAGAGAGCAGGCCAAGGGGCCACGAAGTCATCAGAGGAAATCTCTCTCAGAGGCGAGGGGGAAGCCCCAGGGCTCACCACGATCGTCTTCAGGTCAGTTGTCATCCGGTCCTGCCAGGCAAAGCACAGAACGTGCGGTAGGTAGAGGGTGAAGTAGATGACTCCACTGCAGGCTGCTGCGAGGCTGGCCTTGGAGAAGAAAGTACTAAGCAGGAAGCACTGCATGATGGTTGCCGTGGAGAAGGCCAGCAGAAACAGGAAGAGGATGAAGGGATCGCTGTAATGGAGGATTCTCCCATGCTGAAACCAAAGAGATTGTGTATCAAGAATTCTCAGCCGTGCCCAGAGGCAAGGTCCTGTGTGTTAGTGATGCCTTCTGAAGCCTTCTGCTCTCTTAGAAGGGGCCCCTGCAGCCGGTTGCTAGTGCTTAGACTTCCACACTCAAATGTGCAGAGTTCTTCTGTCTTACCCACGCCATTAGGCAACACTAATGTTTTATTTTTAAAAAAGTAACTGGGAAACCACTAGACTGAGCCAGCTACAGTGTTCTGGACTCCTGTACCAGTAAACCAAAACCCAACTGCCAAGTAATTTAACCCAGCCAGCAACTGCCTACTAACCTCTAAGTGGGGACTTTAACCAATCAAGATTTTCTTTTTCACGTTTCCTCAACTCCTTCAGTGGAGTCCTGAGCCACTTGTGGTCCAGAGTTGGCTGGCTCATGAACCACTGACGGTCCTGGAAAGCTGGTCAAAAGCCCATGATGGGGTGATAATTGGCCCTAGGGTAAGAACCTACTATCTATCCTTTTCATAAGAGGTCATTTTTATCAAACTGCGTTCGAAATACTTCTGTTTGTACCCATAGATTTGTTGCCTTCAACTTTGTGGTCTGAGAAGCTTCCTTTGCTGAGGGTAGCGGTTAACGCAGTGACTCAGAACTGGTCAAACTGCCAAGGATAAATAGCTCTGAGTTCTCAGCTGTGAGTGGGTCAGCTATCAATCTCCCACCTTCTGAGGCGCAGGGAACTTCATGGTTGAGGGCATGTGAGGAACGGAAGAGCTGGCAGATGGAGAGAAACATGGCGTGTCTTCTGGACATGATGTGGCTGTTGCACACATTAACACACAGCAGCTATGGACACCTACATAAGGCCCAGGCAGTCAGTGTTCCAGCACGGACGGAAGGGGACCCGGAAAGGAGCTATTGGCAGTTGAGGGATACTGAGGGACCCCATCAGAAGACCTATGGGAAGTTGAGGGATACTGGGGGAAGGACAGTCACTGTCCTTTAGGGTTCTGGTTGCTGGTGGGTTGCTCATGTTCCAGTGGATGTTCACACATCCATGTGCATATAGGTATCACTAAATGGACTCAGGGAGGTAACACATAAAAATAAAAATGAGAACATGAAGCTGGGGGGGGCACGGAATGGGAGGCACTAAGGAGGGTCGGGGCAGGTAGTAGTAGATGGATATTATCAATAGATGTTGTAGAAATGTATGAAACTTTCAAAGAATAAAATTATTTTAAAAATCTTAATGGGGCTGGAGAGATGGCTCAGTGGTTAAGAGCACTGATTGCTCTTCCAGAGGTCCTGAGTTCAGTTCCCAGCAACCACATGGTGGCTCACACCCATCTGTAATGAGATCTGGTGCCCCCTTCTGGCGTGTGGGCACACATGGAAGGAATGCTGTACACATAATAAATAAATAAATCTTTAAAAAAAAAACTTTAAAAAAATGTATCTTTCCTTGCCAGGCAGTGGTGGTGCACACCTTTAATCCCAAGACTCAGGAGGCAGAGACAGGTAGATCTCTATGAGTTCAAGGCCAGCCTGGTCTACAAGAGCTAGTTACAGGACAGACTCCAAAGGTACAGAGAAACCCTGTCTCAAAATAAATAAATAAATAAATAAATAAATAAAAATTTAAAAAAATCTTAATGTGCCCAAGTTTATCTTTTGACAGTAATTATGGGTCACTTCAGCAAGTTCACAGTGGGAAGGACATCGTATTCTGGCAAGGGAGGAAGTCCTATGTGTTAGGTTTTGCAGTATCACCAGCACCCTACAACCACAAAGAAGGGGAGGCCACCCAAACAAGCCTGGCCTTTTGCCTGGGGCTCAGCCTGCTGACTGACTGTCAGCGCTGGCTTCCTGAGGCTTGTCACTCACACAGGTGGGAGCATCAGTAATGGATCCAGAGTGTTTGGAAGCAGATTGGTCCTCCTCATCCATGAATGCTGTGCTTTTCATAGAACCTACGTTATGTACAAGACTTAGTATCTTCCATTGTCTATATATAAAATAGGAACAAACTAATGACGCTTTCTGAACAAGCTGCTGCCCGATTACACTGTAGGACAGACCGAGATGTTCAACTGTATTAGACCTTCTTCATCTCCATCACTACAAGCCCCATAAAGAGGCCATCCAAATTCTGCATTCCCAAGTACTTATAGGTTAGCCCATTCTTTCCTCAGGAACACAAAGGTACAAGTAATAGATATTGGGAGTATGTCTCGGGCCTCAGAGTCAATACTCACTTGGCCACCTTCATATATTCAATGGGACATAGTTGAGTTATGGTAATGGGGAACACAGACATGTCACACAGCATAGCGTTCCCGAGACCAAAAGTCCTTATGCTCTCCTTTCTGCCTTTTTCTCCGTGTTCCCCCCATCCGTTGGAACTGCATCATCTCATGAATGGGCTCTCTACAGGTAGGGGCTCCCTAAATTACAGCTTTTCTCTCAGTAGAAAAGAGAGAGGCCAATTAATGACATCTGTTTTGCGCCCATGAGAACCAAGTGGAACTAATGGGCTCCTTATCTGCTCCAGCCACCGTTTCTCCTTCATGCTCTCGTGCCTGTTGGGCATTGAAGGAACAGATTGAAAAACACATGAGGGGGAAATAGGCAAAAGGAAGGGATAGACAGGAGCCACACTTAAAACCAACCTAAGTCTGAGGAAATCTAAATAAAGGTCACAACTGGAGAGTCGTTACTGTTCTCTGTAGAACGAATTCAATGTCTTATCTGAGCCCAGAGCAAAGTCCTGCGAGCATCTAGACTGTAGACTTTCTGGTGGCTTTCAAACAGGGGTGCCAGTCATTCAGCCGGCCTCCCCACTTCCCGGACCCAGCTTCCTCCACTGGCCACTTTCCTTTCTGCTCCTTGTAGACTGAATAACAATGGAACCTTCCCATTGTTCCTGCTCCCAGCTTCTTTCCTGCATGGTGGTGCTGGGGAGGAAGGGCCATGCAAAAAAAAGGGGAGTCATTCAAAGGAAGACCTTATTTTGGTGTGGAAAGCTCTGTTTCCGTCATTATTGGAACAGTGTCCTGGTTCCCACAAGGAGAAGCTTCCCTGTGCTAGAAGCTCTCGGTGAACATTCTTTACCTCACGTCCTAAAAGCTTTGAAGTCCTAAAAACTCATTCTTAGGGAGGCAGATCTCAGGGCCACTTATCAGTAGAAATCAGGGCAAGCCAAGGCCATTCATCCTCATGTTTACTCACTGAGTCCTTTAATTCTAAGGGTACAAAACACCTACTAGGGAAAGGCACAGGCTGAGGGATGGGCAGAGGAGAGGGTGCCTGGTGGATAAGGAGGGAGTGGCGGCTCCTCTCACCTCAGCAGAGCTTTGGTCTCCTTTGTAAACATCAAGCCATGCTGAGTGGGGTGAGGTTGTTTGGATAGAGTGACCTCCACCTCAACATTGTTTTTGAGGGGACTCTAACATGGTGTTTGCGCCCCACCATAGCTCACTGGGTCAGAATATAACAGCAAAGATAGATGCACTAGGTTGAGAGGTTGAGGTTATTTTAGTAGAAAATAAAGGCAGGATTTGGATTAAATGGATATGTCCCTGTTGGTTTGGATATATGATGGGACATTCTTAGATCAGGTAGCCATGATCCGTCATGGGATGGGAGACACTCATGTAGTCTGGCCCATTGCACATGTTGCTTCATGCAGAGTGGTACCCGATATGATGGCAGTGATGAAGTTGAACAAACTTGCTGAATCGATATCAGAAACCAATTTCCATCCAATAAAACATCAAAAAAATCAAATGTGTGTATTTATATTTCAACAAGTCCAAAAAAAATCTTCTTCTATGATGGGACTAAAAATATTTAGGCTAGCAGTAAATTGTGAAACAATGTTTTATTTTCAGTTCTGGCTTGCAGAGGAGTCACAGACTTGCAGAAGACTGAATGACATGCTCTATGGCAATAAAACCTCCTTATCACTGAGAAAGGTCGGGCTCCAAATTCCAGCCTTTAAAACAGAGTCCATGGAGATCTTTGCAAGCAGAAGGATGTCACTTGGGGAAGCTAATGCCCTGGCCATCGGATGGTTGGCAAATTGTCCAGATCTCTTCCCCTCATACCATTGGCAATGTACACCTCATCCTAACTGTAGCTGGATATTGGAATGGTAATTCTAGGAAACACTCTTTAGACTCATGTCTGTCTCTGAAAGAAGAGGCAACACACAACAGTCCCATACTGGGCTTTGGTAATAGCAACCTCTCTATGTGGTCATGAAAAGGACTGAAAAATCTATATAGGCCATGAGTGAGTTCCCTTGGGCTATAAGGGGAAGATGGGAAGATGTCACCACAGAATGGGTCTTTTAGGGAGGTTGGGGGTACTGGCTCTCTAAGTGTCCTACCTGGTTTGAAAAGCTGGGGTGCTACCTTTTGCGCTCAGATAACTAGCCCAGGCACACATACATTAACAGGAGGAGACCAAGAACAATGGAACCCTTAAAAATGTCAGGGTCTGCGCCACCTGGCTTACCATGATGAACAGCGTCAGGAGGAAAATGCTCATTGACGTGATGGAAAAGCTGTCTAGGAACCAGGTACACCAAATCACAGCATTAGAGACACCCTGGTTCTTCAAGGTCTCCTTCAGCCTCAGTTCCTTCTCCAAGACAATGCCCTTGACAGTCATGGAGACGGAGTAGATCCACGCCAGCACCATGAAGATGGGGAAACAGCGGTTCAGGATGATCATAAAGCTAAAATGGGGGAGGGGGAGCAGAACAGAGCATTCTGTGCCTGGGAGGGATGAAGGAAATACTTATCCAACGAAGAGTTGAAAATGAAGCCCAAAGGAAAGGAACGCAGAAAAATAAATCATGGGACCTACGCTAGGTTGAACTTTCAAAAATATCTTTCGCACTTGCCACCTTGTCTTTCCAGACCGCCCAGATGAACACTTCATAAGTGTAGGAATAAAACCATACCATCTCTGCCGGATAGTATAGACCGTGACTGCAAAGGATTGTGGGAAAGACGGCAGACTGGTTGCCGCAGGTTGTGACTGGAAGAAATCAGTGATTCGATCGTCACAGCTTCTATCAGCCCTGCACAAGTGGAGCAGCTCCATCCTGGGATACCATCTCAGCAAGGGAGATGCATTAGCGACACGAAGAACTCAAGTTAGGGTGAGCTTTACAGGTTTTCCCTGGGAATGGCGCTCTAGTAAAGCCCTTGGGATTATTATCTATTGAAACTGTTGGGTGTTGTCACAGGAAGGGCTCAGTGCCAGCGTGGGAGGATAGTTTCACCCAAAATGGCCCTAGGGAAAGAGCCAAACAACCGAAAAGCATGCACTTCTGGGGTTAGCCGCCAGAGGACTCTCCCGTACTGAATGACCCCAAGTCCCACTGCCTCTCCACACCTACCCGTTTCCCTGCCAGCCCCTCCCTCTGTGACCTGAAAGTGGACCTGGGTTTTTGCCCTTGGCTCCACTTCTCATCTCTGCTTCTTATCCAAAGGAAAGCTCACGGCAGAACAGCCACTGTTATCTCTGCCGTCTTCCGCCGAGCTGGAGAACTGATGGAGCCACAGCGTTGAGAGCAGCTTTCCTGTGCGCACGCTGGCCTTTATTTTCTTTACGACCTCGCCATCTGGTAACCGGACTCTTTCCTTCACCTTCTGCTGTCTCTGCTTCCTGAACCCCACAGCCACACGCAGGGGCTATAGTGACTTCCCCAGTGTTCCCAACACCCCAGGACCTAAATTCCTAAGCCAACTATAGCTGAGGGAGTGTTTCTGATTCGTCTACCATGGTAATAAGCCTCTGAGCACCTCTTCTTTTCTGTTTTTGCCTCCAGCACTCGGAAAATCCATTTTCAACTAAACAGTGGGCTGTTTGCTGCTTAGCATGCCACTAGCCAACCGAAGGACAGGCTTTTGGATGGGGGAGGTCAGAGAAAGAGGCCAGAGCTCATCCGACACATTCCTCTACCTTTTCACCAAACATACATCATAGGAATGTTAATTAGGGAAGGAGCTGCATTATTTTGAGGCTCCTAGGAACCAGACCTACTTGCCATGCAGTCCAAATCTGCCGATCTGGCAATCAGTGGGCAAATGCTCTGACCAGAACCTTCCACAGACCAAACATACTGCGAAGAGGAAGTTTAAACAGCGGGCATCCCCTCCTTCAATGTCACTCCTATTGTTCTAACCTCTGATGTCCTTTTTGTACCCCTACACCTTCCCATTTTACTTTCTTCCTCTGTTTCTGTCTGGAGCACGGGGCCAGCAGCTTCTCCCGTCAGAAGCCTATTCTCCCCACTCTGGTCCCAGGCCCCAGCGTTCCTTTGGGAGACACTGAAGCCCTGAGAGCACCCTGGTTTATTCAGCTCAGAGAGGAAGATAGAGGCCTGGGACTCACGAGTCATCCACGAAGCAGGGATAAGGCATCTGCTGGAGATAGACTCCAACTGGAACCTCTGCCTGGGTCTGGCTCCTGGTGATTCCTTGTTCAACCATGTCCTGTAGATAGGCAAAGCCTCCCCAGATGTACCGCAGGTCTTCGACAGGATCTGCCCTAGGACCAGAATCCCAGTACCTGAAAGGGCATAGAAGGAAGGGAGGAAGGATGTAAGTGGGGATGGGCAACCCACTCATTTTACCCTAGAACTCAATCTCTTGAAACATTCTCCTCAATCAATGGTTCTCGGCCTTCCTAATGCTGCAACCCTTTAACACAGTTCCTCATGTGGTGACCCCCAACCATAAAATTATTTTTGCTGCTACTTCTTAACTATAATTTCACTACTGTTGTGAATCATAACATAAATAGCTGATATGCAGAATATCTGATCTGCGACCACTCTGAAAGGGTTGGGGCTCACGAGCCAGAGGTTGAGAACCACTGTCCTCAATGTTCCCAGACTATCTGCCTCTACTTTGGATCACAGGAATAACTCCAGCAATGTCTGGGAATCACAAGGTGATTGCTCCATCTACTTGGAGCTGCTCAAATCAATCAGCCCTCCTCCCATTTAGCTTACCTTCATTGATTTATGGGCTGCGTTCATCCTTAATCCTCCACTTTCTACTGAATACAATTCACTGTGGATTTGGGAGAAACCCCGTGAACCCTGACTGAACCCTCACCTGTCTTTGATCTTATTGGTCTTCTCCACCACATCTATGTCCATCCGAATCTTGTACTTCACGTGAGGAGGCAGGGAGCTGGTCCAGGGGTACATGTCAGGGAATACCACTCCAGCCCAGAACCTGTTTTCCTCCAGGAGAGACAGGGCTCGCTGGGTGAGCTGAACTTCATCATCATAGCTTTCAAACTTATCCAGGACCAGGCACTGCAGATAATCCACACAGGTGGAGAGAGTTTGAGACTTAACTGCAGACAACAAGGCAGAGGAAACACTACTGGCCAAGGGACAGGTTCCCCACAAAAAGACCTATGTACCTAATATTTGTTTAACTCCAGGGTCTGGCATTAATTTCTTCATGTGCCTAGGTTCAGGGGTGCCAGGGTCCTGGAGATAATGGCAGGCTCTTATCCCTGAAGAGTTAACAGAGACCACACTACCCAGCTGGCCAAGGCGGCCCAAATATGCAAGTGCTCAAAATGACACAAATACTCAAGGCTCTCACTCCCCAGCGAGGGGAGGCAAGGGAGTGGGGTCACGGTGGACATTGGCTGCTTTGAAGATCAGAAAGCCTGAGGATAAAAGAGCTTTAAAGAGAGAAACATTCCTGGCGTTGAACCTTCCTGGCTCTCTCTGAACACACGCAGGCTAGCCAGCTGAGGGACGAACCAGGAAGAAGAAACCAAAGAAACAGGCAGCCAAAACGATTTCATCTGAGAAATCATTGCCATTTACAGCCTTGTGATGAGATAGCAGAATTATCCCAATGTCCTTTTTCTCTTCTTGGGAGAAAGAGAAAGAGAGACAGAGACAGACAGACAGACAGACAGACAGACAGACAGACAGACAGAGAGAAAGAGAGGCTATAAAAGAACAAAATTAAGAATTTCTTTAGATGGCTTCAGGGGTCCCCACTTGTAGAGACTTACTGAAGTAATTATATTGTACTGGTATTTGTTTTACACTGGGGGTTTTGTGTCTGTGATTCTTAGAATGTAACTCACAAGAGGTCAGATGGCCTTGTCTTGATTAATTTGTTCAACGAATATTTACCGAGTATATGCAACATGCCAGATCCTGCCTGGCTCCACGGGTACAAGGAGAGACGATAACAATCTCTTCCTGAAACAAACTCAAACCTGATGAGGGAGAGATTGTAGTAAACCAGTAAGTACAGGGCGGAATGACAGGGAGGCTAGCCTGAAAGACTCAGGACATCCAGAGGAGGACCCAGTCTCCTGGGAGGGACCCAGTAAGGCTGCCTGGAGGAAGAGGCCTGAGCAGGAGGCAGATAGACAGAAAACAGGCAGAGGAAAGAAAACGGAGGTCAGCTTGAGTACCAGGAGCAGTACTGGGGTCTCTGGGGACCTGCAAGAGTAGAGAGCAGTGGACCCCACCCTCCTTCAAGCTTTGGAGCACTGGCTAGCTTTAAAACGACGCCAGGGCAAGGCCAGGGCACCAACATTTTGATAAAACCCAAAATCAAAACCAACAAAACAAAAGAAAAACCCTCCCCAGATACTCGCAAAACACTGGGCAAAAGTGGTGAGTGCCTGGGACCAGATCCTTTACTCTGCTGGATTTTGGGATGTTGCTGGCTAACTGAGGGTTTTCTCAGGACCCAAGCTTTCAGGCTAAAACCAGGAGGACTCCAGACAATCCCAGAATACCATAAGGGCCCTGTGGGCTTTTAAGCAGAAACAGATCAGAAAACAATCGGGATGCATCAGGGAACACTAGGCTATGCCGCTGAGCGCATTCAGGCTCAGTTAATTCCAGGGGAGCCTGGAAGTCAGGTGGAACCTTTCCCACGCTGTGGAAGAAGCTGCAGAGATGCTGAGTTAAGGCTAGACTGTGGTAGAACCGGGGTACCTTCCTCTCCAGCTCCAGCCCAGAGTGCCTCCCTACACACCAGGGCCCAGAGGGATAGCCTACACTGCACATCCAGCATTGTGTGGCTTATGGAGAGAATCCTCCGTGTGCTCACTAGAGTCCTATAAGTGGAACAATGAATATTGTTTATCCTCACCTGGTAGCCCAGGAAAGTTAGGCTCTAGAGCATTGGTTCTCAACCTGTGGGTCATGATCCCCTTGGGATTGCACATCAGATATCCTGCAAATCAGATAACACAATTCATAACAGTAGCAAAGTTATTGTTAAGAAGCAGCATGAAATAATTTTATGGGGTCACCACAATATGAGCAGACTGTATTAAAGGGTTGGAGCATTAGGAAGGTTGAGAACCCCTGGTCTAGAGCACTAGAAACTTCCTGGAAGTGGTAGCGGGAAGTATCAAGCCCCTGTTCACTTGATTAAGGAGAAATTAAGAAACCAGAAACACAAACAGCTTGTAGCAGAGAACCAAGCTCTACTGCACTGGCAAGGAGCAAGCGAACTCCGTTCACTCCCTGTAACCCCTCCCATCCAGAGCCTACCCCAGAGTATGAGAACACAGCACAGAAGTCTCTTAAGAGGAGGGTGTGTTTGAACCCCAAGGTGTTACAAATCTACCATCCCTGGGTTTTCTGAACTCATTGTCCTGCCTAGGCTTGGCGCCCTGGGTGAGGCTCCCATGGGGTAGTCTCAGTGTTCTTGATAAAAGGGAAGAAAACAAAGCAATCTATTTTCTAACTGATAATGGGTGGGAGAAACATGGGTGGGTGAGAATATCAACAGGGTCAAGGCTTAAAGAACTCGTGAGGTTGAAAGGAAATTGGATTGGTATTTCTTTAAGAAATACAAGTAAGAATAGATACATCACAGAGCTAAAGGAAATAGGTTTTCTTCAGTTAATCATTGCCTTGCAAACAGGACTTAATCGCTAAGATTAACGCTGGCCAGTCCTAAGACAAGACAAAGGACTTCAGTAGATCACACACCAAGGAGTTTTTGTTTTTTTCTGGGCAGAAACAGTTTATATTATTCACAGTTTTGTGTGTGCATTTATGGTGTCTAGTGCATAAACTCTTATGGTAGCTGGAGAAGCCAGTCTGCAGCCAGTTGGTCAGTAATTAATCCAGCAGCACCACTATGGGAGACAGGTTTGGGAATTGCTGTTTGGGCAAGGAGGCTTTGGGACTGAGTTAACAGAATAAGAGTGTTTACTAGCTTGGCAGTGGTGACACACCATTAATCCCAGCACTCACTAGTCAGAGGTAGGTGGATCTCTATGAGTTTGAGGTCAGCCTGGTCTACAGAGTGGATTCAACGATAGCCAGAGCTACACAGAGAAACCCTGTCTCAAAAATACAAAAACAACAAAACAACAAAAAACAAAACAAAACCCCAGAACACATGTTTAAATTTGACAGGTTTGACAAAGATAAGCAATAAATAATCCCATTCTGGCTGTTTGTCAAGTTAACAACTGGTGTGTGTTTAAATAAGATAAACTAGACCCAGGCAAACGTCGCATCTTCTCACTCATTGAAAGGACTAGTAAGTCAGACCTGCATAAAAATAAAATAGTGTTTGCTAGAGACTGAGGGATGTAGGAGAAAGTGGGAACAGAAAGAAATTCAATATGGAGTGCCAAAACAGAATGGAGGATTTACTTTGGGTTTTCTTTCAGCACAGTAGAGTAAATTATTGGTTAAGACAACCTGTGATGTTTCTCACAGTGACTAGGAGAGTACGGAATTTCCAACAGAGCAAAGATTAGTGGTTGAAAAGGGAGAAATATTCTTTCTTATTTTGGTTCTTATACATTGTAGACATGAGTTGAATTGCCAGACTATGTTACTACCATAAAGATTTATAAACAAACACATTACAATTAGAATCAATTTGAAATTAAATTTCTAAAATAAAATTAAAATGATTTGGGGAGATGAAAGTTGTTCTAAGCAGTTTTATTTTTTTAAGCAGTGGATATTACCCCAAAAATGTTCTTTTTTTTTTTTGGTTTTTCGAGACAGGGTTTCTCTGTAGCTTTAGAATCTGTCCTGGAACTAGCTCTGTAGACCAGGCTAGCCTCGAACTCACAAAGATCCACCCGCCTCTACCTCCCAAGTGCTGTGATTAAAGGCGTGCGCCACCACAGCCCGGCCCCAAGAATGTTCTTAGCAATTCAGTTGGCTTCGCAAAGCCCTGGGATGAAATGTCTTTTGTCTTATGTCTGCTGTCCTTGCTTTATCAGAAACAGGTGGGACCAGAAGTGTGGAGAACCTTGCCTTACTTCCAACACAAGTCAGAAGCGATATCTATGCATGTCCTCAATGTGGGGTTTGGAAGTTGCAGCGCAGGCGTGGGCGTGCCCCACAGGTCCTTTGAGAATATGCCATAGACAAAGTCCTGACGTTAGTGGAGGTCTCCTGCCTGAGAGCCACACTGCCTAGAACTGATTTGTTCTCCGTCTGCCTTGTCCAGCATGGTGGCCAATGATCTCACGTAGCAGATATCACGAATGCATCATAAGCACAAGTTTTAAAATTTGTGGAGCTGCTGGTAGCTATGGAGGTCAGCAGAGCTCTATGGTAATGAGTCCTTTGAGGCCAGGGCCGTGTTCTGTTCAACGTGGTCTCTGGTATAGTACTTTCTCCTGCTAGGGAGTCAAGGAGTATTTTCTGAATTGGTTTAAGTTTAAAAGATCTGATGGCAGGTCTAGCTCTATGCTTTGAACAAGATTCTATACATCCCAGGCTCATGAAAAACTAGCAGCAAGTCATAAAATGACTTTGTTGTGATGTACTTCGGGTATAATTCTTGGGGGGGGGAGCTGATATAAATAAACACATGGCTAATAACGTGACTTCCGGGGTTCTCCAGCTCATTCTTTGAACCTTATGTCTTTATATACTGGAATAAACAGCTGATGTTTTCAATGACATTGTTGAATCCTGTGATGACGTGGGCTCCATCCTGGCTGTTTTATCAGGCAGCTGATTCATGGTCACGTTTCCTGTCATGTTTCCCTAGATGGGGACCTTGGTACTCTGGAGTACACAAAATTGAGCAGGTTCTCAAGTGCTCGCTTCTATTCTAAAACATCTGACCCATTTTCTTCTTCATCATCACTTTGGGAAGGGGCACCGTGGAGTTTGGGGGTCAGACAGTCCTCTGTCATTCCCCTTTTCTGTGTCCTACCTGTGGCTTCTGATGTTCTTGCTGAAATCTGAGCTGTGCCCAATCTCAGGGGTTTGTTCTAAGGGCTTACAAACACATAAGACAGTGTTTGTAAAGGCCTCGGTGTCTCACTGTAAGAATAGAAAGCCAGGGGTGTAGCTCAATGGTAGAATTGCCTACCTAGCACGTACAAGGTCCTGGATTTATTTTCCAACATTGCAAAAACATAACAACAAGGGGCATATATATATATTCATATGAATATATATATAATTCATTTTGTATATATGTTCATCTTCACATCACATGAAGGTTTGTTACTGTGATCATTCAGTTACAAGATTCACTGAAGCAAACTTCCTCAGGGCAGAATCCATTTTCAACCTCTACAGCACACTGCGTTGTCCCAGGACTAGAGAAGCCTTTATAAATACCGTTTTCCTGTTGCTTTTGTAAAATATCTTGGACATCAATAATCAAATGACTTTCAAGTTCTTGCCAGGTTAGTCTTCATTAATGACAGCTGTTCATCAAGGAAGGGGCGCAGTTAGGTGCTTTCTTCAAATAGTCTCTTTGAGGACACAAACTGTCCTGAGTTGATCCATAGTACTCCACCTGGCCAGAACAAAGCCACCTGGGCACTGGGAGCTGGAGAGATGGTGAGTTTTAATCAGTGTCTATTAGTTGTTCACGCGCAGCATAGAGGAAGGTCTTATATAATCAAACACAAATATCAAGCACCTTCACCTCAACTTTCTTACTGAGGTGAAGATGGAGAAACTGCTTTGAATGTGAGCCAGCGGCCCCCAAGTGATCCTCTGAGGTGTGGTTCACAGTGTAACTTTGTCTTCTCATGGGGAGGCCATTTACGTCACAGCAAGTGACCTCATCCCCCCTGATACTTACACTAATCCTGGAGTTAAAATCTTGGGTGACGGGCATGTATATTGGAGCATGTATGTGTGTAAGAGGCAGAGCTAATGACAACCCCCCCGCCCAGCCGAGGTCCTGGGTTGGATGTATTTAGCCTATTGTGACAAGCCTGTCAGTTACAACATACTGGGCTCTAAGGAGGTCACAGAGTCTATTTTTAAACGCTATCTTGTTCTACGATTCTGTGCCGTCCTGGGGGTTAGAGAAGAATGTAGGGCAACAAGATTGGCAAGTGTCAAGTGCTCAATGCAAACCCAGCACAGGGATTTGGGAAAGAATAAAGCCATATCTTAAGGCCTCGGAGGTCAGTTTCAAGCAAATGTCACAGCAGGAGTTCAGAATCTCAGGAAGAACCAGGACAATGCCCTGTGACAGCCAAGAAAGCAGCAATCAAGCCTACAAAGGGGCCTCAGAGTCCTTCCTGTGTCGTGTGTGTGTGTGTGTGTGTGTGTGTGTGTGTGTGGTCACGTCACTGTCTGTGTCCCCACCCCCACCCCATCTTCCTGAATAGCCAAGCCACCACAAGTTCATACAGGCCCTCGGTTCCTTCCCAGCTGTCTTCCTACCTCTGGAAACAGCCCACCCTGGCGGGAGGGAGAGCTGCTGGCAGCCGTGCCCAAACCCTGGGCAGGAGACACTCAGTTGCTGACACCAGCTAAAACACCTCGGAGGAGACGCTGCAGGGCCAGCAGGCTCCCTTCTTCAGCTGTGATCGCTTGGTCTCCAGCGCATAAACATTAAGTCATAGATTCATGGGATTATCTATTCCGTGGTAAACCGTGGCTAGAGGAGGCAATATGGAAACATTCTTCTTTCCATTTGAACTTGATAATCAAAGAGATCTGGCACACTGTGCTGACAGTTGTGCATAAATAGACATATTTTTGACCATGAAACCCCAAAGGCATCTAGGTCAGGTCTTGGGAGATAAGGGAGGCGTTGAGGATTTCTAATCCTGCCTCCCATCTTCTCAAAAACAGCCTATAAACGCTAGAGGAGGCTTCCTGTGGTCCTGATGGTATTCATGCAGACACCTGGGGCTTCTTTTGAAAAAAAAAAAAAAAAAACACCAAGGGATGTGGGCAAACATCCCAGAATTAATTTCCTGGCAGATGCAAACTGCAACCTTCAAGACTTATTTCCAGCTCCACAGAAAAGCCACGGCACAAAACCACTTTGGGCTGTTTGGGTTGTTTGGGATGGTGAATTAGAGGCAAGGTGTTGTAATAAATAGTATTGTGTACACTGGCACTGTGAACAGACTTCTGACACCTTCACTCCCAAAGAGGGAGAAAATACATGGTGACTGGGCGATGAAGAGGCGGGAAATGCATGTTAGTAAAGAATAAAGGTGTTTCTAAAATAAATAAATAGCAAATGCAGTATTGAAACAAATAAAAAGGCCAAGTTGAAACAAAGACTCATAAGGGGGCAAAGCCACCAGGTCAATGTTTCCTAGCCAGCTAATTCCAATGAAAGTTACAGTCATCAGCCCGGTGGTGGTGGCCCACGCCTTTAATCCCAGCACTCGGGAGGCAGAGGCAGGCGGATCTCTGTGAGTTCAAGGCCAGCCTGGTCTACAAGAGCTAGTTCCAGGACAGAGGACAGGCTCCAAAGCTACAAAGAAACCCTGTCTCGAAAAACCAAAAAAAAAAAAAAAAAGAAGAAGAAGAAGAAGAAGAAAAAAAAGAAAAAAGAAAGTTACAGTCATGTTGCTAACAACCTCTGGGCACTTGACTCCCTTGGTTTCCAGTTCCATTGTTTCAACAACATGTGGTGCTGAGGGCTACTGCACTGGATAATAATGGGGCTGTGTATCAACCAGTAAGACCACTCTATGTCACAGGCCCTCTGCTCTGCCTCACCAGTAGCTATCACCCAGACAGCTTGGGTTATCCTCATTTTTCAGATAGAGGTTTAGCTATGCTGTCCCAAGTAGCAGAGTCCATACAGAGATGCTGAAGGCTGAAGAGTGTCTTGCTGCCCACAGTGTGAAGCTTTCACAATCCTTGCTGGCCGACTCCAGACACAACAGTTCTCTCTTACAACCACCTCTGCCCTGACCTCCTCTTCCTTGTAAACTTGCCCAGTAGGTCCATACCTCTGTGACTCATTTAAACTTTGCTTTCTGCCCAAAGTTGTCTTTCTGATTTTCTGAACCAGTGGATCCGACCTTTAAGACTCAACACAAGCGTTAATTTCTGCTGAGATTTAGCCTTTTTTGGTATCTGCTTGACGTCACTACAGATCTACTCAGGAAAGCTGAGAAAGCAAAAAGAAAAATGTGTTCAAGTTTTAGCCCTTAATGTAGTCAGGTCAACGGAGGTGGGAAAGCGCATGGACAAGTTGTGATCGGGCTCCCATGGAGGGAATACAGCACTGAGAAAAAGGCTTGGAACTGCTGGGACCTGATGTGTAGATGTGGGCGTTCCCAGCCAGTGGAGCTGAGGGAGTGTGGGGAGTCACTGACCACACTAGGAGGTCTGGGGCAGTCTCCTAGGACGTGAAAGAGCTGTGGAGGCTGAGAAATTCCCGAGGAGCGGTGAACCTTATGCCACAGTGGGTTTGGGTTTTGGAACTGTCTCATTGGAGAGGATGTGGGAACTGGACAGAAGCAGCAAGAGGGGCGTGGAGAGACAGAGCAGGCCTCTGGAAGCAGTTACGTATGAGGAAGGAGAAGAAAGCGAGAAGGTGGAAGGACTGGCAGAACTCGGATGACTTATAAATTTGATTTTGTATCTGTAGAGGGTGAGGTTATGGGGAGTCAGGGGTTAACAGTAACCGACATCTCAAGCTCAGTTCATGAAAAGACCTACATGAAAGAATGAACTCCAGGCTTTATGAGTTCTCGTTTTCATCTGGTTACTTTTAAGCAAAAAAAAAAAAAAAAAAAAAAAGAACAACTCATTATCATTATCTTGAGCTTGAGTACTATAAAGCGATTGCTTCCTTTATTGGGATGGGTATGTAATGAAGCAGACGACACTTGCAGAGCCTCTGGAATCACCTTGCACATCACAGGGAAAAGAGCTTTCTCACTGGTGTCAGTACAGACATGCATTAGATTCTGGAGTCCCAGCCTGGTGGTGAGACTTTAATCCTAGCACTCCAGAGGCAGAGGCAAGGGGATCTCTGCAAGTCTGAGGCCAGTCTGGTCTACAGAATGAGTTCCAGGACAGCCAGGGTTACCCAGAGAAACCCTGTCTCAAAAAAACCAAAAAAAAAGATAAAATAAAATAAATAAAAATAAAGAACAAATTCTGAAGCCCACTTATCTTTTGTGCCCCACTGGGAAGTCGAGCCTCTTAGACTCTTTGCTTTAGAGTCTACACAATGATGGCTATTATGGCGAGCAGGCAGACGGGACAGAGAGCAGCAAGGAGTGACAAGTGCAAGTGTCCCAACACAGCAACCCTGGCTCCCCCGGCCAGCAGAAGTCTCTTTCCTCCACCCATGTCCCCAGTCTACCTTCCACCTGTTTTCTCCGGCTGAGTTCTAGATTTTCGAGAGCTCAAAGAGGCATAAAATATGGTGATTGCCTGTAAGTTGCTGAGGATCTAGTTCATAGCCCTTGAAATAATAATTGCTCTTGTGGTGTAGATTTCTGTAGTCAATCTAACTCTTCTAACGATACCATCTGAGTATCTGGGGTCACTGAGTGAACAGAAGAGAGCAACACGGATAACGAGCCAATAGCTCCACAGCTAACTCCACGACATGTTACACAACCCAACCTCATCTTTCCTCTCTGATTTCCTCCCTATGCTAGCCTGAAAAATACATTTCCTGAGAATATCATGGTTGGATGGCGGTGGCATGTAGCCAGAAGTATTAAACATACCAAGGAAAAGTGGTTTGAAAAAAATGGATACTGATAATTCAAGAAAATAAGCGCCATCTAGTTCATATAGAGTTGTGCACACACACCAGCTGAGCTGATAGCCAAGGAATGGAAGTTAATGAATGTGTGTTTTCTCAAGACTTAGCAAAAGGTAGCTGTTACTGGTTAAAGTATAATTTTATGCTTTGATTAGCAGTATTTTCATATTAAAAGTTTGGCTGAATTCAGCTTCCTGATATGAAACTCGAGGCCTGAAATTCAAATGTGCTAAGCAATTCAAATCCAGTGTGAACTGTAAATAGTGTTTGATTTATTCCAGGCCAACCAACCCTTTGGCTGCCCAAAAATTTGAAGAGGAGAGGAATCTATGTTTATTTCAACTAAAAGGTAAGAGAGGGATAATTTGTTAACTTTTATAATTGTCTTTTGCTACAGAAAACATGTGAATAGAGACAAATATAGGTTATGAATAAAATGTATGTGCTTAAGACTTTAAGATATTTACCTAAATGTGAACCAGCAAGATGGCTCAGAAGGTAAAGTCACTGGATATCAAGTCTGAAAATGGTATTCAACCCAATGAGCCCATGTGGCAGGAGAGAAATCACTCTACAAGTTGTCTTCTGGCTTTTAGACTTGCCATGGCACACCCTACGCTGCCCTCTACCACACACACAAAGTAAGTAAATAAACAAACACACACCCCCCACATACACACACATAAGTGTTTACCTATGAAGTCCTCGCTGAACTTCAGGTTCCCTAGATTTAGAGAAGCGGATGATGAGACGATGTCTGGGAATAACCTTTCCACATGTGAGAGATGTGGAGGTTCTCAAATGTCACTAGCATCCTTGTCCCAACATGGTTCACCTTCTAACTGAGAGGCCTGTCTCAGTTTTACCTTTATATCTCAGGAACAGAAGAAAGGCAGAACTTCGCTATGGGGTGAGGGATGCTACATAGAAAGCTTTATCTGACAGATAGTCTGAGGATAAGAAAGGTTCTCAGCCTCTGAGTCACTGTCCGCTGAAGTCCGGCACCCCAGAGCTATCCTCCTAGCCTTTGGGATTAGACTCTAAGCCAGTTCACTTTGGCTAACCCAGAGTTCAGCATGACAAACCTTGACTAACGTTCAGGCAGTCTCTGAGTGTGAGAAGAGGTGCACTCTTGACTTGGCTCATGGTTCAGGGCAGCAGCTGCCACGTGTGCACATTCTTGAGTGAGCCCAGAGTGGCCATGTCATCCCCACTTTCTAGATGGAAAGTCCCCAGTCTAGCATTTGCACGTAGGTCTGGCGAGTGTGTTAAGCGCTCTGTGCCCCCATGCTTGTCTCTCATTCTGTCCTTGTATTGTTACTTAGAATTGTACAGAATTGTACAGAAATCAAGCCATAGACGGTCGCATCTCTCAGAATGACTAATAAGAAGCAGAGGTTGTAGCTCTTGTGGTACAGGTGGGACAGTCCCATACACAGCTGGTTAACCTGGACCCACAAGGAAATACAGGAGAATGGACATCCTTCAGGTTGTCTTAGGGCCTCACCCTAAACAGGAAGGAAGAAAGTTAGCCCTTCTAGTTAATCCCAGCACTCAGGAGGCAGAGGCAGATGGATCTCTGTGAGTTCTTTCTAGGCCAGCCTGGTCTACAAGAACTAGTTCCAGGACAGGCTCCAAAGCTACAGTGAAACGCTGTCTCGAAAAACAAAACAAAACAAACACAGAAGAAGAAGGAGAAGGAGGAGGAGGAGGAGGAGGAGGAGAAAGGGGAGGAGGAAGAGGAAGTGGAGGAGGAGGGGGAGGAGGAGGAGGAAGAAGAAAATCTATTTAAACACTCTCGCTTTTCATTGTGAGGAATTGTTCTCAGAGCTTCTGTTATTTTCCAGTCTCACAACTAAGTGTCCAATTGTTATGGGTAACAGAATTTATTTGCCTAATTTTCCTTAAGTGTTTTGTTTGGTTTCTGTTTTTAGAGCAGACATAGATGTGGCCACCTAGATTAGCTCATGAGGAACTTTTCTAATCTCCCTATTATTTGAAAGGAAGTACCAAGCTGGCCTTCTTAAGTAAGGCATAGGTGGTAACACACTGGCTTCCCTGACCTAGAGAAACCTTTAGAACCACTGGAGAGGGGTTCCATGGCAAGTGCGCTACTCAGACATTCTGGAGTGGGGTGGGGGATTTTTCAAGGCTCCTGCAGATGGCCCCAAACACAAGAGCAGATGCAGAAAACCCAGGATGGCCTGTAGGGGCTCTGTCCTTCACTGCCTGTCTTCCCCACTGAACCTCCTCCTTCCTGTCCCAGAACTAGTTTCCCCCACTCCCAAGGGCAAGACGATAAGAAACTGAGTCATCACTGCTGCTAGTATTCAAAGCCTCTTAGGGCTCCCCATGGGGTGGCCACTGACTCTTGGCCACAGTGGTCTGCTCTTCAAAGCCCTGAGGAAGTCCCAGTGGCTGAGGAGCTAGCTATATGGTCAGTAACTTCATGAGCTTGACAGGGGCACCAGTTGGGGAGTTAGGTCCGACTTAGACCAGGTTTATTTGTGTTTTGATTAACATTTAATATTGATTAATGCTTCTTATATGACAGCAGGTTGCACAGATTAGATCATTTAATTCTCAGAACAAGCCAAGTATTAGGTAAATCCTCCTCAAATCCACATTTCACAGATGGAGACAGAGGAACAAACAGTAGAGAATTGAGTCTAGGAAAGTCTCAGCCTGTAGGCATAATTCTTTATTTTGTTTTGTTTTTGTTTTTGTTTTTGTTTTGTTTTGCTTTGTTTTGAGGTAGGATTTCTCTGTGTAGCTTTGGAGCTTATACTAGAACTCACTTTGTAGACCAGGCTAGCCTTAAACTCACAGAGTTTGTACCATGTTTGTACTTCCGGAGAAGCTACATTGGAGCATGTGCAGGGATGCCAATGTCCAGGGTTCAGGAGAAGGAGGTTCACATACTCTAGCGAAATGCTGGGGCCTCCAGGGCAGAGGGACCCTCAAGAACACATACAGCCAGGCCTTTTCTCGCTAGTGAGTTATTATGATTCGCCATCTGGGATGGGAGAGGTCTCTCCTGTAGACCTCAGATTAACATCCCTTCCTATTTCTAGGAGCATCTTCAAACTTTGTTGTTGTTGTTTTGCTTTTTGAGATAGGGTTTCTCTGTGTAACAGCCCTAGTGGTCCAGGAACTGACTCTAGACCAGGCTGGCTGTGAAATTCACGGAGATCTGCCTGCCTCTGCCTCCTGAGTGCTGAGATTAAAGGCATGTGCCTTCATGCCCAGCAACCTTAAACCTTCCAATGGCCCTAGATTTTGAAGGTTGAGGCCCAGCCCGTTCAGTATGATTGACCTTTAGAGGCAAAAGTTCCTGGGGCTGAGGTTGAGAATCTGAAGATAACTAAGATGTGCCCACAGATGCCAGATAATCCATCTAGCGGTTCAAGCCAGAAATGGAAACACACTACTTGAACTTGGACAAGAGCCTGAGGGGTATGAAGAGAGGGCTGCAGACCACGGGAGAGTGAGCTTTCTAAGCTTACATGAAAGTAGAGGGAATCCTTGAGGGCCAAGTGTCAAGGAACGGATGACTAGGACTGGGGAGTTGCATCTCCACGGTAGCACTTGCCTGGCATGCATGAGGCCCTGGGTTCTACCCCCAGAACCACAAAGAAAACAAACAGAGAATTAACAGGTAAATGGTGGCAAAATGAAAAACCACTTCAGGCTTGAGCAGATACACATTTCTTCTTTTGAGAAAATTCTTCCTCACTTTATAGGAATCTTGCTTAGAGTAAAGTCCCCCATGGCAGCGTGTGTTCCAGGCCTCCCGGTTAGAATCACTCCCTTCCTGAGGCACTAAGGCCCCAAAAGCCTGGTGAAGCAAGGGTCCTTTGGGGGGTATTGTTTATGCTGTGAGAAAGGCATTCGTATCCTTTTTCCGTGAAATATTTGGTGGAAGGATGACCAGTGAGGGCTGTCAGCAGCTGGGGCACTACCAGTGGAGAGCAACAGGCCGGATGCTTCCTGGCTGAGTCATTGAGACTTGAAGCATTTGAGTGATGCAAACAGATGTGTGCTTGGAATGTGAGGCCGGTGTCTGTGTGGAGGAATGCCCAGATTAGCAGAGACTGAACCCTGGAATCCAGGGAGAAAGCTGCTTGGACAGGCTGGTACAAGGCCTCTGGCCCTCACAGGGTCTGGAGAGCGAGAAAAGGCAGACTTGAGAGATTATTGAGGAGTTGGAAAAGACAGAGCACTCTGACTGGGTGTGACAGGGGGAGTAGGAGGTCATCAGGGCTGGCTCTGAATTCGGGCACACCCACGTTTGGACTCTGCTTGGTACTCCTAATGGCTGGGATCTTATTCAACTTCTTTAAACCATGGCCTCTGTGTCTACATACAGACAGTGATAACACACTACACTTCATGGCCTCTGCGTCTCCATACAGACAGTGATAACACGCTACACTTCATGGCAATGTTGGAGGATGAGACAAGGCAGGGAGAGACAAAAACATGCAGCCCAGACATAGGCACCAAGTAACAGTGTAGAACAACTCTTTCACTGAGAGCGGAGAAGAAAGAGAAGTTAAAGACAAGCCTCATGTTCTTGGCTTGAGATCTGAGCAAAGGCTTGTGGAATTAATTGACTTAAGAAGTCCAGGGGTTTACTAGGAAAGTATGGTGTAAATTTGTTTGGAGACTTGTTGAGTCTTATAGGCCCTTAAGACTTTGGGGGAGGTGTGTCCAGCAATACATGAGGCTCACACTCAAGGTTTGGTGGACACTAGCCAATAGAAGGTCATAGGAACACTGGCAGATGGGAGAAAGTTGAGGATGGATGTGCCCTGGAAGGGAGGAGGGGTTATGAGGCTAGCAAGATGTGAGGAAATCTTCACCAAGTATAGAGGAGCCCCCAGAGAAGAGGACCTGTTAGACGGCCATGGTACTCTTACCTTTTATGGGAAAGATGAAACCAAAAGCCAACACCAGGTGACTGGCTGACACATCTCTAGCCTTACCCAGGTGGCTCACTATGGTCCTCAAGTGGATTGATGCCTCTTACCTCCAGGTATTGGTTAGCCAGGTGTAAGAAGCGATCTGTGATGTTAAATACGTCCCTCCAGTCAAAGTTGGTCATGTCCTCAGCTTGGGTCTCTCGGGCACCGTTAGGGAAGAAGTTTAATATGGCTTCAGTGGTAATACCTTCTCCAAACTGCCGATTTATAAAGTCTTTCACCGTTGGGTGTTCCAGGGTATCCTTGGGAGGAAGAAACATAATCACAGTAATTAAGAATTCCATAGGCTCTTTGGTCTTATTCTTAGAGCATTTCCGATTTTTTATGATTAATGACGGAGACAAGAGGCTCACTAAACAAGCTGGTAGGGTTTCCTCCCATGACAAGGCATATGTACTTCTGCCATTTTAAGGAGAGACAAGATGGAGGGTGGAAGGTGTATTTCTGAGCATGTAAAATGATATGGATGGTTTTCTTTTTATGGCTCTCTGTTTTGTTGCCATTTTAATTTCCCTGCTATTGAGAACTCTTGCCTCTTGGCTTTACAACGTTGCAAATGAGGCCATATAGACATATGTGACCATCTTGGTAGTATAGAGCTGGCCTTTTCAGGAGACACCCTTTTGAACCTGAGACCTTCAAGTGAATTCATGGTAAAGATACTGATCTTGTGATAACTTTTAAATCCCCCCCCACCCCCGAGATTAGGACACAGATTTCCCACCCAATGCCAGTGACTCCACTTGGTGACAGTTTACAGACTGGTGCTTTGGGTTCTGTTTGTTATGGTGTGATCTGACTCCAGTAGTAATGCACTATCTATCTCTATGGCCCCTCTCCTTCTAACCCATCCTATGTTGTGAGCATCCTTACTCTGATCATGGTCATCTGTGTGCTCTTCTCAAAGAAGTACCAGATCTGGGGCCCCACTTCTTCCCAGGCTTTGACCAGCTTCCTAACTCGGTCCAGTTCTTCAAAAGTTGAGTTGGCCTAAAAGTAGATACAGAGAAAAAAAAAACACAGAAGAAAAAGTAAGAAAGAACCTTTAGTTCCATCTTCTGCCTTTGCCATAAACCTTTAATGGTTGGGCAAGGTTCTTCCTCCTCCTCTTCTTTTTAGATTATTGTATTTTTATTTTAAGTGTATGGGTGTTTTATCTGCATATATGTCTGTATACCACATGCCTGCCTTATACCCATGGAAGCTAGAAGGGAGCATCAGATCCCTTGGAAATGAAGTTATAGACAGCTGTGAGCCACCACATGGATGCTGGGGATCAAACCCTGTTCCTCTAGAAGAGCAGCCAGTTTTCTTAACAGCCGAGCCATCTTCCCCGCCCACGTGATTCTTCTTGGAAGTGCTTTTCCTTTCCTAGAATATTGCCATTTTTCTGACTCCAGGATTGACAGAATCTAATTTGCTAGTTATCTCAGAGGGACACGTAACATTGATTTTACTGTTTCCAAGTCTCATGAAGTTATATTTGGGATCCTTGTGAGCAAATATTCATCCTCCCCATCTTTGCCTGTTCTGGGAAGCCAGGGATCAGAGAATGGTGAACATTTCCATTAGGGATGTAAGTCACAGAGAAAGAAAACTCCATTGCAGGCTGCTTCAAAGAGGGTGGGCCCAAGCAGGGGCACCAGAGGGAGGCATTCCTACCATGACTGTGCATGGGGGAGGAAACCCAGGAGTCCATTTAGGGAGAAACAAGCAGGGGAGTCACTGGCAAGAGCATATTTAAACACACACACACACACACACACACACACACACACACACCAACCACTGTCTTAAGGGACTAGACCATCTGGGATCTCACATTCTTCAGTAGCCTTCGAACAGCAGGGGAATCTGGAGTAAAGAGGATTTTCCCCATCAGCAGTGGCTTTGCTGCCCTCCAGGCTATTTTGGTTAAAGGGTTTGACTCCAGGCTCTGGATCAAGGCATTACAAAAGGATGCTGTCAAGAGAGAAGGGACACATTTTTCAGAACTCCCCATTGCTCATAGCTAAACATAGTCATTAGTACATCAAATCACATGTTTTACTCTCATTCAGTCCTACACTGGAGGGTTTGAGAAATAATTTAAATTATTAGGCTGGACTCCACTAATAACAAGCTCATCATTAGTGACAGAATGCCACAGTGCCCCCTTGATAATAGCCTCCACAGCGCGACAAAGGATAGGGTTTGCCTTGTGGTTTATTTGCTTAAAAGAAAGAGTTAAGAAGCCTGCTTGTGATTTTTGCAAGAGTGGAAGCCCCCACAAGCCTCCCCACACTGGAATCTCAGTTTCAGTCTCAACTAATTCCAAGTCTCTTAACTGCTTCTCTTCTGTTGCATGTAGCTGTCTTAGGGCCCAACAACTCCTTTTGCTGTGTCTCTTGCTATCTTTTTGTGATTTCAGAACCCACCACCCTACCCCAAAATAGTGAAAGTGAAGCAGATGACTTGCCGGGGGCTTGCCAGCCCTGTTGACCTGTAAGGACACTATTGCCTTGACCTTTGTTGTAACCAACTCTGGGTTGCCTCCTTATCTATTACTCTTCTCTTCCTCTGGAACTTAACCCCAGGTCTGTTATTCAATGGGAAATGTCCAAGTGAGCTTGGGTGCTTTCCATGGCTCACATCCCGCCTTCTATGAGCACCACGTTCCTCTACTAAGGGAAAGAGAATTTCTGGGAGAAATCCCCTTGCCCGAGGCCACTTAACAGGAGCAAGAAGAATCAACCCTAGAATTGCTAACCCATCCATCAGTTTTCATATTAGTGCTTGTAGGTATGCGTGTGTGCAACTGTGTGTGCATGTGTATGGAGGTCATAGGACAGCCTAAGGTGTGTCATCTACCTTGTCATTAGCTTGGAACTTGGTAAGTAGGCTAGGTCAGTTGGCCAGCAAAGCCCCAGTGTCTTCTTGTCTCAGTCACTCTAGGGCTGTGATTACAAGTGGGCACCATCATGCCTGGCTCACTCTTTCTTTCTTTCTTTCTTTCTTTCTTTCTTTCTTTCTTTCTTTCTTTCTTTCTTTCTTCCTTCCTTCCTTCCTTCCTTCCTTCCTTCCTTTCTTCTTTCTTTTTCTTTTTGGTGGATTCCAGGGATTGAACTTGGGTCTTGTGTTTGCCTAGCAAGAACTTTACCAACTGAGTCATCTGCCCAGCTTTCCCACATCCCCAATCCACCATCTTAACCCACACCAGAGGCCAATTTGCATATAGAACTCCGAAAACTTACTTGTTCTTTTGTCATAAGAGTAGGTTGGGTCTTTCCTTGTGGAATCAATCCCAAGGAAGGCTTTATAGTTATTGTCCTCATACCAGTTAAATGAGAACACACGAGAACCTCCTCCTTCTGGGTAGCCACACAGGAGGTCAGACAGGATGCTCATCAGCTGGGTGAAGGTCTCAGGACCACTGTTCTGCAGGACAGGTCTGGTTATCCATAGCAAGTCTTGAACACTTGGCCGATGAATAAACTAGAAAAAGGGAAAGACTTTGAATAATCTTTTTTTTATTTATTTTATTTCATGTACATTGGTAGGGGTTTTTGTTTTAATTTTTATTTTATTATTTTATGCATTGGTATTTTGCCTGCATGTTTGTCTTTGTGAAAGTATTAGATCCCCTGGAACTAGAGTTATAGAAAGTTGTGAGCTGCTATGCAGGTGCTGGGAATTGAACCTGGGTCCTCTGGAAGAACAGCCAGTGCTCTTGAATGCTGATCCTTCTCTGCAGCCCTGACTTTGAGTAATCTTAAAACAGACAGAACCAAGGCTTGCTCATGTGTGTGTTTGATTTCCACATTTAAAGAAAACATATATATTCTCAGCAATTCTTAATCCACCTGCAGAAAACAAAATGTGCTGTCATTTATCTGGGGACAAACATGAATACAAAATATGTTAATATGTCTGCTTTCCTTTGTTTGGGTTTCTTGGAATTGTGTCCTTGGGAAAAGTGCAGAGACTATATCAGCATAAGTTAGTTGTTATCCCATCAAGACGGAGATACTGGGAAAAAAACTGGAAATAGAATAATGGAGAAACCTTTGTTCTGGAAATGAAAGGCTACAGCAAACTTCTGTGATCAAAAGTTTAGAATTTGGTGTTCTATATTTATAAAATTTTTTAAGATTTATTTTTCCTTGTGTGTATGTGTATGTCTATGTCTGTGTCTGCATGTTGTGTGCACGTAGATGACTGCAGAGGCTAGAAGGCCGTGTCGGGTCTCCTGGAGCTGGGATCACAGATGACTGGGAGCCGCCATGTGAAGCATGCTTCAGCTATGTGGATGCTGGGCACTGGTCTCTAGTCCTCTGCAAGAGCAGCCAGTGCTCCTAACCACGGAGCCACCTCTCCAGCTCCTCAAAACATCTTACTAAGTTCATTTTATCACATGTGAGCCCTTTTATTCAACTGAATGGTGTGGCTTGTTCTCCCCGTGCACCCCTCGTCCCGTGTGTGTGTGTGTGTGTGTGTGTGTGTGTGTGTGTGTGAGAGAGAGAGAGAGAGAGAGAGAGAGTGTGTGTGTATGTGTATATTTTAAGATTCAAGCAAAGAGCTGGGCATGGTGGTGCACTCCTTTAATTCTAACATTTGGGAGCCAGCCTGGTCTAGGAATTGAGTTCCAGGACAGCCAGGGCCACACAGAGAAAACAAAACAAAACAAACAAAGAAACAAACAAAAAAGACTTAAGCAAAGAACAGAAGATGTCTCCGTTATGGAAGAAAGTTTCAAATTCTGTGTCAACTAAGAGGGGCCTGGTGTCCCTTGCCCTCTCTACGGTGTCACCGTACCCACGGCTTCAGCCTTAAAAGGTAGATCTGTGATGCTGAGAACTGGACCGAGAGACACTGGCAAAAGGTACCAGTGACTTGGTCCCATAAGGCCACTTGGCTTTCTTTTAGGGAAAATATAAAATAAAAACAATGCTGTGTTTATTCCCTAACCACACCTTACTATTCATGTTCTACGGAACTTGGAAATTAAAAAAAGAAAAAAAAAAAAAAAACATCAGGATTCAGCCAGGCGTGACGGAAAACATTCTCCCACCTCTGTCCGCGATGTCGACCCGTGCTCGCTCTCTTTGTACACATGCCAACACTTGCTTTCTGAAACTGATGAGCACCGTGTGGAATCCACACAGTGAGTCACGTTTATAATCACCCTGTCTATGCCTCAGTGAGAAAGTCAGAGCCTTAAACTGCTTCAGCAACAGTGGGTCTTATGACCAGAAGGGGTTATTACCCTTATTATGCTGCTCATTTAATCAAAGCGCTCAGAAATGAAGGACTGCGTTGGGGTCAAACGGGCTGATATCAGTTAATGTAAGCTGGGCCATCTGCTTTAACCTGGCTCACAAGTGCTTAGACCGCTTATCTAAACAGGCAGGAAATATTCTGGGAGGCCTGCACAGAATTCAAAGTGTTCATATGCTTTAGGAAGCTATTTACATTCTCTGTCGACTTCACCGCCATCGTCCGGACTTGAGTTCTTAAAATGCTGTCAGGTGAAAAATGCCGGAGACTCGCGCCGCAGCAGGGGCCAGCAGTACAAGGGGCCCTTCTCTCGCTCTGCCTGCCAAGCAGGGCTCCTGCTTTGCCCTGATTGAGCTTAATTTTATAAATTAATTCCAAGCATGTTATTTTCCAAGTTGGCTGAGCCTAAGGTGGCTGGGAAAATCAAAGAGGAAAAGTCCCGGGAAGATCACATTTTCCACTTCGCTTCGCCTTCCATAAAAATTCAGCACACTTAAAGAGAGTTGCCTGCTTCATGCTTCTCATCTTTGTTGACTGTGTATTCAAAAGGGCTCATGACCGTGACTGTCTACTCTCTCCCTATCTCCATTATCAATCAGCTCTTAGGTGCAGGAATCAGTTTCTGTATTTGAGAAGTCTTATATAAGCAGATATTAATTAAATTGTGTAAATATTTCATAAAACAACAG